>JARBWK010000002.1:145337405-145663381 GCA_030556195.1 Anolis apletophallus
ATCTACGCATTTTTAGTAATAAAGAGCAAACTAATTGGTCTGATCTGTTGCCCTATGCGGAAGTGGCATACAATAGCTCGGTGCATTCATCTACTGGAAAGTCTCCTTTTGAGATAGTCTATGGTCAGGAGGTGGCTCCTTTGCCCCAGCTGTTGGAGTTGGGAGGGAGGAGAAAGTGGAGTGGAAGATACGAGCCCGGGAGGAATGGAAGGAAGTAGCGGAAGCTTTAGGAAGGCACAGCGTTCATGCCTATAAGATGTTTAATGACCGGAAAAGGCGAAAGGAGGAGTATAATGAAGGGGATTAGTGTGGCTGTCACACAGAATTTGAAATTGGGCTATCCATCTAAGAAATTGGGTCCGAAGTATATTGGGCCTTTTAGGATTGAGAAAGCTGTGAATAAGGTCTCTTATACCCTTCTGTTGACCAAGAGTTTAGGGAAAGTTCATCCCGTTTCATTGTGGTCTTTTAAAAAATATGTGGGCCCCTTTTTCATCCACTGGATTGAATGATGTTTTTGTTTTTACAGGGAGGACGTGGTGAAGGGGCGTTATGTCAGGACTGGGAGACTTGAGCTTGAGTGAAGTTCAAGCTCCCAGCCTGGCATGAGATTGCATCAACCTTTGCCCTAGTTCTTGGGTGACCTTGGGCTCCAGTTATATAAGACTGTGCTGAGTCATGTGGAAGTGAGGTAACTTCCACATGTGTGCAAGGCTGCAGGGAAGTGATGTAACTCCTCTGAGCCTGGACATTGGACAATTGGACTCTTACTGCTGACTCATGGGGCCATGAGGTCACATCCCTTTGGACTATGGGATATGCTGAATCACCGGATATGGTGCAACCCTACCTGGACATTGCATGGGCGATGGGAGGGGGGTTGGGTTATATAAGGTGTGTTTTGGTGGCAGGCAGGTGCTTTTGCTTCACATGTGTCGTACCTGCAATAAAATCGTGTTGGACCGTGCTTTCAATCTACGCGTGATCCTTACCGAGTGTTGGAGAGTCGTTACAGTGATGGTGGGCGGGGCCAGCCAGGAGTCTAGCTTAGAAAGCTGAAGAGAATGAGAGTGGGTGCCTGGCTGTCAAGCCAGAAGGGTCGGTTAGATTCTGCTCTGAGGAGAGGAGTAGGAATCACATTGTTGAAACTGCAGAGAGAGCAGTTAGAGTTTTCCTGTCAGCGAGCGAGTGTAACTTCGGCTGGGGAATCTGTTTTTAGAGCTGTGGGAGACAGTTCTGGAGGGCTGAGCTTGCGAGCCAGCCGGTTTGTGTAAAGCCTGAGGGCTAGATAGAGGCAAGAGTGCCTGTATGTTTGAGATTGCTAGATGCTGATCTAAGTAATAGCAATAGTTAAACATTGCAACTGTGTATTAGTTACAAATAGAACATTTGTAACCTTTTTAAGTCTTGTGCCTCTGTTGAAGTGAAACCTACTAAGCTCTTGAACCTCCAAGTGAGCACTGTTTAAATAAACTGTTGAAGTGTGTTGATGATAAATCCATCTCTTCTGGTGATTATTCATAACACAAGCCTGTAAAACACCTCAGTCCTAGCCCTGCACAGTAGTTTATATGCTGGCAGCGAATACAAGTTAAGACGAATCATCACAAATGGTGGCAGCGGTGGGATTGCCTGCCCTGCCACGTTAAAAGAAAAAGATGAACGGTGATAAGGAGATCTTTACAGTTATAATTCCCAATTAGTGTAAAATAGTGTTTTTTTCTTACATGTGTTCCCAAAATGTGGTGACTTTTTGGCGAAATGTAAAAATTAGTTTCTAGTGGCTTTTGGCAAAATGTCAAGATCCCCTTGCTTTGCCCTGTCATGAATTGCCAATATCACCACTGCATCTCTTTTTTCCTCCCAGATATCTCCTGGTTCTAGATTCACAACTGCATGCATTGCTGCCACAGTTGCCATAGCTACCCAATAACCCTAGTTATTCACAAATCTTTGTTTTCCTTAATGACTTTTATAGCAAGGGGAAGGGCCCACATATTGCCTTTTAGTTCAATTGCTGAGAAGAGCAATAAAGGGTATGTATTAACTTAGTAATAATGGGAATAATGGGAAGAGATGTTGCCAAAGTACATAGTCATCTAATCTTAAATATGTCTTAATGGTTGGCTATACTGCAGTCTTTCTCTGAATTTTCTCTGCGGTGTAGACCATGATATTTCACATTTCCAGAAGATGTTTTAAGTCACAGTCCCATAGATATTTGCCTCTGAGCAAGTCTCATTGATCACATAACGATTTGCTTCTGAATAAATGTGTTGTAAGATTTCACACTTAAATCTATTTTCTCCTCTCTATGATACTTGGACTCAGACAAAAAGATGACATTTTAAGGCACCAGGAGATGGTGCAGTCAACATTATGAGCCCATTAAATTGGCTGTAAAATTGTCATAATATTGTACAACATTTACGATTATATTAAAGAGTTAGCTAGCATTAGGAACTCAATCTTCTCTGTGTTTTTTATGCACTACTCAATTGCCAGGTAAGAAACTTAGCCTGGCATTAGCAAGTGGATACTTTTTAGGTATAGTTTTGGTTATTGCTTAATTTTAAATAGCTGTTGAAGAAATAATGAAATTTTTTTTTGGAAATCCAAAGTTTTTATGCAGGCTCACTGTAACTAATCCCCATTTTGACCTTCTCTGTAATGAGGGATTTAGATCTTGAAAACAGATGATTTAAGCACATCTCTGGGGAGGGAAAGGACTTCAGTTTTGAATCCTATTTGAATGTCAAAAAGCTGGTCAGGAAAATTTATTTGAAGCACCATTGTGTGGCTTACTAAATATTCTTAATTTGGGTAGATTTTTTCTGTCAAAAATATTTGTGCTGGATGCAGTGTATTTTTGATAACATGCAATTTCTCCTTCTCAAAAATATTACATTTGGAACAGAAACACGAATTTCTGCACCAAGATACATTTTCAGTGCAGACAAACCACATTATTTTTTCTGAATGAAGAATCTCAAAGCTGTTCTTCTAATGCTTTTTGGGCTGTCTCAAAAGGCAGGATATCCTTTTCCTCACTAAGGATGTTAATATTGCTGAGTATTCACAGTTCTGCTGGGCTGCTCCAATCATCTCAATTGAAAGATGATGGGATAGTTAATTAATGATGGTGTGGTCAAGAAGGGAAAAGTGCCTCCCCTCCTGTATGGTGAAGAAAGGAAGGTAACTCTAGTTAAAGTATTCATTGAAACAGAACTACAGCTCTCAGAATTACAGCTAGAAGAATAGGTAGAATAATGAAACAATATAATATCAATCCCATTTTACTCTGCAGTGGCTCCAATCCTTCCTGGAAGGTCGTACCCAGAAGGTGTCATTGGGTGACACCTGTTCGGCTCCACAGCCGTTGTCCTGTGGAGTCCCTCAGGGTTCAGTTCTGTCCCCGATGTTCTTCAACATCTACATGAAACCGCTGGGAGAGATCATTCGGAGTTTCGGAGTAAGGTGTTATCTGTACGCAGATGACGTCCAGATCTGTCACTCCTTCCCACCTGTCACCAAGGAGGCTGTCCAGACCTTGAACCGGTGCCTGGCTGCTGTGTTGGACTGGATGAGGGCTAGCAAATTGAAACTAAATCCAGACAAGACAGAGGTCCTCCTGGTCAGTCGCAAGGGCGAACAGGGTATAGGGTTACAGCCTGTGTTGGATGGGGTTACACTCCCCCTGAAGACGCAGGTTCGCAGCTTGGGAGTGATCCTGGATTCATCGCTGAGCCTGGAACCCCAGGTCTCAGCGGTGGCCGGGGGAGCTTTTGCACAGTTAAGACTCATGCGGCAGCTGCGCCCGTACCTTGGGAAGTCTGATCTGGCTACGCTCGTCCACGCTCTGGTCACATCCCGAATAGATTACTGCAACGCGCTCTACGTGGGGCTGCCTTTGAAGACAGTTCGGAAATTGCAATTAGTCCAGCGGGCGGCAGCCAGATTGCTAACGGGAGCTACATACAGGAGCATACCACCCCCTGTTGTGTCAGCTCCACTGGCTGCCTGTCCAAGTCCGGGCTCAATTCAAAGTGCTGGTTTTGACCTTTAAAGCTCTATACGGTTCTGGCCCAGCTTACTTGTCCGAACGCATCAGCCGCTATGCCCCACCTCGTAATCTAAGATCATCCGGGGAGGCCCTGCTCTCGCTCCCGCCTACGTCTCAGATGAGGCTGGTGGGGACGAGGGATAGGGCCTTCTCGGTGGTGGCTCCCCGCCTGTGGAATGCACTTCCTATTGATGTACGATCCACCACATCCCTCCTGGCCTTCAGGAAAAAAGTAAAATCCTGGCTGTGGGACCAGGCATTCGTACACCAGCACAAGGCAGCATTTTAGATTGGTTTTTAATGAAAGTGGGTGATTATGGCCAATGTTTTTATGGACTGAACATTGTTTTAATCCAGAGTGAATGTGTATGGTGCTAATGTAGTTGTATTTTAATGTATTTTTAATGTATTTTAATTGTTGAAGTGTTTTGGGGTTTATATTGTTATTATGTGGGCATCGAATTGTGCCGTACTGTAAGCCGTTCTGAGTCCCCCCTTGGGGGTTGAGAAGAGCCGGGTAAAATCCTGAAATAAATAAATAAATAAATACTGCTCTTGGTTAATAGTCTGCAGCTGGATCTAATACTGAGCAGGCATGGAAAGAAAATGAAAATTGTGTAGGACAAAAAAAGGCAGTAATGTGAATAATCAGTAGGCAAGGGAAGAACTTTTTCTTATCAGGTATGTTGATTCTCCATTGTTTAAGAGAGGAATGGGCTAGGAGTGATGTAAAGACAACAGTTCTAGATCATTTGTAGAGCAGTTCTACACAGACACTATAATTCAGTTTGGAAGTGGATTAAAATGAATCAGTTTCTCTACACAGCACCCACACAAGCACCACAGTAATTGGATGCAGAATGGAATGTGACCACAGTATCTGTGAAAGCAGATCAGAAGCAAACTCAAGAACTGCAGTATTTGCAGCTAGACATTCACCAGAATTTATTTTTCTTAACCAGTAAGCTGAGATGTGCTGATGCATATATCCATATCCATTTGGGATCAACACTGGACTGTGGCAAGGCACAGGGAATAAGAAAAAGGAGAGAAATGTGGGAGCTTTCATTGTATGGTGTGATATCCTCTCCAGAGGAGTAATTGTTTACTTTTCAGACAGCTGTGTTTTGGCATTTTTAAATGCTTCTGTGTTAGAGGTGTCCTGGCAGTAATACTGTGTTTTTCAGTCCTGGGTTCGAGCCCTTCATGTGATATACTCTGATCAGCTGCAGCATATTATCTGGCTTGTTCCGGACATTCTGGTGAGTTTTTAAAAACTGCTGTTTCTGACACTCTGGGGTGTACGTTTTTTGGATATCATATTGATTTTTCAATTTTAGACAGGTACCCTGATGTTAAATTCCATGTCTCATTGATTCTGAGACTGGCGCTTGTGGTGAAGATAAAACCACTGCAGAGCAAAAGCTGATATAGTGTTGTCATCATGCCTCCCAGGTTCATGGCTAGTAATAGCCAGTGGTGTTCCATGTGACCCACAGACATAACCAGCTATAAGGAGCTGTTGCCTCTGTCTATTCAAGGCAATGTATCTTCACAGTGCTGTCTGAGCCACCTTTTGCCTCCATTGTTGTTCATGACCGTGTAGCATAATGTTCATGCAACTCCTTTCTTGGCATCATCATAATCACCCCAGGTAGTCAATCAGTTTTTTTAATGACCTACCTTTCTACCAGATTGAGACTCAAGTCAGAAAATACAATTTAAATAAACATAATTTAAAACATAAAATAAGTATTCAGACAATTTAAAACTTTACTCTTCAAAATATTTAAAACAGTGCATGTGTCTGTATGTATTTCCAAGGTGCCTGTTGATTTATGATTATCCCATGAATTTCACATGATTTCCTTTAGCAAGGAATACTCAGAGGTGGTTTTATGAGTTACGTCATCCAAAATACAGCCTACAGCACCCAATATTTGTTGGTGACCTCCCATCCAAGTGCTGACTGACCCTGTTTGGTTTTCAAGATCAGATTAGATTTTTGTTTTTAGGGTATTTGGTCATAGTACACCACCATTAAAAAAAACCCTTTCTTGTTCAAAATCAGTTTCTAAAATCTTGCTGGATAAAGAAAGGTCTGTCCGAATGTATCTCCTCCTATGAACCACCCCGGAGTTTAAGATCATCTGGGGAGACCCTGATCTTGGTACTGCCTTCCTAGCAAGTACGATTGATGGGGACGAGAGACAGGGCTTTCTCAGTGGTGACCCTTGGCTATGAAACTCCCTCCCCAGTGACATCAGAACATCCCTCTCCCTCCTAGCCTTCAGAAGAAAAGTAAAAACTTGGCTCAGGGATCAGGCTTTCAGAGAATAGTGCAGTAAAATAGCAGATTTGGAAGATGTGTACTGACTATGGAACGCCTTGCACTACGATTATGGATGATGTGATTTTAAAATGGAATGTAATGTTTCAAAATGTTTAATATGTATTCATTTTAATTTTAATTTTTTGGGAATTGTATGCGTTTTAAGGCATTGAATAATTGCCTCTATGTAAATCGCCTTGAGTCCCCTTTTCGGTAGAGAAAGACAGGATATAAATAGTGTATAAATAAACAAATTAGCCTGCAACTGAAAGGACAACAAAAAATGACCCACCCCATCATCCCTAAGAAAGAAGTAAAAAGTGTGAGAGAACCTGTGCCTGTGGTGGGATAGAAAGAAGTGTCTCATAGAGCTTGGGCAGGTTCATAGGGGAAGGTACAATCCTTCAAATCGCCTGGGTCTGAGCTGTATAGGGCTTTGCAGGTCAAAACCAGTGCTTTGAATTGGTCTAAAAACAAAATGGCATCCAATGGAGATGTTGCAACAAAGGAGTTGTGTGCTCCCTATAGCCATTAGCCAGCATCCATTAGTAATGTAGTTGCAGCTTTTTGAGCCAGCTGAAGTTCCTGAAAACTCCTAAAAAATAGCCCCATCTTACAGCAGTTTAGCTGGGATGTAAATAGGGAATGTGTCAGTGTGATCAGATCTGAAGAATTAAGGAATAGACAGTGGAGCACAAGTCAAAACTATGAAAATATTTCCTTGTGTACCTGCAAAGCTTTTCTCATATTAGCACCACATCATAAAAATAAATGTTTTACCATTTCCTTTTTTTTTAAAAAAAAAAGAATATATTGAAATCTTATAAGAAGAAATCGCACAAACCAAGCAGCTTTAGAACCACGTGATTTTGTGAGGATTAAATTCCTGAAGTAAAATCAACAGGACTCCAAGAGTCCATTGTAACTTAATTGTACCATTTAAATCCAGGTCACGATTCCCTTCTGAAAAAAAAACAGAAGCTGTAAATATGCACATTTTAAAAAATACATATTTTCTTTTATCACTCTGCCCTGCAAAGTTGCAACAATCTTTTTCAACAACCTAGAAAGAACTGGGCAAATTGAAACAGGGAAGAGAAATGTGGCCCTCCCATTGTTGTTGAACTCTTAATTTATTTTTTACCGCTGGTTATTCTGATTAAGGTTAATGGGAGTTTATTTTGTTTGTTTGTTTAATTTATATCTCATTTTTTTCCCCAGCATGGAGTCAGAAATAACATGGAAAGAACAGGAACTGGGTGTGCAGGAAAAAAAACTTTTTAAAAGAGATGTTTCTTTGTCAGAGACTTTGTTAACTAATTTTCCTGTAATTGAACACTGGCACTCTTTTCATTACAGTGGTCCCATAATCACTGTGGACCCTCTTTGCCCCACTGTCTTCACCGATGGTAACATATCAGCAGACACAGGCTGGGAGTAATTGCTGACAGGCTGGACTAAAACATTTACATCTGGGCCTATATACTTTGATATACAGTCAATACTCCATATCCATGGGTTATGTATCCACCAGTTCAACCAAGTATAGTTCAAAAATATTTGCAGGCAATATCCAAAAAGTAAAGCCTGGTTCTGCTGAGGTCCAAGCACTACACTGATGTTTAGGCATTACTTTCTGCAGTCTCTTACTATTTCACAGATCCTCAGGCTCTCTTCAGCCGTCATTTGAGTTGTTTGTCATTTTATATAAGGGATGCCATTTACTGTGCTACTGTTTATGATGGGACTTGAGCATCCACAGATTTTGATATCCATCAGGTCCTGGAACCATACTTCAATGGATGCCAAAGTCCCAGTGTATATTACTTGGAAAGCTCAAGTCATGTTATTCTTGGGTAGACATTTTCAGAGTTACTCAACAATGATATCCTGTGGTATTTTTATGATTATTCAACAATAAAAATGAGTAGATCAGTTGAAAATCCAGCTGTGTAATCCAGCTGTGGAACAATTCATTAGATAAAGGTAAAGATTTTCTCCTGACATGTTCAGTTGTGTCCGACACTCGAGTGTGGTGCTCATCTCCATTTCTAAGCTAAAGAGCCGTCATTGTCCATAGACTGCATGGAGCACTGTTACCTTCCCGCTGGAGCGATACCTATTGATCTACTCACATTTGCATGTTTTCGAACTGCTAGGTTGGCAGAAGCTGGGGCTGACAATGGAAGCTCACGCCGCTCCCCGGATTCGAACCTGCAACCTTTCGGTCAACAAGCTCAGCAGCTCAGTGCTTTAAGCCATTGCACCACCAGGGGCTCCCTTACTATCATTAGTGAGACCTAAATCTTGCAGTAGGCATTGGAGCAGTATGGTCTTTCAAAATAAGCATCAATTCGCAACAGAAACTACACTATATCTTTTGAGCTTTAGAGGTAAACCGCACCAATATATATTCATACCACCATGTTGATCCCTCAAGGATGGCTCATGGCTGTATATTCTGAATATCTTCATTGAAAACAATTGCATTTGAGCCAGTGATGTGAAGTAAGAAGAAATCATTTCCTATAACATCAGACCTAAGGGGGCAATTTCACGAATGCAAGCCATCACTTGATATTACTGGCTTCTTGCAGGCACTAGGTACCTGAAGGCATGAATAAAGAAACTGCTTAAAAATGTGTTTCTATTAATAGCTTAACTTTTAGTTCTTTAAGGCCATCTAGGTGCTGACATCAAACATGTCAAATAACAATTTCCCTTCCTTTTGTCCCACCCTGCTGTATAAAGTAACAAGTAAAAGACACCTGACTTTAAAAAGATAATGAAAATCATCGTTATTTCACCCATTCATCAAAGAAGGAAATGTAAATGCAAACATAATATATGAGTTTCATATCACACATGATGGTGGTTAATAATAGCAGCACATGAAACATTGTCCTTTATAAAATGGTTTCTATAGCAACAGCAAATAATTGCTTGAATTGGGGCTGTTCATCTTGCTTTCTTGCACAGAACAAGGTGCAACTTCACAAAAGCCAGTATTCTTTAAGCTGTCCACTTTCTTGCCTTTCTTCAGTATAGATGCATACTAGGCATGTGCGATCCCCCCCCCAAGTGCTAAACCTCCAAACTAGACCCAAACCAAGGGTATTTCTGCATCAAATGTGCAAGCCTAATGCATATATATCAAATTAATCAGTCTATGTAATTTCTTGTATTTTTTTGGCCAACTATTTCAGTCGCCAGAGTTTCTTGTTCAAAACTAAGATAGCTTCCAGGGAGTTTGATACAGCTGTCAAAGGCTGGGATACTTTGGTGACACATACTGACTTAACCTCCCTTTATACATTTCTATGATTATCAAAGAAAGAGCACTTCATATGATGCAAAAAAACTTCTACCTGTTGTCTGTGGTACTTTATCTGTGAACTGTTTTAAAAGTGTTGCACCTCAGATTCGGCCACCCCCCCCCCCAGATCACACACACACACAGGCAGATGCAATAATGTTCTTTTATTTAGAATAAAGGATAAAGAATAGTCCAAGGAAATAAGAATAAAGCAATCCCAAAATAGTCCAATTTGAGTTCTGTAGCTGTAAACCAAAGCGGCTTAAATCCCAAAGAAAGCAAAGTTCCAAAGCAAGGCAAACCGCTCCGGCAGTCAAACGTGGTACTTGAGGCAAACCGCAACGGCGGTCACATGAACTTGAATCCGGACTGCTCCGGCGGCCGGCGTGAACTTGGAGACTTGGACGAGAGACGTGATCAAGCTAAACATGGCTTCAGGTCTGACCAGAAGCCCTGGAGCACAGACTAATAAGGAAGCTAGTCTCGATGGGCCCATCTCACCCCCTTCCTTAGATTCCACGATTTCCTAGAAGCTCTGATGTTTGCCCTTCTATCAAACACCGGCTCATTAGCCGGCCCAGCTGCACCGCTATCAGAGTGAGAAACAGGAAACTCCTCTTCTCCGGAATGCTCATCTCAGAAGGGAGTAGGAATTCTCTCTTGGGAACCAAGGCCACCGGGCCTCTCATAATCCGATGGAGAATCCTCTTCCATGGAATCCTCAGTAAACTCATCTGCAGTCCTATATCCCTCTAGCCATTCATCATCCCATTGCAAACTCTCATTTGAAGACCCATACCCATCTGGCCATTCGTCATCTTCAAACTGCCCCTGATCAGCTGGGATCTGATCCTGATCAGTTGGGCCCCACGGTGCCTGACTCTGACCACTGGGCTGATCAGGCTAGAGCACCACAAAAAGTGTGGGGAAATAGGGGGTAGGGAAACTGGAGCCAGGGGAGATCAACTTCTGAGCTCCTGATTAGCACTGAAATGGTAGAAGATGCATACTTACATGTGGGGTGGGATCTGTCAGATTCCCCCATGTTTCAGTGATGTTAAGTAATGGGTGTTTCTATGGGCAGTCTTCAACTGAGCATTGATGCCAGATCCTTTCATGCTATTTTTTAATTAATGTAATCATTAGGAATTGCACAATTTTGAGATATCACTACTTTGCTGTTGCTTCCTTGAAACCTTGGCGTTCCAAATTCCACTATAGGCAAATTGTTAATACTTTTTTGTACTTTTAACTTTCCTTTTGGATTTACCCAATGCCAAAGTTTCCCTTTTTAAAAATAGGATAGAATGTAGAATAGGCGGGGGCTGCATTTTCTCATGTGATAGCTCAGAATGCGGACAATTTCAATAGAAATTATAAAAAATAACAGTGTGTGATGGAGATGGAAATATTACCCAATTTCACATGAAACTCAATGAGAAGATACACTATGTTAAGAAGACACACCTCTCCCCCAGCATTCCGTGACTCATGGGATGAGGTCCTAAATCCTGAAATCCAGGATGTCACCACTGTTTGACTCTGGATGTATAGTTAGTTTTCTTCAGCTCTTGTGTTTACAGGTAAGGTCATATAAGCCCTATTAACCTTGATATGGATTTACCTGTAACTTCAACAATAAGTTTACAACAAAAAGCCATTCTGTACTGAAACTTTAATATCAGCATATGAGACTCTATATAAAGTAGGATCCTGGAAATTTCATCAAAATCTTGGGGGCTGAGGAAATGCTATCAATAACATGGGCTTCAAATGCTATACCCTACCTTTCATTGCTGAATGCTTTAAAAATGCATAGTTGGAGTTTGCCAATTAAGCTGATAGAAAAACCATTGGGAAAAACAGTTAAATTTAGGATGATCACACACAAGCACATGCCCTTCAAAAGGCACAATTAAGTTATTTCTAATAGACGGTTGTGATGTCTAATGTTTTCCAAATGCCATGACTAAATCACTTGGAACACCCTACCAGTTATCCCAGTGGCAGTTGGTGTGTGGGTAGTTGGTTTATAGTGCAGCAGCAGCAATATCTAGAAAAGCACGTTAGGGAGTGAAATTAAAAATGAGAGTTGTTATTACTACAAATCCATAATAATAATTACAATAATAATATACTGTACCTTGTCAAGGTAATACTAGGATAGGAGTCATTGGATCTTCTATACACATTCAAATAATAATAATATCAAAGAATAAGTGCACAAATTTCTGTAGTTAGTTACCCAGCTTTTATAAAAAATTCTTTTAAGATGCCCGATTAACACATTTGTGTGTTTTGGATTCTAAATAAGTCTCTGATCCAACAATCTTTATGGACAGGAGTGGGTTGCATAACATCTAGGATTAGAACCACTGCATTACATTATGTGTCTTCTTTTGAGGGAAAAATGAGCACTTTTCCATTTAAGTTTGGCAGAATTTTCATAGGAATTATATGGGGCTGCTGAGGCTTTCATTGTCTACATTATTTCTTCCTTCACAATCTTCTTCCACTGCCATCCTTATCAGATTTGCTTTACTCTGTGGTGAATGGGGAATTAGTGAGCAGCACAAAGTGCATTGGGAGCACAAAACAAGGTGGAGGGAGGTGGAGGGAGGTGCAGGAAATCAAGTCTGGGTGTATTGCCTTTTGGGGTGGAGGCACAAATTGGGAAGGAAGGTGTGCAGAAAATGAAAGAGAAGCATGAATAGATGAGTGGCAAATGAGGCAAGAGTATGGGGCAGAATATTAAAGCAAAACAACTGGCCTAAAATAAAGAGAATCTTGGAAACTGAGACTTAAGGCTCTTATATACAGGCTGAATCATCCATATTCACTACACAATTGCTCCTGGCTGTTTTCATGACATTCTGAAACTTCAGGTGTTGACCACAGGGTAAAGTGAGATAACCCAGTTTCTGCTTTGGACTGGCCTGGAATAAGTGATCATGTAGGTGATGCCTAAGAGAAAAGATGGCAAAACAAGAACACATGGTAGAGAGAGAAAAACAAAACAGATTATCAGAAGTAAAGACGTGGGCATTTGATAAAAGACAGATTGAGAAGTCACATGGGAGAGAGAGATTGGAGTGAGAAAAGCACTACCTTTTTGTCTGTGTTAATCATCTACTCATGAGTAGAAGAATATTGAGTGTCTGGAGTTAGTGCTCAGAACCAGTGGCCTTGGTGGAATACAGAGATGGATGCTTAGCAGCAAAACCCAGAATAGTTGATAAAGTGTGATCAACTTCAAGACTTTGAGAATGTTTATAAAAGTTGAGCAGTTGGATCTGCAAGGCAAGCTGTTTTAGAGCCATAGCAGACACATCTAAAATTAATTGGAAGAACTTTAAAATGTCATGCAATTTTTAAAAAAATACATAGTGAGGTACAGGTGGCAACCCATCTCTCTACTAACTTTGTCATCGCTCCTTCTATTTCTATTGCTCTGAAAAGACAATCTCTCTTAATATCTCAAATGCTGCTTGCACACCATGTTTTATTTAAGCTTCATCTCACTTTTATGTAGTCAAAAGCCTGAGGTCAGATAGTCACATCATTCCATTGTTTCCAGCAGGATTCTTTCCTCTGCCATCAAGATATGTAAAATGAGCCCCACAGTCCAACTTCACAATTCCAAAAACCAGGCTAATGCTATTATGAGAAGGAATTATAGTAAGATTGCTCACTCCCAATAATCCAGGAGTTCATTTCTTACAGCAGTCTCATGCACATCATACAAAGCAGTGTACAAGGACTTGAACAACTGATTTTTAAAAGCACAATTCCCAGAATCCTCCAGTCAGGATGACTACTTGTGACTGCAAAATAATTTTTACAAGCTTTGGTCTATACAGACATTAGATGGAGCCTGTGTGGGCTGAAGTAGGAGGTACTGCCAGGAACCTCTTCCTCACCATGCATGCGAATCCCTCTAAATTTATCTTCCAGAATTCACTAGAATATTAGGTTTCAGACATCTGCAGGAGGGAGAGGGTGCAACTCTCTGGGGAAAAAGTAGATCAGAGAGAAATGATTAGTAGAGAAAGAGTTAACAAAGTAAGACAAAAATTGGAATCCACATCTGCACAATTTACCTTTTTAAAAGTAAAAGTTTGTGTTAAATATGGTTTCCTTTCAGTGACCTGAAATAAAGAAAAAAGCAACAATCACATTATGGATGGCCAGTTCTGTTATTTTAAAGATGTAAATAACTTCAGCATAATTCAGCCCCTCCCTTTCCCCATGATTCAAATTTATACATCTTTTCATATTTCAGTTCACTGATGTTCTTTTCCATTTCAGTGGACTACACAGAGGCACATTTCCCATGCTACTTATTAGTGATGGCTTATTACTTTGTTTAAACAATTTTAAATGTCAGCTCCTTTCTATTAGTTAACACCCTAAACCTGAAAACAACTTTTCAAGTTTTCAAATACCATGGTGTATCACACCCACAAAACTTTGTATATAATTAAAGATTAGGTATTTGAACGTGTTCACTGTTCTTGCTGTGACACTATAAAATAAGTGGATGTGCTGTGACTCATTCAGAATATTTATGTACACGTCTTTCGTCTAAGCCCTCATCTGCTCTGTCATATAATTCAGTTTGAATTATAAGTCACTGTAGACTCATATAATGCAGTTTAACTATGGAAAATTTTGAATTTTGAAATTATGGACAAGAGATTCCAGATAAGAGACTTTCAAACTTTATTGGTACTAACATTTATTGTCACAAATATGGTTAATGTATTTTTCTAAGGCTACATAAAGGAGGACCTCATAATGCTTACCTTTTTAGTGTCCTAGTAGGCTAAAGCAGTGTTTCTCAACCAGTGTGCCATGGCACACTAGTGTGCCGTGAGCGATCATCAGGTGTGCTGCGAGAATAGCTCTCTGTCCCCCTTCCTTCCCCCCTCCTCCTGCCAAATTCCTGCTGCTTGGGAGAGGAGGAGGAAGAGCCAGGTGGCGACGAAGAAAAAGAAGGGACCAGGGCACCGCCTCCTTCGGCCGTTTCCCCAACCAGCCTCCAATATGCCATGACTCTCGCCCCTTGCTTGTTGAAGCCGCGCGGAGGAGCCCTGCCTACTGAAGCACGTCCACTGCTCATGCTCCTCCTCTGTGGGAGAGCTGAAGCCGGGGGGAGGGGAGGCATGACACAGCCTGGCTCCGCTCCTTCCCCCCGGCTTCAGCACTCCCACAGCTTTGCCAGCCTTCAGGGGGCAGTGCCAAGCCAGCGGTGGCAGAGACAGCACAATGATGGCTTGGCACTGCCCTCTCAAAGCTGGCAGAGCTGTGGGAGAACTGAAGCCGGGAAGAGGGTTCAGGGCATGGTGCGGCCTGGCTCCGCCCCCTCCCCCAGTTTCAGCGCTCCCACAGCTTCGCCAGCCTTGAGGGGGCAGTGCCAAGCCAGCGGTGGCAGAGCCAGCACAATGCTGGCTTGGCACTGCCCCCTCAAGGCTGGCGAAGTTATGGGAGAACTGAAGCTGTGGGAGGGGGTGGGGCATGGCGTGGCCTGGCTCCTCCCCCTCCCCAGCTTCGGCATTCCCAGCAGGTCATCACCCCCAGCCGTTCTTTACTGTGTTACAGTATCATTTTGTGTCATTTTGGTTGGTGGTGTGCCCCCGGATTTTTTTAAATGTTAAAACTGTGCCATGGCTCAAAAAAGGTTGGGAAACACTGGGCTAAAGGGACAGTCCAGGGGCAGATGCATACTTCCCATCACATAACATCACTGGACATCCTGCTGGAGCACACTTCAGCGCTGCGTCGGTGAAGCTTCCCCTGTGTGATTGTTTTCTGCCAGTGTTATTAGTTTTATGATTATTAAAGCATTTCGGTTAAAATATTAAGACAAATTTCTTAAAACTGTTTAAAACAATTTTTAAAATCTCATCTCACTCAGAAGTTTGGCTAACATGACATTGATAACTGGAGGTCGGTTTCAGTAAAGTGACTTTTATTAAATGAAGTAGAGGCATTTTACTGAAACTGAGCTTCGATCTTTATTAAATTTTGGCATTCAATCATTTGAGTGAGCTACAGTGAACCCTTTATGTGGACATCTCTCTGTCAATCAGTTCTTCAAGATTCTTGTGTTACTTTGCCAGCTGCAGAAAGAGAGAGACCAACTGCTTTTCATCATCCATATATTGACACCATTAAGTCCCTGACATTGTGTGCTAGATTGTGCATCATGGTAAGCGTCTGATATGATAGAAATGTGGTGAGGAAAATGTACAGATTTAGAAATGCAACAGTGACTGCACAGAAGATAAAAGGGTGAAGTTCAAGAAAATGGAATGTGAGATTTAGCAATGCTACCTATTCTAAATCCTGCCAAAGAAAAAGCCAAAAATTGTTGCCATCATTAGATACATTCAAGAAAGTAAAGTGTCTCTGTTAGTCAGCCAATCCATATGCAATATCACCAGAGCTTTTCCACTACTTTCTCAAAAATTGTTTTTGATCTTCTTGAAACATTGCCACATAGTTTTACCCATACAGCTTACCTGTTCATACGTCTACCAGAACAATGTTTCGTATAATTTAAGGGATTTCCTGCTGACTCTTTTTAGAAATGCTATAGTCTGAGAAAGACAACCAACAAACGTAGTAATGTAAGAGTTGAATTAGGATTCTCATAGATATGGTTTTGAATCGCTAATTAACCTCGGTGACCTTGGGTAAGTTTCAGTTACTTGGCCTCAGAATAAGGCACTGAAAAATCTCCTCTGGCTAAGTCTGATCAAAAAGAAAACCTTATCAAAAGGTCACCATAATTTGGAGCCACATGATAACAAGAAAGTCTGGGATGTTCAAGCTTCTGTGCTCTTTCCTCCTGCTCTCCCAACATCATTGGCTCTTTCTCGTTATTACAACATTATTATGATTATAACCTGAAACTTCTCTAGAAGCAAAATGATTAAACTGAGGCCATTGTACTTTGAACATATCAGACAATATGACTCACCGGAAAAGACATTCACTGGATTTCTAAATGTGTTACTTCGCAACATTTGTGCAACATGGTAACGTCTCCTGGTCTGACAGTTCAATCCCACTTTAAGAGCTAGTAGCTGGAACAGAAAGAGGAAAATGGTTCAAGTTTTGATTGGGCTCCAACCCCCTCCCATTAACAAGTGTACATTAAAGATTAATTATAAGAGTCCTGCTTTTGATAGCTGCAGGTTCACTCATTGATGAGAAATGGGTGAAAATGTCATTCTCCTTGAGCCCAAATCAGACGTTGAACAAACCATCCATGCCCAATCTGATGATTGGTTTTTCAGGTGGACTGGAGTGACATTTATGTAGTGCTCCAATAAGAATACATAGTCTTATTGAATACAGACTACTTACAGATCCATGACTCTGGGTTATAAACCTGTAATTGCAATGAGGATACTACATAATGATATCTGAAAAAGTGGAAGCCAGTAGGAAAAGAGGAAGGCGGTACTACAGGTGCATTAACTCAGTCAAGGAAGCCATAGACCTGAGTTTGCAAAGTCTAAACTAGGCAGATCATTGAGGCCCTTGGCAGTCTCTAATCCAGTGGTTCTCAACTTCTGGGTCCCCAGGTGCTTTGGCTTACAACTCCCAGAACCCCCAGGCAGTTAACCAGCTGTTAGGATTTCAGGGAGTTGAAGGCCAAATATCTGGGGACCCACAGGTTGAGAACCACTGCTCTGATGCAAGTGGAAGACAATTTCATGACAAACAACCACAACATTATGATTGTTGTTATGGTTGGGGCAGGGAGAAATTCATACCATGACTTTAAGGGACCAAACTTATGTGTGCTCTGATTATTGGGATAAATCCATTATAAACAAAAATTGAAATTTCACATTCAATGTAGAGCTTTAAAAACTGATTTTCTCATTTGTTATATTTTGTGTTATTATTTGAATTTCAGACTATGAACAAATGTGATGGATGCCTGTCCTGTAATGTCACTACAGCCCACATGCTGTAAAATTAGGGGTCCTGGTGATTTTCCTTATTTAGCAATCCCAACATCAAGTGATCCTAAAAAGCAAAATGGCAAACATATCCATCTCTTCTACAAAAATTATACCAGTGGTTTTCTCCTATAAGCTAGCCTGAAAGCATTTATTTTCCCTTTAATATACAAAGTTAAACACTTGTGGAATCTCTCCCACTCATATGCAGATTCCAGTACCTTGCTTTTGTGTGCCCTATTTTACTTCCAAACTAAGCATTCATCCACCCAAGTTTCGTATTAGTGGGATTTATACTAATTTATGTCAAAAATGACACAATTTAGTGGAAGAGACTCTTTCTGTGTGTAACAATGCATGAGACAAAACTAAGAATGGCATTAAACTAGCAGTTGGCGATGCTTCACACCAATCAGTCACTGACATTTTTGTTGAACATTCAAGAGTGCTAGCCCTCATTTCTAATGAAATCACTACTATTTTAAAGAACATACTAAAGTATGGATTAACATTATCTTGTAGTTCCAGGATGATGCTTATGATTGATGATAAAATGAACACTTCAATCAGATAATCTTGGATCAATTTATTCAATTGTAGTAATCTCTAGAGATGTTCCACCAACACAAATGTATTTTTCTGTAAAATAAAAATTCCTGTAAGATAACCCGATAGAAGCACATGGATATTATTTTGCGTCTTCTTTCTGGGATGTGACATTTATTGGTTTTCACTGATTTTAATTTGTTTTCAGAAGACTACTGTAACATTTCCACACTCATCCCATCTCCCCAACTAGGACATGATGGCCTTCAGCACCAGATGGGCAATGATCAAAAGACAGGATGGCAAAGAGAAGATGGGAGCAATCAAGTCCTCTTTAGCCAGGAGCTGCAAGAACCATTTGGCCTCATGTTCTCAATAGCTGTATCATGAAGGAGCAGTCAGGAAGACAGTGTAGATCATTGCTGATGCCACTGGCTACTCATGCAATCTAGAGCAAGGCTGTAAGTGGGGGAGGGGGGGGGGGCTCTCCACTGCAGGAGGCACCCTTGATTCTCAGCACACTGAATATTTGCTGGAGGCCATTCTAACCAGAGTGGGCATTTGTTTTTTGTTGTTTTTCCTCAAGCCAAGTGAGGGAACCAATCTTAGGAAGAGGAGAGAGAAACTGAAACAGAAACTGGGGCTGAATAATCCAGAATATCTGCTTTGAACTGAACTATATGAGTCTACAATGCCATATAATCCAGTTCAAAGCACATAATCTGCATTTTATGTGGCAGTGTAGATGGGGCCAGAGTCTGAAGGAAAGAGATCAAACTTATACTCACAGGGAGTGTCATTTCTTTCTAAGAATGAGTTCATTTGGTAGTAAATAAATCAAGACAGATGCAAGAACCAACTTCTTCCCCTAGAAATGAACAATTACTCAGCAGTATTCATTGTTACCAGAGGTGAGGAAAACAAGCTCCAGATGAGATGACATTTTTAAACAAAAAGGATTAGATGAAATCATTGCATGAAAGACCAATATCACAAGCAAGGGAGCACACCTTCAACATACCAACTCCCATGTTTTTACATCTACACTAAGCTGTTGGGTGAAGTCTTCCAGAGATCGGAGCTGAATACATTGGGCAGCTGATTCAATGAGCTATAGCTGGCATAGGCAATGATGAAGTATGATGGGAGTTATCTTCTAGCAATATCTAGAGGGCTGCAGAATTGACTCTCCCAATTTAGTCTTCTGAATTTGTTCAGTGCAGATGATAGGACATTTTCTTCCAGGTTTTTTTTTGTACAGAATATTTTAAAAAATCATAAATCAATTTACATCCTGAGTGAAAAGAATTTAAGATTTGAAAAAAATCAAATGGGGAGTAATACTAACACACCCGACAGAGAAATAATGTTTTCTATAATTTGAAATACATAATCTTCAGAGCCAGGCAAAAACAAAACTGTTAAGAGGGTTACACACAGTACAAATTATTTTCACATTCCTCTCATTGCCCAATGGCAAACACAGAAATAATGATGACGATCAAACAGAAATAATATGTTTAAACACACCTCAGTATGTACCAGATTGTGACCTAAGCTCATAACTGTGAACTTACTTTAAACTGATTGCAACACAAAGTGAAAATTTGTTTAGGATTGTGCATATGTTGATCAGTTCATAAAATCCCATTAAAAGATGTTTATCTGCAAGTTGGGTGGATAACTATAATGCCTTGTGTATACAGTGTACTCATTTCAGATCATGGTTGAATTTATGAGATTAATTTAGTATAGCAGTAACTTCATTTGGTTGTACAGGATCATTTATTCTCCATAAATGTTGAGGCATTTTGAAGCAGCAGGAGATCATTATCTTATGAGAAGATTATTTTATTGTGTGTAATAAATCTCAATTGTAGTTTGATAAATTTTCATCCCAGGCAGTCAATGAGCCAGCGGACTATCATGATTAGGGGCCCTAAAAGAGAATCTTATTCCCTTGAAGAAGAATTAGCTAGAAAGATGCTTGCATATTCTGAATGCTTTTACAAATTGAATATCCCTTACCCAAAATGCTTGGGACCAGAAACTTTAGATTTTGAATGTCCTTGGATTTTGCAATACCTGTATTTGTATATAAGTGCATAATGAGATATCTTGGAGATAAGACACAAGTCTAAATATTAAAATAGGTTTCATAGACACCTTATACTGTACACCCTATACACCTTATACACCTTATACTGTATCCTAAAGGTAATCTTATACAATATTTTATTACTGTTGTGCATGAAGCAACAATTTTGTATATTGAACTATCATCCAGCAAAAGTGTTATTTTTTCAATCACCCGAAAGGACAATTTTGTATTTTGGAGTATTAAGGATTTCAGAATTCTGAATTAAGGATGCTCAACCTGTACCAGTTTAGGCTACAAAGTAACACGCAAGTGAAGTGCTTGAAAAAATATATTTCTGTTATTCTCTCCCCCCCCCTCTTCTTCCTTCTTCCTTTTTCTTTCTTTCTTTTTGTTTGTTTTTTACTACAACTCCAACATAGTAAAGCCAGCACAAGGTATTTTTGATACTCCAAAAAGTTGATAGTTCTATTGCAGTTCATTGAACAAACATTAGAAAGCTGATTATGAATCTAGCAAAACTCGGCTACTCATAGTACAGTTCTCCTCTTCCAGTTATGTCTCCAGAAATTGTTTATACATCTCAGACCTGAAATCACTTTCACTAGGAAAAGTCTTTAAAGTACTCCTAAACAAATGTGCCTACACTATAGACAGGGGCGGTCCTACAAGCTAGGCCAAGTAGGCGGCCGCCTAGGGCCCCATCTGGGAAGGGGGCGCCATCCTGGCCCTGCCAATGTTCCTCAGACAGTGCTGCCGCTGCCTGCTTTTTTACCCCGGCCTTGTGCGCTCCGACGCCGTTTCTGGGCACGCGTGGAGGTTTTCACACAGGCGCAGTTGCTCTGGAGCTGAAGTTGAGCGCAGGAGCAACTGCACATGCGCGAAAACCTCTGCGCATGCCCAGTAGCTCCCTTGCGCAGAAGCCTGTAAGCAAAGCACTCCCTATCGGGCAGGCAGGGAGTGCTTCCTCTCTCCCTTTGTCTCTGCCACACGCACGTTTGCAGGGAAGGAGAAAAGAATCAGTGAAGGAAGTGTAAGTGAAGGAATGAATGAAGGGCTTTCCTCCTCCTCCTCTGTGACCTCTTCTCTCCCTCCTTCCTTTCTTCGGCTCTATTTCTGTCTAGACCTGAGGGGCCTGAGGCTATGAGGAGTTGTGGGAGTTGGAGGCCAAAACACTTAGAAGGAGGGAGGGCGGGCCCAAGTTTGCCCAGCCCAGGCCGTGCTGCCTGTATTCGACCTCATTTGAACATTTTGGCTGTTTTTCTATTTACATTTACATTGGGATCCTAATTTTGGACTTATGGGAGACTCCAATGAATTATGAGTCGGGTGATATATTCTGATTTTGATGCATGTACATTGCATTTCTTGTTGATTATTATACAGTTCTGCTTAATATTGTCATACAATATAATACAAATACAATATAACAATAGAATAATGATATATTTTATATTACATGTAATATTACAAACAATATTGCAGTATAGTGGTATTGTACAAAATAGTAATATATAATATTTTATTTTACTTTATTTTGGGTTATTTGAGTTTTATAGGAGTAATGAAAATATTTAGTAGAGGATAATTTTATTTAAATAAATAATTTTATTATTTTATAATAATAATATAATAGAATGTTACATTATATTATAATGTCAATATATTATAATATAATTATATTGTAATGTAGTATAATATAATTATGATGTAATATAGTATGAGTATGGTATAATATATTGTATATACATTGATACAATATAATACTACTAATGGTATTGTGATATTATAATTGTATATTTGTTTTACATGGGGGGCGGCAAAATAATGTTTTTTGGGGGGGCACCAAAATAATGTTCGCCTACCATTTAAAATTACCTTAGACCGCCTCTGACTATAGATAGGATAAATACTAGTAACAACACATGTAGGTGGTGTTGGAACTTAAAAGAGCAGGAGATGAAGCCATATAAGTTAAAATCACTTTTCAATTTACATAATTGAACAGAGAAAAGGAAGGTGGGAAAATCTGCTGAAACACTTGATTGGCAGTACAAACAATTGGCATGTATAAGCTCATCAAGCAGATCGGAGTGGAGCCTTCTGTCTCCACACTTGTACCTTGCAGTCCCATGGCGGCCAGATAGACAGCCTCCTGATTGACTGGCCATTTTCCTTCCAGTTGCAGAGATTTCACACAGAATTCCCCAAGAAGAGTCCCAGATTTTAAGAAAAAGTAGGGTAATAGTAACCATGGCTATTAGAGGTGTACAAAAATAGTTATTCCTTGGAAGTCATATCAAATTTGTTAAATTCGTGCATACAACATGATTTATGAAATATACAGGAAAGTTGGGGATTTAGAAATTGAAACACCAATATTTTTTTGCAAATGTTCTATAATGATCTGATGTCTTTCAAAGTTAGTTTAATTTTCCATATAACCAGTAACCACCATTAAGCAGCTTTGGTAAAGCCAAGAGAACATAAAGTGCTTTTAAAAACCAATTTGGACCCATTGTTGCCATAAGCAAGGCTGGGGGGGAGGGGGGTTATGGGTAGATAACACAGCCATCTTAAATGTAGTTTCTGAAGGTGAGGCCCCTGGTGGCAGAGAATGCAAAAGGCCCTTCTGTGAACTACATTTCCCAGAATGCAATGTTGTTCACAACCAAAATGAGGGCTAAATGACCCAAATAAGGGCTGGCTGCTACAGCCACCTTTTAGAGCCAGTGCAATAATAATAAATAAAATAATGAAATCTGCAAAGAGGACTAAAGTAAGTAAGTAGAAGTATAAATCTGTGCTAAGTTGTAGTTATGTAGCAGTGTGTCATAAACACGGACAGACATTCAAGGGGATTGCTGTTGTTGCTTTTTGGGGAAATAAATGGTTTTTTGTTTCAACTTTTAAAACTCCCCAAAAATCTGTAGAAGTGTGGATCTTTCTGAAACTTCTAGGGATCGATGGCCTTGTTATCTTGTGTATTGTATATAAAATACAAGTAGTTGTAGGGTGTTTTTTTTAAGTTGTTTATAAAAACTTTAAAAATTCTTCAAAAATCTGTGGATAAGGGAAACATTATGAAACTTGATGAACAAAGAGGGGTAAATGTGTTCTACAATTGTAGCAAAATTTACCGCAATAGCTTTAAAAATGAGGGTGATATAAGTCCCTGAAGTTTCCAAATTATAGTAATTTAATTATACACATGCACAAACGTCGTTTGGCATGCCGAGAGCCATATACCTACCCTGAACTACATTTCCCAGACCCCATAATCATCAGAAGGCACAAATCAGGATTGAGGAAAGATAGAGTCTGTCCCACCCTAACATGAGCCACAGAGTCTAAAAAGCATATAAATGTCATAAATAAATAAATCTGCAAAAAGGAGGACTGTGACTGATCTCTCTCTCTCTCTCTCTCTCTCTCTCTCTCTCTCGTAAGTAAGTCAATCTCTGGGCTGGGCTGGGAAAAATGACCTAAATGCCTGGATGGGCCATGTGGGTCCCCTTCAACACAATAGGGGAAGCATATTAATTGGACATCAGGAGAGTTTGGATGGTGTCTTTCTGCCCGGAAGAAGGGGGTCGGTCTACATGTCCCTTGATGGTGCCTATAGTATGATTTCTGTTCCTGTGTTATAAATGGTTATAAATGGTTAATCCCAATTGGTTCTGTCATAAAAAAAACATGGCGAAAGTTTATTGCACTGTAAAAATGTTGTCTAGAGCACATTTTCCTTTGTTGAGTCTTCACTGATTTAACACTGTTTGCCACAAAAACATAGTTTCTGGAGTGGAACAACTACTTTCAAAGTGAAGACTACACAATGAAACAGAAAAAAACTTTCAAACCAGGAACAGGTTTTCGTTATGACTAAAAATGTTTGTTTTTTTTTAATCGAAAATTTGCCAGAAATCTTTGGATAAGTTAAATGTTCTGAAATTTGGTAAGCTAACAGCAGTAAATACATATGTTCTACCATTGTAGCATTTATCACCTCAATAGCTTTAAAATGAGGGAGATAGAAGCCCCTGAATTTTCCCAACTGACAGTGATGTTTTCTTTAATTAGCATGCACAATAATCATTAATGAAATACTAACAAAATTTCATTATTCTCATTAGAAATCTGAAATTCTCACCACCTAAACTTTAGAAACACTTTAAAAAATGAAGCGCCTGCACCCTTTGGTTTTGTAAGTACTTTTGAACCATTTTTAATGGATCGCACATGCCTAATAACTATTATGAATGATGATGATGATGATGATGATGATCATCATCATCATCATCATCATGTAGATGTAGTTAAATCTGCCATGCCAGGGACCAAATGTGTTAGTTTCTACTGTTTTTGTGTTCCATGCAGATAGTATATGCAGCCTTCTGGCAACTGTGGAGCTCATGATTTTACCAAACCAGCTTTTAATATGGTACATTTTCTACTAAATTCCTAATGGTTTCACTATACTGATCAGAGAACTATAAATACTATTTCAGTTAGCATTTGAAGTCTTGAGGAAGAAGAAAGAGGAGGACGAACAGTAGCAATCACAAACTAACAACATATGTTTAAACTAAATTTAGCATCATTTACTTTCATTAATTTTTGTTACTTAAGCGTAACGGAAACGGATGGGCCTTAGAAGTAATTTATGTGCCCTATAACAACAAAGAATCTTCTAACATCTTTACAGATTTACACATCTATTAAGGTATAACCGTTCTGAGTCCCCCCCCCCCTCGAGGGTTGAGAAGAGCAGGGTAAAAATGCTGGAAATAAATAATAAATTTAACAGACCAGGAGATGTTTCATCAATAGTATCTAGCCCATGAAACTGAACTGTAATGCAGTTATTATGCTTTAAGATACTTTGGGATACTTTCATTCTGGGCTTTAGGTTTTTTTGGTTTTGGTTGTTATTGTTACTTTTGTTGTTTTACCTGTTTCTGTGACTTCTACCTTTATATATTTCCTTGAAGTTGTAGGATCCAATCTATGATCTTTCTATAGATGGCTAAATGGCATCAATTATTACATTACAAAAATAGAATCTAGGCTTCCGGTGAGCGTTTCAAGGAGGTAGGCACGGTTTGCCGAGGCTCTCCGGCAACCACCCGATCTCATAGGTATGGAGGACCTTATGCCCCCCCTCGGGCCCCGGATTGAGCGGGCAAGAGGCGCGAAGCCAGCAGGTTCCTTTCGCTGCCCCCCAAACCCCCACCCCTCAAGGATGGGGGCCGGGAGGCATGAAGGTAGAACCGTGGCGTGCGGACCTGGAGACGGGAAGCAGGGGAAACCCCTTCACCAACTACCCCACGCTCATTTACTGCATAAAGAAAATCGACAAGAATGAAGGGCAAAGACATGTAAGTCTCGCCTCTGCTTTTTTATTTAGAGATTCGAAATTCCACACTATAGAGGACTTCCTTAAGAGAAAGGGTTGGATGAAGAACATGGAAACCCAAAATAAATGAACAGACAAAGAACTTGTGGACTTATACCTTTACCTTAAATATGGTATCATTATATTATCTAAGGACTAGAGAAAAAAACTGCTAAATGCTAAATGAAATGAAATAAGAAACCACCGAAGAGATTGGAAAAGAGCTTCTGTGGAGAGAATCCGAGACCGGAGGGAGGGGCAAACTGCAAATAACATTTAAAAGAGACAAAGGCATATCTAAGAGCAAATGGATAATCTTCACTTAGAGGGAACGGCAGTGAGAAAATGGGAGAAACATGGCACCGACCTCAAAGTTGCTGTTTTTGTTATATCTACGGCACCTCCGTCTTCATAAACAATGTGTGGTAAGGAATGCGGAGCCTGGAGTCCTTCCAAGCACGAGGCCGGAAGGAAGGAAAGAAGGGAAGATTGAGGTGTAACACACATCATAGAGAGCAGCCTGGGGGACTGAAAGGAACACCCAGAAGAGGAAGGAGGACTGAAGAAAGGTGACTACAGAGGAACAGCAGGAAGGAGCCTAGACAAAGAAATATACTAGAGATATGAAAACCTCCGGAGGAGACCTATGGCGTTGGGGACGAGGCGGGATGCAACAGGACCAGGAGTAGAAGCAGACAATAAAAGAGAGGCAAATTAAAGCTGAGAAGCAGAAAGGACTGAGGGGAGACAACCCAAAGAAACCACTAGATGGCAGGAGTGAAGAGCTTTGGAACTTTGAAATTTGATGTATTGGAAATTAGGGGGGAAATGGAAAATGAAACATAATTATGATCGGTTTTGAGGGAAGAATTGAGCTTTGGGATAGGGAAATTCAAATCAATATTTTATGTATTTGAGGTTTTGCCAGGGTTTGACTAATTAGATAATTAATATATTGAACCAAAGAGTAAAATTGTTAACTCAATTCAATGCAATGGGATACTAGATATTGACTAATTGACTAATTGGATACGGAATAATACCTCCTTAAAATGAGGGTAATAGAGTGGTAAGAATATAGGAATGCAGGAAAAGTTTGAACTTAGTGCGATGAAGTACTAATCTAGATTTTTAAACTTCAAATGTGGGGAAACAAGGAGATAATAGTAGAGAAAGATTAATTTTATTGATAATGAGAAGTCGATAGAGAAGGGGTTGAACTTTTCAGAACCCAGACCACCTACGCAACAAGAATAAGGTCCCTCAGGACACAAAAGTAAATTTTAAATAAAGAAATGCATTAGATGGTTAGGTGGAAAAACAATTCTAACTCTTAAAGCTTTAAAGATGTAAGAAAAACAGATCTATGGAAATTCTCTACTAAAGGTACTAAATAAATCTCTTACTAATAAATATAAACATTTGAATATCAGATCCGGAAGGGAAAGAAATGAAGGAGATGGGCTAACTTATAAGGATGAGAAAATTCGATTTACCTCAAAATAAAACTACAAGGCCTTTACAGGAGAGTAGAGAAGGAAAGAAGGATTAGAATCCCACTCAGCACTTATAAAATGCGGAAAAAGGGGAATATTTAATTACTCCTGAATCCTGAGAAGCGACTGCTTCATGAACTGGTCCATTGAACCCACCAGAGGAGTATGAAATATAAGAGAATAGAATTGCTGATCCCGGTATGGAAGATTAAACAGAGAATGACAGGGTTAGTTATGCGAGGTTAGAGAATGAAATAATGTTGAACAATAAGGTCAAGGAACTTTCCTTCCTTTTTTATGTCATTTTTTTTCTGTGTGTGTGCTCCCCATTACCTTCCAACCCCCGAAATAACGAGACAGACAACAGTAATTGGATTAAATTAGGGCAACTTTTATTTATTTTAAAGTTACCGATTTAAGTTTAACCTCACTAACTCAGGTGTCAAGGGAACAAGGTGTGGCTAAGCCGAGGTATCGTCCGCGAGCGAACGACCCCTCGGCAACACTGGGAAACTCTCCTGAGTCCCCAGCAACACAAAAACTGGGCAACCTTTCAAGGAAAACACAAGAAAAACTTCTCTGGAAATACTTAACCGGCTCTCAAAATTTCTGGACCAATGACATCCCCCTCAGCCTGAACAGACGTCCACCTGAGTGTATTTGTGCACTGGCCCAAACAACCTTGAAGAGTGCATGAGTGAATATGGGTCTATGGATTACCCTAAACTATCTACGCCACAGATTGGAGACGAATGTCTATTCAGTCTCCATCCCCCACCAAGTCCCTCAACACCACCTAACTGTAATTCGTGAAAATTAACTATTTGCAGTGTCAGACAATGAAAACAATTCTGGCTCTCTCCATTTGTCGCACATTACCGCTTACAGCCACTCAAGGCGCGGTATGAATGCCGACCCAATGAGACGAACCCGTGGCCATGCCTGCCACCACTGACTCGCTTAACAGGCTCTTTCCAATTTGTCGCCATCACCGCCACACAGCCCATACGGCGGGCCATGACCGCCACAGCCTATACAAATCCCTTCTGCCTGAAAGAACAGGGTCTACCTCGCAGTAAGCCCACATCTTGCCTCACAATGGAGGACTCACACCCAGGAGGGGCTCGTCCAATGGAACAAGGGAATCAAAACCCCCAATGCAGGGCACAAATCTCTTTCCATTGGCTGTGGCAACATGACAAAAACAAGGTGCTGTCCAAAGGAGGTCCTAGCGTCTATCACTCGGCCCAGTGAAAAACAACTGTGTCCGCTTATAGGGATTCTCCGTCTCAGCACCTTCATCAACATGTCTGAAATGAGAAAAAACTGGTTAAATTATCAAGTGAATGTATCGCATTAAAACCGGATTTTCATATATCCCTTCCTTTTATGATATGTATTTGAAGTCCAACTGTGCAGCTGGAAGCTGCCACAATAATGAATGAATGGGTCAAGTTTACGATGCCCCAGCCCACTTATTCCATTGCCTTTTGTGTTACCACCCAAAGTTAATTCAGTCAATGGGGCCCTGTTTTGATAACCAAAAAGTTACTGAAGAATTGGGGCACATGACATAAACTGTGTTAGGCTAAAACAGGGCATTATTTTGGATCACTACCTCTAGCTAACCTAACAATGCTGCCTTTAGCTCGCTGATCTGTCTTGGAAAAAATCAAATTGTCGAACCATCTGACCCATCTGTATAACTGAATTTAACAATGCCCGATGGGATTTGTACTTCTTAAAGAAGCCACTATCAAACTAATTAGGAAGGCAGCGAAAAATTGCTGTCACGTGGCAGCATGAAAACAAAGATATTATGGCAGGACTAGAAAATGCTGGGTCAAGTTTGCTTTAAAATCTTCAAATTATGTGTGTCGAGGGTTCATGATCATCAAAGAATAGGGCCCGACGACGGGGCCAATCCAACATGATCCTGTGGATGAGGAAATCATTAGTGATGTCTGATAAGCCCTGAGCCTTTAATCATTAAGCTAACACTCTCATTTTAAACCAGATGAAGCCTGGTAACACTCCATATGAATCCTGCGTGCAAGATAGTGCACACAGGGTATTATCGAGACCCACAATGTGAAAGGATCAAAAATGAGTAAATTTGCGGCAACAAGATTAAAGTGCTTCAGGCACTCATCACCCAGGGTGACTTGACATTAGTGTGTGATAACAGGACGTTGAGAACTTATTGCATGGACTGCACAGCCGAATAGCTCCATGTCCAGAGGAGACCACATGAGAATGGGGAACCACTCAGCAAATACCAGATGGTGGTAATCACCTGGGTGTGCCATAACGTGTGGTCACTATTCAGGGAACCAATGGCCCCCCAAGTACGCTCTAAACCAACTGGGCCTGGATCCTACGATGCCACCTGAGGCGCATCCTTAAAATCATTTACCGCCGTCAACAGGATCTACTATTAATGTCAACAGGAAATTGCAACCCATTAAAAAATCAGCCTTCCTGACCTGTGTAACCTTGATGAAGTGACGTGTGATTTCACCCGATAGAGCGTCACACAGAAAATGCATTCGAGTGAGGGTCCCTTAACTATGCTTCAGCTATTGGGACCCCATGGTCATAGGCTAGGTGATGGAAAGACTTCAACTGATTTCCGCCCTCCCAAGACCCCGCAGCCTCGTAAACGAGGGGGGGGGGGGGATCATCGTTGTTCATCTTTAAACTGAATCAAAAATTGACAAACTGCCTCGACCCATCTGCATATCTGAGTAACGGTGCACGATGGGATTTGTCTGTCTTGGGGAAGGACTAACTCGCTATTTTGCAGGCAGCGAAAATGCTGTCAACGCAGCAACAAGGAACAACAACTGTTCTTGGCAGGACTGGCAAATCCTGGTCCAAATCTGTTTCAAACCACTTAAAAACGAGTGGGTCAAGGGCTCCCGATCATCATAGGATGGGCCCTGTGAACGGGACCACTCCCACCGGATCCTGTGGATGCGGAAAACAATAGGTGACAGGTAAACCCTGAGCCTTTAACCAATAGGCTAATGTTGCTAGTGTAGACCTGATGAAGCCAAGTGAAAACCACTCCTAATGTGATATACACAACTGGACCAGGTGTTCGTAAAAAGTAGACTAACCTCAGGTAAACTGTATTGCTGCAACATTTTTGGGCAACAAAGAAAAACAAATACTAAAGCGGAAAATCCAAAAGTCAAAATTAGAACATATAAAATTAATTGGATTTTAAAAACTGTGAAGCAAACATGGGTGAAAGAGAAAAACCCAATCTCCAAGAGTGGCACAGGGAAGAAGCTTCTAGTCGTTTCCAGGAGCGACCCTGCAATGAATAACTGTTGACGTATCGTGCTGTGCCAGGCAACTGCTGAGGGCACAGGATTTCAAAACTATATACACCAGATAACCAATTCTGTAGAACTTATATGTTTCCTTATGCAATAGGTTTTTTTAATTATTATTATTATTATTTTTTTTATTGTGGATTATGAAAGAGCTGACCCACGGTTATTAACAAGCCGTATTGAGTCATGGCCATGCAGTGATCTACTAATCCCTTGTTCCACTCCCCTTACGAAGTACCACCGTCTAATCATCAATATTCATGAAAATGTTTGAGGGATATTTGGTACCATCCTTCTAGCTGATAAGTCTGCGTCCGCAGACTACAAATTGGCCTGGCCCTTAAATCAATCAGTCTCACTAGACAGGTTATTAAATAATAATATAATCAAACCTAATTTGGGTTGGTGTGTTTTTGTCACTAATCAATCCCCCCAACCAACAAAATCCGAATTTGGCGTATCGAGTATGTGCCAAATTTGGTCCTATGAATAAAATATATCCTGTATATCAGAAATTCATGTAATAATTCATAACAGTTGCAATATTAAGTTATGAAGAAAACACACAAATGATTTAAAGGTAGTGTGTCACCACCACACAAGGAACTGTATTAAAGGGTAATGTAGAACATTGAGAAAACATGGTTTATGGTAATCCCTCCAACTTGCTCCTTAGCCAGAAAACTAGGTATCCCTTAGATCCCTTTTTCTATCGGATCAGACGCAATGTGGTTGATGTAAGTCTGCACTGTGTCTGCCAAGACAGCTCCTCATCACAGCTTACATGTTGAAAGTTTGGAAGAGAACCACATCTCTCAGGCAATACATTATGCAGACAGACCATGTCCGCCTAGTAACATAATTATGGACGAACAACAAAGTCAATACTTCTTCTAACCTAGGATGTCATCTTACGGGACCACAGGGTAGGGAAGTAAACTCAAAAGAGGGACAAGGCATCATGTTATCCCACTGGCCCTCGGGAGAAGAATTTTGTTTTAAAAAGAGATGGATAATGTTGTTGGGTAAAACCAGACCCTGGGGAGGTGGGACCTTGATGGATAATGTGTCAGTTGATAAAACCAGCCATAGCATGCAGTGGCCCTGCTGGGCACTGCATTTTTAACGGCTGCTTTAAAAGGGGAATTCTAGACAAGAAACAATCATGGCCAGCTAATCGCCTGCCACAAATGGTCCCCTGGCAGGAAGCAGTCAAGCACCAGAGCTGCAAGGCATTCGTTGCTGATCAATTGATCAAATGCAATATCAGACTTGCCTAAAACAGACAATAGTTCTTTATCCTAAATTTGGACATTCCGCGAATATATAAACCCCCTTTTGCTAATTTTACAGACCTCACCGCCTCTAGAATGCTTGCAAAGATGGGTGAATGTCAGGAGAGAGTACCTCAGGAACCTACCAATATCCGCAAGGGATATTGTATATATAAATTATCTGTTTTAGTAATTCAATTTCCATCTGTTTTATTTTGTTTAATATTATTATTTTATTTATTTATATTTTATTTTATTATTTTTGCGACCTTCCTAAAATGGCCGCCAGGCCTTCACAAAAATGGCCACCAAGGCCCTGCCTTGACCTTCTTAAAATGGCCACCATGACCTTACTAAAATGGCCGCCAAGGCCCAGCCTTGACCTTCTTAAAATGGCCACCACGACCTTCCCAAAATGGCCGCCGAGGCTCCGCCCTGCTGAGGCCGACCTTCCCAAGATGGCGACCGGAACCCTGCTTACAAGATGGCCGCCCCCAGGAGAACTGTCTGGACCACGAGGTCGGGCGGCGGTCCAAGGAGGAAGCAAAGCCATGCGCGCTGCAAAGAGGCAGCGCCAGCAAAAAAACGGGCCCCGAAGTGCAGCGCGCCCACAGGCAGCGCACCGCAGCCAGGCCCGAGCCTGTCCTCGCTCCCCAACAGGAGGAAGGAATGCCAGCTGCCCAAGGACAAGGTCAGATGCCAGCAGGAGGCCACGCAGGGGCAAATGGGCCCCGAAACGCGGCGCGCCTGCGGGCACACACCGCAGCGCGGGCCCGAGCCTGGCCATGCCTCCCGAAAGGAGGAAGGAATGCCGGCTGCCCAAGGAGCAAGGCCAGGCGCCCAGCAGGAGGCCATGTAGGGGCAAACAGGCCCTGAAATGGGGGGGCACCCACTGGAAGCGAGCTAGGCAGTAAAAGAAAAGCAAAGAGGATAAGGGGCACTGTCACTGAAGGGGCACGGCCAGGCGCCCAGCTAGGGGGCCGCCCAGGCAAAATGCCTCAGGCCACGCAGCGCACCACTCGAACCCCCAGGCCCCGACCCAAGGAAATACATGGGCCTCCCGTAGGCCCAAACCGGGTGAAGATGGGAGGGAATGCCCGAGCCTAAGCCGACTGAGGCCTAAAAAATTAATTCCCATCTTCTTATTATATATATATATATATATATATATATATATATATATATATATATATACCTATTTCATAATACCTTATTGTATTATAATCGATCAATTTAGAAATGGGGGGGTATATATTATAATTCAATCCATGATATTAATCAACTTATATAAATATTATAATTCAATCTATGATATTAATCAATTTATATACCGTATATTATAATTCAATCCATGATATTAATGAATTTATATATATATAACTCAATCCATGATATTAATCAATTTACATATATTATAATTCAATCTATGATATTAATCAATTTATATATTATAGCTATATATACAGTATATACATCATATTTCATTTTATATTAGTATAATAATATAAAAACCAAACCAAAGCGTAGAGGCCTGCTCTTGCCAAAGGATCATCAGGTGTTGTCTCTTCAACACCTTGAACAGGAATGGAGCAGGAGGCTGCCCCACACATAGGCAGCCTCCGCCCACTCCCAGGAGATTCCCAAGGAACCAATCATCTCCCTTCGTGGGAGGAGGTAACATCCTTTCCCCGCCCACTGTGTAGGCAGGGAAAGGGCAAAACCATGGCAAGGAGGGTCTCGATGAAGCTCGAAAGATAAAATTTTATACTTATAAAAGAATAAAGGCAAGAGGAAAAGACCAACAAATTACTAGATTAATTATGATAGATTATGGGTAAAGATATTATAAATGACGGATTGTACTTTGATTAATGAACACTATCGAGAATATGAAATAAGCTACAAGAATGAGTAGAGTACTACTGTCATATATTCAATTTTAGAGTAAGAGCATAGAGGAAATCTCATGTATAAAGAAAAAGTGAAGAACATATGTAATCGTGTGGAATTAGAATGGAAGTCAACATTCCTGTTACCCCTTTCCCCCTCCCTTTCTCCTATTGTGTTTATGTATGTTTGATAAAATGGAAACTTTCAATAAAAATATCTTAAAAAATAGAATCTATTTTAAAAAGAAATCAGAAAAGTAATAACAACAGCAACAGCATGCAGGCTATTTCATCTGATTAGCCTCACAGAAAAATAGAAGACTTCTGACGGATCATACAATTATTTTTCACAGTCTTGACACCATGATAAAAAGTACATAAATATGTTTTGAAAAGATTCACTTGACTGAGATATGGTAGTACAAAATATGATCCTTTCTCAATTCTAATTGATAATAATTGATCAAACCTTTAATCCAAACACACCCAGAAGGTTGCATGCACCATTGGATACAGTGGGACTTACCTCTGAGTAAATATGTGATGGCTGACAGGGAGCTCTTGCGTGGGCTGGCCCATGAGGTCACAAAGAATTAAAAAATGATGGAACAAATAAACAACAAAAACATGCATAATATATGTTGTAAATTAGCTCCCAGTGTGATTATGGTAGAGCTTGTGTAAAGCATTACAACTGATAGTGTTTTTTAATGAGATGGTGGGAAAGTGTTAACAATACCATAAACTGTTCTGTAAAATATTTTGCAATTTTAAAACTTTTCCCATGTTGGGAAGCCACATATATGCTGAAGCTGTAATAAGAATCCAGATATTTTCTTTTCTGTAGTTACAGAAAATCATTTTAAGAATGCAATCACAGATTTATTTTTATTGAGGAAATCTAAATAAAATCAGGAATGTTTTGTCTTTACTGTATGCTCATCTACTCTCGAGACAGTTGACATGGTTGTTAAGGATGTGTGATCCATTAAAAATGGTTCAAATTCATTACAAAAAGGAATTGGGGTGGGGCTGGCACTTTATTTCAAAATTGTTTCAAAATGCTACTTTGCAAAAATTGCATTACTATAATTAGAATAATTTGGACTTCCGCTCTGGAACGCGGAGAGGTGGGAGCCTAAGGGCAGAGCTCTGCAAGATGCTCGAAATGGAGGCAAGAAAGCCGGGGACAAAGACCCCCTAACCCAGCACCCCTTGGAGAAAGGAGGGGTGCTCAAGTCCTGTCGGGTGGCCAGGTGGGGACCGGAGGGACCCCCCCCAACACACCCGCCACGGACCCAGGGCTGCCTCCGAAAGAGGTGACCGCATCCTAGGAAAGGCACCATAGCACCTCCCCCGCTCAGATCTCCGAAAAGACCCGGGCTCGAGAGGCAAGATATTAAGATATCAAACTAAAAGAAATAAAGAGAAGAATTGAAGAAGCCTTAGGGGACCTGGATATATCCGCCGAAGCAAGTGCAAGGACGCCAAAGTAAAGCGGAGTCGATGAAAGGGCGAAGGAGCGCCGCGCGAAACCCAAAACCCATACTTTAAAGACTTAACAAAACAAATAAATATAACAAGAAGAAAGAGAGAAAGCCCCCCGTCGAGAGGTGAGCAGAAAAGAAAACTTAGACATTTGCAACCTAATACATATATATATATATATATATATATATATATATATATATAAAAGGGAGTACGCTCACTTTAAGAAACCAAGAGCTGCAAGAAGGGGGGAAGACGGGAAGCCAGTATACTGCCTGAGCCGCGCTGAGGCAGCGTATAGCGCTCAGCTGAAGAACACCCGGATAATTGGGAATAGACAAACAGAGTGGAGAGAGCGGAGAAATTAAACCGGCAAAGCCACAACCCATCCCCCCCCATACCCTCAACTAATCCCAGAAAACAAGCACTCTGAGCGGGAAGAATAAGGAAGAACAAGGAAAGGAAAGGAAGGGACCCGCAAGTCTAGAGTAACGGGAGGAAAGAAGGGCTGGAGATATCAAGGCAAAGGTAAAGGAGGAAAAGATCTATCTAAGTAAAGACTTAAATGGTCATACACAAATAATTCTAAATCCATCCCCTAATATTTATGAATAAAAGAAGACAAAGAGAGGTAGAAGAGGTGGTGATGACAACGAGAAAGAAAGCAGACAAAGATCTTAAGATGATAAATGCCAGGAGACGATCCTCACAGGAAGATATGATGCCAAGAGACCCTTTTAAAGACCCTTTTAAGGAGGAGATATTATACAAAATGAGAAGAATGAACGACATGATTGCGAAAGGAATTGAAGAAAGGAAACAAATTAAGGAGGGGATATATGAGATGAGGAAGGAGATGAAGAAAGAGGTGACCACCTTAAGAAATGAAATGATTGTGTTATATGGGAAAGTGGAAACAATCCAAAGGCAAGGAGAAGAAATAAATGGCAAACTACAACATGACCAGAAAAAGATAAGAGATCTAAACACGGTGCAACAAGAGCTGCAAAGGAAAAATGTACAATTGGAATCCTTCCAAAAAGACTTTCAAATAAGAATACGCGGTTGGCCGGAGATGGACAAGGAGAGGTCTGAGGACACGAGAAATCTAGTCGCAGAAATGATGGCGACATTGCTAAAAAAAGATAAGCAAGAAGTAGAAGAAAAAATTGATAAAGCCTACAGGGCCAGCACCGCATATTCGAGGAGAAACAAAACAGAGAGGGACATACTGGTCCAATATAATTCGATAAAAATGAAAGAAGAGGTGATAAGAAGCAATTTCTCAAACCCATATGTAGTGAAGGAAAAATCAGTCAAAATAATGAGAGAAATACCAATGACAATCCTAGATAATAGGAAAAAGTATTATTTCTTGACAGACGTATTAAAAGACAATGATGTCAGATACAAATGGGATAGAGTGGAAGGATTGCAATTCACCTTTAGGACGGTGAAATATTGGATTAATTCTCCGGAAGCAGCAGATGAATTTTACAGGAAGTGGGAACACATTCTAGATGGATCAAATAGAAACAAGAAAGGAAGTAGAAATCAGAGAGACAAAACACCACAAGGAGAAAACCCTCCACAAAGAGACACGTCAGAAAAATTTAAAGGAAGGAGAGAGAACTCTCCAAAAGATAAACTGCCAGAATCATCTCTGGATAAAGAATACAAGGAGGATGAGACTAATGCTCAGGATGTACTTCAGGATGGAGATTCGGACCCAGATTTAGAGGAGGAAGAAGAAGGACAATATACAGAGGAGAGAGCCTGTGTCTGATGGAGGTAAAATGTTTCTCGGTTAATCTCAATGGTTTAAACATACCCGAGAAAAGATCCCAAGCATTTCACTACCTTCAAAAGCAAAAAGCAATGGTGTATGCCATTCAAGAAACACACATAAAAAAATCCAGAAGGGACCTATTAGAAAGGGAAAAATTGGGGACACTCTTTGATTCATCGATTGAAAAAAAAACAAAGGGGGGGAGCACTGTATATAAATCCTGTGCTAGAACCAGAATTACAATATAAAGACAGAGAAGGAAGGGTGATAATGGTGATGGGTAAGGTAAAGGAGAAAAAAATACTCTTTGTAAATGTATATGCTCCAAATGATGCGAAAATGGAATTCTTCGAAAATGTAAATTCAAAAATATCTGTGTTAGACTGGCAAGAATGTATCATCCTTGGGGACTTTAATGGAGTAATTGACCCCAAGATAGATAAATCCGCCGATAAAGTAAAGAGACATAAAAAGAAAGGCAAACTCCCCAGTACCTTTTTCAAGATGCTGGAAGAGAACTCCTTAGTAGACATATGGAGACACAACAACCAAAAAACCCAGGATTATACCTTCTACTCGAATAGTAAATGGTCGTGGTCCAGAATTGATATGATTTTAGTATCAAAAACAATAGTGGTAAATACTGTAAAAACTTCCATACAGCCAAGGATTCACTCGGACCACGCACCAATAGATTTAGTGATAAAATGGGGCCATAGACAATATAAATGGAGATTCGAAGATGGATTAGTAAATTCAGAAGCAGATATCCAGAGAAATAAAGCCCTAATTAAAGAATACTTCGAGATAAACGATACAGCAGATATGGATTCATTAACAGTCTGGGAAGCTAGCAAAGCCGTCATGAGGGGGAACTTTATTGCACAGGCAGCTAGTAAAAGAAAACATAGAAGAATGGAACTGGAAAAGCTACAAAAGGAGCTAATGGTAGAAGAAAGGAAACTCAAAAATAATCCCAAAGATATAGAAGCAGAACACAAAAGTAGATTGATATCAAGCCAAATAAGAATACTAACGACAGAGGAAGTCGAAAAGAAACTCAAATTCCTAAGACAAAGGAATTTTGAGAATGCAAATAAGACAGGCAAGTGGTTAGCCTACCAGACTAAAAAGAAAAATCAGAGGAGGGTCATAACTAAAATAATATCCGAGGGTAAACATCTAATAAAAGACGAGGAGATACTCAAGGAGTTTGCTAACTTCTACCAAAACCTATACAGAGAAGATAATATAGATAGAGACAAAATCTTTGAATATTTGGACAAGCTAAAACTCCCTCATATTTCAGACAAAGAAAGGGAAGTATTAAATGCAGAAATCACGGAAGAGGAAATTACTCACGCTATAAATAATCTAAAACCAGGGAAAGCTCCAGGGCCCGATGGTCTAACACAGACCTATTACAAAACCTTCAGAGAAGAAATAACACCATACCCGAAGAAAGTTATGAATGAAACCATTAACAAGGGCAAAATACCAGAAACGTGGCGAATGGCAGAAATAATAATTATTCACAAAGAAGGAAAAGACCCGGAGAATGTACAGAACTATAGGCCAATTTCCCTTTTGAACCTAGACTACAAACTATTCGTAAACGTGTTAGCAAGAAGACTAAAAACTTTTTAAATAACTGGATTGCAGACTCACAGACAGGGTTTCTACCAGGGAGACAGATGAAAAATAATATCCGTAACATTATAAATATAATTGAATATTTAGATAAAAATATAAATACAAAGGTAGCCCTTGCCTTCTTAGATGCCGAGAAGGCATTTGATCGGATTAGTTGGAAGACAATTGAATGTTTATTAATTCAATTAGATCTAGGGCACAACTTTAAATCCGCAATCCAGGCAATCTATGAGCGACAAGAGGCACAAATAATAGTCAATGGACAAAAATCAAATAAAATTAAAGTTCAAAGGGGAACGAGACAAGGCTGTCCCCTCTCCCCTCTTATATTCAATTTTGTATTAGAACTCCTATTAAAAGATATAGAAGAGGATGGGGAGATAAAAGGATTAACAATAAACAATACAAAATACAAAACATATACCTTCGCCGACGATATAGTGTGTACGATTCAAAACCCGGAAGAGAATATGGGTCCCTGGATAAAGAAACTGGAAAAATTTGGAGAAATATCGGGATTTAAATTAAATAAAAATAAATCGCAAATTTTGGTCAAAAATATAGATAAATTAGAAGCAGAAAGACTAGAAAGAAAATTTGGCATCCCAATAACCAAGAAAGTAAGATACCTAGGAATAAATCTGACCGCAAAAAATTGTCAATTAGTAAAAAAACAATTATGAGAAAATATGGAAATCAATAAAGGAAGACTTGAAAAATTGGAAAAAATTAAACCTATCCATACTAGGGAAGATATCATTAATCAAAATGAAGATATTTCCTAAAATAAATTTCTTATTCCAAACATTACCCATCTTAAAAAATCAATCCCTACTCAAAAGATGGCAGACAGATCTAGCAGATTTTATCTGGTCAGGGAAAAAACCACGAATAAGACAGAAATACTTATTGGACCTCCCACAGGACGGAGGCTTCGGCCTTCCGGACCTCCTGGCATACTATGACGCGAACTGCCTCGATAATATAAAAGAGTGGATATTACTAAAGGATAATAAACTACTAAATGCGGAAGGATGGGAAAATAAACATGGGTGGCACGGGTACTTAATATATGATAAACCACATAATAAAAGCTCCATTAATAAAAATTTGGAATAAGTATAAAGACGCTATTTATAAGAAGACCCCACAATGGACCTCACCACTAGAGGCATTCCAGATTATAAAATTAAAAAAGGAAAAATGGCCAACATATAAGGATCTCTTAAAGAAAGATCAAAACATATTCCTTCTGAAGAACCAGGAGGAACTAAGGGAACTTAATTTAAGCTGGCTCCAATACATCCAATTAGGGAAAAAATATAATCTAGATAAAAAGATTGGATGGGAAGAAAACTATACACCCTTTGAGAGAATCTTATTACAAGCAGGAGGGAAAAGAGTGAGTAGGCTATACAAATTGATACTGATGAGAAGACATGAAAAACAACCAATAAAGGAAATTATAGGTAAATGGAAGGACAACATAGGATACAATATACCTCAAGAAAGTTGGGAGAGGCTCTGGAAATGTACATGGAAACAAAATTATGCATACACCCTGAAGGAAAACCAGATGAAAATGGTATATAGATGGTACATAACACCGGCCCAACTCGCCAAATGCTATAAGAATAACAGAGATCTGTGCTGGAAGTGCCAGAAGGATAAGGGAACCTTCTTTCATCAGTGGTGGTCGTGTGGGGTGATGGTTAAATACTGGAAGAAAGTTCAAAAGTTGATTCTTGAGATACTACAGGTAAAGCTAGATTTAAAGCCAGAAATATTTCTTTTGGATATTACAGACCCAAAGCAGATGAAAAAAGACCCGGAGAAGCTCGTGTGGTACATAAATGTGGCAGCCAGAATTGTAGCAGCCAGATATTGGAAGAGAGGAGATATGCCTGAGGAAAAGGAAATCTTATACAAAATATTAGAAATTGCAGAAATGGATCGTTTAACACAAATATTGAGAGGAAATTCATTAGCTCACTTCTCGAAAATATGGAAACCTTTTGTTGAATACATTAATAAGAAAGAAAATATTAACTTAAAGGGATTTTGGATATGAAGAAGCTAAAATATAGAATAAGACTCCAAGCTAAAATATTAAGCGGATATTTCTTTGGGTGAAGTCAACCTGTTTGTATGGTTTGTTTTTAAACTGTTATGTGTTACCCTATACGCCTACCCCCCCCTTCCCCACAACTCCACCTCGCCCCTCCACTACCCGCTACCCTACCTACACACTGTCACTTATATGTATGTATTCATGTCTTTTTTTAAACTCAATAAACTTTAAAAAATGGTTCAAATTCATTACAAAAAGGAATTGGGGTGGGGCTGGCACTTTGTTTCAAAATTGTTTCAAAATGCTACTTTGCAAAAATTGCATTACTATAATCAGAATAAGAAAATGTCATTATTTTGTTACAGTATAATTGCGGAAACTACAGTGGCTTTTTTCTCCCCCATTTTAAAAGCTATTGGAGTGAAACTTGCTACAATGATAGAACACATTTACCACTGTTAGCCCAGAATGTTTCACTTATCCACACATTTTTTTGGGAATTTCCAAAGATTTTATAAACAGCTTTTGAAAAAAAAACACTACAAAAGTGATTTACTTGAATTTTATGTACAATGCACAAGATATCAAGATCATCAATCCCAAGAAGTTTCAGAAAGATTCACACGTCTACAGATTTGGGGGGATTTAAATTTTTTTAGACCAAATTATCCCCCAATATTACTACTACTACTACCTCTCTCTAAAATGTTAAGCCATTCAAATATTTAAAATCATTATTTAAATAATGACTTTTAATTGTATATTGTTAGGCATCAAATTGCTGCCAAATTGTAAGCCGCATTGAGTCACCTTTGGGGTGTTTATAAACAACATACACAATTGCTAAAGTTAAGAACAGATAAAGGCATTCTGCATATAATTCAAGCAACAAATTCCCTCTTTCCTGATAATTAAATAATTATTTAATATAGGTAGCCTATTGAAATGACTCATCAAGAGATTTTCTTTATCTTCGCTGCAGAAGTTTCTGGAACTTCTCTTACAATGGGTGTTGAGATATCTTCCTCCATGTTACTATGTTTATAGATCACAGCCAAGGAAGTTCTACCACTCAGTCTTCAGGAATGCTGAGATCAGATTTTTCTTTGACCTTGTAAGCTATTGCCATGACAATCAACACATTCTTGTTTAACTCTCAATGATATGAACAAATAATTTGAGGTACAGAATAATTCTTCTCTAAGTTTTTGCTTGCGACAAGTAATTTCAGTAATTTTCCTCCTACTGTAAGACTACAGTCAGTGATGCATGGGACTATGAAATCCATTTAGTTTTCGTAAGTTGTTCACAATTCAAGAATTATTCTGTTCAAAATGCATCCATGGTAGTCTTGAATAGAAAATAGCATTTTCTGTCTTGAGTAGTCTTGAATAGAAAATAGCATTTAATTCCTGCACACAAAAAATGCTGGTTTCTATGTATATAACCCATGTGCAATTTTTACACAAAACAAATCCCCAATTTCAGCATTTTTTGTTCAGAAATTATTACTTCTGCATTAAAATATTATTATTATTCTATACATAAAGTGCCGTTTCATGGGCAAAACAACCATATGTAAATTTTGTGCAGAATAAGTTCCAAACTATTATTATTCTCTTCAGTCCAGGATTCTGCTCATCAGGGTTTGTCAACACTCAAGCAACATAATAATAAAACTATAATAAAACTTTATGTACCGCTCTATTTCCCCCAGAGGTACCCAGGGCAGTTTCCAAGTAACATCACCAAAACATGCAGAGCAAACAGCATAACATAAAATTAACAAAAGAACATAAGCATAAAATTATCACAATAACACACATATATTAAAATTATTATTTCCAGCTCTTCTTGGAAGGCTCTCAGCCTCATAGGCAGTTTCCCTTCTTTCCACCAATTTCCTGCACCAGTGGTCATATTACAAACACTCGAAAGCTATAAAGCCATTCTACACAAGAACATGGTCTTGAATGTGACAAATTACAATTACCAACAGATTGGAATCTCTGCTTTTGAGATTATGTAAGTATGGTCTTGTAGAAAATGTTTAGCTCTAGTGATTGCTTAGCACATATTACTCATCTTCAGCTTCATCTGAAGTGCCTACTGTTTTCATAACAATGAGCACCTATTTGCTTCCATTATAAATATTCTTCAAGGCAAAGAACATGTAGTATGCATGCCTGCAGCAATAATTCCCACATATAGAGAATAAGAAAGAAGAGGAGAGGAATGATTCTCAGTTACATCTGCAAAGCACTTAAATTGTGGTTACTTAATCAAGCTCAATTTCTCTGGTCCTTCTAAGAGCATTGTCCCTTCACTTCAAACTTTGAAGACAGTGAAGAAATAATGAAAAATGACTGGTGAAGAAAAATTGTAAAAATGCCATAATTGCAACAAAAATGACTATATTTTAAATCAAAGGCACATATGGAAACAAAGACAAAGCACAAAAAGGTTTAGCATCAGCAGACTGAATTGAAACCTATTTTCTGATTTTGAGGTTAAGGTTGCATTGGGAACATACAGAAACATTGACTCTTAAATAGCACCCATTTTACTGTTAGGTTTTCTGTGGCAAAAATGGGCTTTTCCCCTGTTAAAGGTTGATTTCCCTTTCAGGTGGTTGAAGCCACATGCTTCCAGTGGGTTTGACTACAGCCAGTGATGCATGGGACGTTTTCTCAAAAACAAAAAAGAAAAAAATAACCAAAAATATGTAAAATTAAAAATAAAAATAAAATTTTCTTGTTGACTTCCGAATTCTTTTCCTGTCCGGGAAGTTAGTCTCTTACATATACATTGTGATTGATCTCTCTGACTTCTCATAGTTATATCATGCGCATCTATTTTTTGAAAAAAGTTGTCTAGTAAAATAACTTCTGAAGTACAAGGTTGTCATTAATGAATTTATCATCATTAAACACGGCATACTAAATTGTGAGGCCACTGGAACTCCCGAAGTAAATCACACAGCACTCCTTCCGGTAAATCCAACTTCCTTATTCACAGGATCCAAAACATTCAAAGCCAAGAATACATCCCATCACCAACACCCCGGTTTTATACCCTTCACCCCACACCTCATGTAAACAATCCCCACATTCCCATGTGAACCTGCTGTCCGCTCCATTCCCGCCAGCAGCTGCTTGTATCTATGTTATGACTATGTCGGAGTCTGGATCCCGCTGACCAAACCCAAGGCCATGGGCATCGGCTTCCGACATGACGACCTACTCCTCCACCTGTGGAAACAATGCAGGAAAATCAGCCCCCTCCCCCTGGTCCAAAGTGCCTCTATACTTTTTTAACAGACTGCAATGGAAAGTGGGATGTACCTTTCCCAACCCCTTGGGCAAAGCAAGTTTGTATGTGACCTGATTCACCCGGTGTATAACCCTGAATGGACCCAAGTATTTGGGCCCCAACTTTTTCGAGGGTATATCCAACTTTATATTCTGGGATGATAGCTACACTAGATCCCCTTCCTCGATTCCTTCGTCCTCTTGACGTTTCAAGTCCCCATAATGTTTATACGCCTGTTGGGCCTTCCGCAAGGCTAAGGTCACCTCCTTCCAATCTTTCTGTGCCTTAGTCCCCCAACTCTCCCCCTTGCTCTGGCCTTCCTCCTCCCATTCCGGAAGTTTGGGTAACGGGGCTACCTCCTGCCCGTAATTGACGGAGAAGGGGGTTTTACCCGTTGATGCATGTACTGACCCATTGTAGGCTACCTCCGCAAATGGAAGTAGATCAGCCCAATTATTTTGTTGCCTATTAGTATACACTCTGAGGTAGTGACTGAGTGTCTTCTGAGCCCGCCCACTCCGCCATTGCAACTCGGATGGTACGCAGATGTTAGACTGCGCTCCGCCCCCAACGAGCCCACGAAACGTTCCCAGAATCTAGCTGTGAATTGTACCCCCCTATCGCTCAGGATCCTCTCCGGACAACCATGTAGTCGGTAAATGTGCTTGATATACAATTCCGCTAGCCTCTCTGCGGATGGTAGTTTTTGTAAGGGGATGAAATGTGCCTGTTTGGAGAATAAATCCAACACCGTCCAGATATATCTATAGCCTTTACTGGGTGGAAGCTCCCCCACGAAGTCCATGCTGACATGCGTCCATGGCCTCTGTGGCTCCACAACTGTTTGCAAAAAACCCCTTGGCTTCCCCGTAGGGACTTTATTGATTGCGCATATCTCACATGACCGCACATATCTCCTTACATCCCCGCGTAACCTCGGCCACCAATACCTTTGTTGGAGCAACATGGTCATCTTCGTTGCCCCCCAATGGCCTGCACTCTTATGGTCATGACACCTCACTAGGACCTTCCGCCTCAAATTTACCGGGACATACAGTTTAGAGTGGACAAACCAAAATCCGTTTTGCATTTGGCATTTGGCCTTGTTATTTTGCAACCAGGCATCTGACTCATAACTGCGCTTCAACTCTTCCTCCCAATCCAATTCACCTGGCCCTATAGGAGGTTCTTCCCCCTGCCACTTGCGCTTTTGTTCCCGGGTCTGCACCGCCATTCCCCATTGTTTGCCGGAAAAAAACTCCCCTGACTAACCTCCCGTGACCCCTCCCGCAGGGGCATGCGCGACAATGCGTCCGCCACTACATTATCCTTTCCTTTAAAGAAATGGAGTTTAAAATCGAATCGTGAGAAATACTGCGCCCAGCGTATCTGCTTAGGTGACAACTTCTGTGGCGCCCTCAAATATAATAGGTTCCGATGATCACTCCACACTTGGAATGGATGCAACGCCCCCTCAAGGAAATGTCTCCACATTTGCAGAGCAAATTTGACCGCGAACGCCTCCTTTTCCCAGAACGGCCATTTCCTCTCGGTCCCATTGAACTTACGAGAGATATATGCACAGGGTCTCAACCTCCCCTGGTCATCCCTCTGGAACAGGACCCCCCTCCCGTATGCCCAATCCGAGGCATCACAGTGTACAATGAATTGTTTCTCGGCGTCCGGATGCGCCAGCACTGGCTCTTGCGTAAACGCATCTTTCAGAGCCTCGAATGCTTGCTGGCACTTCGCCGTCCACACTAACCTTGCCCCGGGGGACTTCACCCTTTTTGTTTCCCCCCGACCCTTTGTTTTTAACAACTCTGTCAAGGGGAGAGAAATTGATGCAAAACCCTTTATAAAATTACGATTAAAGTTTGCAAACCCTAAGAATGCCTGCAATTGCTTCCTGGTCCTAGGTGCTTCCCATTCCTTGACATCCTCTACCTTATGGGGATCCATTGAAATCCCTTCCCTGGAAATGCGATGTCCCAGGAGATCTATTTGATCTCAGTGGAACTCGCATTTGCCGAGCTTAACAAACAATTTCGCCTTTCTTAATCATTCCAATACCTCCCGCACCATCCGTACGTGCTCCCCACGTTTCTGGGACACAATGACAATGTCGTCCAGGTACACATACACCCCCTTGTAAAGGAGGGGGTGTAACACTTCGTTTATGAGTTGCATGAATATTCCAGGCGATCCCGATAAACCGAATGGCATGACGGTCCATTGGTACAGCCCCAAAGCACATGCGAAAGCCGTTTTCCACTTATCACTGGACTTAACCCGGACCATATGGAATGCGTCTATCAGGTCAAGTTTTGTAAATATCCTCCCCTCCCCAGCTTCCCAATCAAATCTTTAATGAGGGGAATGGGGTATCGGTTTGTAGTGCTCACAGCGTTCAAACCCCTGTAATCCGTACACAATCGTAGGGATCCGTCCTTCTTTTTTCTAAATAACACGGGGGCCGCAATGGGAGACTCCGAGGTTTCTATGAACCCCTCTCTTAGGTTGTCATCAATATGCTCTCTGAGAGCCCCCTGCTCCTTTCGGGACATGGGGTAAATCTTTGGTTTGGGGAGTGGCTCTCCTTCTTTCAATCTCCCTCCGCACTCTACGTTTCACTTGGGAAGAAACCTACTTGCCTCTTCGGGATTAAAAACATCTGCATAATCCCAATATTCCTTCGGCAAGCTTTCCAGTGTATGTGCCACTCTTCCCGACTCCCCACACCATCCCGTTTGACCCTGTTTGACTCGCGGCAAGCCCTCCCGCAACATAACAGTTTTCGCCCGCCAATCAATTTTTGGATTGACTTGTTTTAACCACGGCATGCCCAATATCAATAAAGCATTTAGAACATCTACTTTTCAGCCCATTGAACAGTGTGTATTGGGACACTAATCTTGCACTAATGGTGGTATTAAGCTACATGTGAACATAGCACATTGCTATACACCATTGCGTATTACAGATTCAGAGTGGTACTATCACCATCATTTCTGTGCCAGGGTCTGTGAGCATGTAGAGAGTGGAATTTCTTCCACATTATGCATGCTCAAATGAGCCACCAGAGCACTTTGTAGAAATCAGACAACAAAATATTTTTGCAAAATTCTGAGAAGATACAGTATGGAGCAGTCATGTCATTTAAGGATAGTTTCCAATTTTGATTCTCTTATTCCTCTTCAAGCCCTCTTCTTCAGTTTACTCTTTGGTCCCCAGCTCCATTATAGGGGAGCAAAGGAAGTAAGTCAGCAGGTAGCAGTTCTTCCAACTTTTAGAAATGAGAACTGTATTTTGACTGCCATGCACCTGAAGTATAGAGAGGGTTGTAGATATTGTTCCCATTCTCATATGCTAGATAAATTAAATTACATTTAGTGAATTCTCCCAATTGTGAAACAGGTACGAGAGTACTAGACCCTTTGTCCTTTTCAAGGATTCAAAAGCTTTTTTCCTTAATGAATCATAGGCATGAGAACTAGCAATTTTGAGCTGAGAAGCATGCATTCCAGTGGCCCCAATTTGTAATATACCCATTGCTTTTTAAATGTTTCCTCTCCTTCTATCACTTTTACCTTCTTTTCAGCTTATTTCTATGTCTGCAAACAGAGTTCAAAGGGCAATAGTCATTTGCCCTCAGTTAACTCCGGAAAGGGAGAGGACCAAGGGAATTTTGCCCTTGCAAATAGCCTCAGGAAAAAGCTAACAGCCTCTCCTAGCTTGTGTTTTTAATCATTAGTAACTTTTGCTACTTTTACAACATTCTGGTAATGGTTATGTAGAAGGATAGATCCTTTTGGATTCCACGAGCTCTGATGTGAAGATTTCATCTCTGTCTCTAGGAGGAAATTATATGTGTAAAGGTGTAGCATCTTCTTCTCCCCCCTCCATTTCTCTTACTTTTTGTGTTGCTAAGCAACTTAGGTTCCTACTGAGCAAGTTCCATGGAATACTTTATCACCCAAAATGGGCTAAAATAGGCTAGAAACATCCTACATTTTTAATGGAAAGTACAAACATATTCCATTACAACTAGGGTACAGTTTGAAGTTGGTATTCCCTTGACCTAAGATGAACAAAATCTCCTAAACCATTCCCCAACATAATATAGGAATGTCATTTCATAAATGGATGTGTTCCTGGGTTCAAAATGTGGTACCAGAGGCACAATAACATGGAAATAATAGGATACATGAGAAAGAAGAACTGGTCAACATATGTTGGCAAGCTTTTTATTCAAAACTAGCAGTATGCACATAGGAAATAAAACAACCAGGTCACATTATGCTTTGCATAAGTAAACAAAAACAGTTTAAATCTTCTAGAGAGCACCTGATGAATTATTCTAAAATGCTTTCAGGGATTACTTTGTCTTTTCAGTCTCTGCTTTTCTTACAGTTTCTATTTTAGGGGCCAAACTAATTGATCTATTCTTTCTTAACATGCCAGGAGTGAGTTGTGAAGCCATTTGTCTACTGTCCCCCTTCCTTTCTGTTCACACATGCTCAGTAAGGGATTTTGGAGGCAGTAGTTGTTTTATCTTGTTGTTGACAGCAACAAATGATTACAGTAGGAACAACTAGAGCAACATTTTATGCTTTCTTGCACATAGTTTATTTATGCTCATTGTAGACACACTGCTGAAACCCAGCATTAGATAGCTGAATTTTTCAAGCCCTTCCTCACCAATCTACCAATATTTGTTTTGTGGGTTTTTTTTAAAAAAAAGAAAACCTTTCATCTAGGTACAAAACAAAGAGGAAAGAGAGAGCTGGGTGGGAATAAACAGGTTTTGTAAAAAGGAGATGTGTTATCAGGGGCATTATTAATAGAGAAATATCTGTACACTAAAAGCTGAGAAATCAGTTGAGAAGGAGCTTTCCATCCCTGTGCAATGGAGATGAAGAGAAATTTGCCCCCCACCCCAAGGGAGAATGGTTGGTTCCTCAGAACCATCCAGAAAGGGGGTGGAGCTGGGCTATGGCCTTTATCTCAGCCCCCTTGGCCCACTCTGAGTCAGCTTGGCAACCCACCACGCCCGCCCATTTTACAGTATATCCATGGTTGCCTTCTGGGACCGCGTAAGATTTCTTACCTCTCCTATATTCACCTACTCTATACTGTTTTTAGGGGCTAGCTGGGATGGTGTGGAATTTAAATAGGTTAGTGTAAATAGAGAGGAAGATTGGATATTCGGCGTACACCCAAGGCATCCCCTTCAGGGGTGAAGACCTCTAGCTAAAACACTCACCTGCCAATCACTTGGACGGGGTGAGGTGAAACCGACTGGCCTTAAATTGGTCAGAATATGGCCTCAATAACTTTTAGGGATGCTTCTCCAGGTTTCCTTAGAGGTTGCCGGGTTGTAACTTTACAGGGGACCCAGGTGTTTCACCCAATTTGCCGAAGAGTAGTCCTGGTATGGATGCTACCTCGGCTTTGCCCCTCACCAAGTTCAAGACACACCCTAGTTAGAATAGCAAATGTTAAATAGGTAATTTTAATAAATATTGCCCAATTTGAACCCAAGTTATTGTTGTCAGTTTCCTTTTTGGGGGGTAGGCAGGCAAAGGCTGTATCACACTGCAGAATTCTAGCAGTTTGACACTACCTTAATTGACATGGTTTAATGCTTTGGAAAATGGGTATTTGTGAAATGTTTACCTTTCTGTCGGAAAGCTCTGATGCCACAAAACTACAAATCCCATGATTCCATAAGATGGAGCCATGGCAGTTAAAGCGATGTCAAACTGCTAGAATTCTGTAGTTTGAGTAGTCTAAAAGTCTACCTCCAGAAAAATCTATATAGAAGACTAACAAAACCTGTCAAGATTTCTAGAAGTCACTTAAACTGATAAAATGAACTATTTGTTATTTTTCTTATATCAGAATGAGCCATCCCAAAGGTACTTGACACACTATAAAATATCAGCTCTATCTGTTGAGCCATTTTCTAAGCATAAACCACAATATTTTCCTCTCTCCATTTCTGATTATAGTAGCAAACTGCAATTCATCCATCTTATTACATAAAGCTGCATTGGATTATTGTGTGATCATCCTGGGATGATAATTTGAAATCCAAACAAACACCTAAGAGTAGAACAGCTGCATAAAGAAAAATAACTTCCTTTCAGAACATGGCAACTTCAGAAATTCTTCATTTCAACAGGTGACACCAGAGTTCCATATTTTGTCTGTATACTGCTGGACCATGAAGTTGCTCAGGTGCTCAAGTATGTGATATTTTGATGACAAGCTGTCCATATTTGTACTTTCCATAACTATCCCATTCCTTGTTGAAGTTCTCTTGTTTATCCTCTGTATTTCAAGTTGCTGGTTTCACACTGCTGCTTCCAACTATTATGTAATTTGCATTGAATTAGGTTCATAGAATCAGAAAACTGGAAAAGACCACAAGGGCCCCTCAATTCAACCTAATTCAGCGATGCAAAAATAACCAAGGCAGTCATAATAGATGATCATCCAGCCTGTGTTTAGATACCTCCAAGGTAGTTGAATTCACCAGTTTGTACTCCTCAGTCTCTAGACAAGGGATTCTCAACCAGGGAAGCTTTCATTACTATTGAATTTCAGCTCCCAGAAGACCCAGACAACATATCTAATGGTCAGGGATTGTGAGAGCTAACATTCAACAATTCCTGAAGCTTTACTGGTTGAGATCCATTGCCTGAAGATGACATTTCCCCACTTGCTACTATCTATATAATTGGGAACATGCTTTTTACTGCTACCTAAAATGAGGATTGTAATCAAACAAACTCAGAGACCACTGATCATTTGAGTGATGCTTCTATAGACAAAATGCCAATGCTAATGTTTTGAGTATTAGTTCAAAGCTTCAATATTAGATGAAACTCCAAAATCTTTCCAGCATTTGCTTTCCCATTTTCTCACAAATGTCACTGCACTTTCTCCTCTAAATGATTTTTTCCTTCAACCTGCCATTCCAGTTTGGTCAGCAACAGTTGCTGGGAGGACAGCTGCATGTTTCTCCCATTTTCCCTCATCTCATTTCAATGAACCTACACAAATCTGCTACATGTGAGAAACCATTTGATCTGAAATGGCACAAAGAGTCAGGAGATTTTAACAGAAATGCTTTTTACTGCACCATATCACTACACTATATTATGGCCTATTAGATTGCAATTAGCACTCAGAAATATTTTTAATGTTGTTTTTTTTGCAAGGTCAGTTTTAAAAAAGGAATAAAGTATAAGAATTCCAGCTCATGGCAGTGAACTTGCCTAGGGTATTTTTTATTACAATGTTTCTCATAATTCTTGAGAGGAAACATAGCCTGAAAGCCAACAGGGGTGAGGGGAAACAGGGACAGCCCAATAATTAAGTATATAAATCTAGTGATATTATTTTGTCCTTCTAGCCTTTGTGGACCAGGATAAGGCATTATACTTTTAAAACATTTACATAGTTACCTTCACAATATTTGTCCTAAGGTGGTTTAAAGTACAAATTAAAGCAAAAAACATAAGAGAGAAAATAAGTTCAAACCAAGAAGCAAATAACACAGTGAAAATATCATTGTAGCAGAAAACTATTATATAATTTAGTGTCAGAAGCCGATGCCCATGGCCTTGGGTTTGGCCAGCGGAATCCGGACTCCGACATAGTCATAACATAGATACAAGCAGCTGCTGGCAGGAATGGAGCGGACAGCAGGTTCACATGGGAATGTGGGGATTGTTTACATGAGGTGTGGGGTGAAGGGTATAAAACCGGTGTGTTGGTGATGGGATGTATTCTTGGCTTTGAATGTTTTGGATCCTGTGAATAAAGAAGTTGGATTTACCGGAAGGAGTGCTGTGTGATTTACTTCGGGAGTTCCAGTGGCCTCACAAGAAGCCAAGAATCATCGAGCCATCCCGGGAGGGGAACCGGTGAGGCTCATGCCGGAGGGTGAGGACGGAGCCGTGGGGGGATTGGAGGCGACAGCCCCTTCCATGAGTTGGAACCTCACGCCGGAGGAATCCAAGGCGGCGGCTGCCTGGACGTCCACCGATCTGTTTAAAAAGCCCAGTGTGGCAATGGAGAAACGGGCCACAACGTTGGCTTCATTTGGGGAAAGAAGTTTGGATTTCCCTTCCCCCAGTAGGATTGCGGTTCTCGAGGAGAGGTTCGCAGCAATGGAGACGACGCTCCAAATTATGTCCTGAGTGATCGACCAGTGGGAGCTGGGTGCCATCCAAGAGGAAGGTTTGCGGTCAACTTGGGTTCCCCCATCGGGGGGGGGGATTTCAGCGTGTATAGCTGGATGGAGGATCCGGGCCAGACGGGCAAAGCTGTGTCGGCAGTGCTCAGCCAAACGAAGCAGTTTGGGCTGGGGCAAGGCGAAGGGGATCGTGATCATAGTGATCGTCCGGGATTCGGTTCCAGGGCGGACCGGGAGGAGGAGTTGGAGACCCGAGATCGTCTCGCAGGGAGCGGATCGCCGATCCCGTCGCAACCGATGGGAGCCGGGCAGGGTGTTCCTATTTCTGGAGGGAAAGGTGCCGGGGGAGCGGGAGATGCAGGGAGAGGCCCGCCTCCCCAGCCGGATCAAGGGTCATTTCCGTGGTGGGCGAATGCAGCATGGCCCCCGCAGCGCCGTGAAGACCTCAGGGTGGAGTTTACGGGAGAAGCAAGCGCCGTTGCCTTCTTCGTGACTACGGTCCGTAATCACATGTACGACCACGGGCATGTGTACCGCAGCGAAGCAAGCAGAGTCCGGACCATCGGGGCTCTGATGAAGGGAAGAGCCGCTGATTGGTATGTACAATGCCATGACCGGCGAGACCCATGCCTGGGGAGCGTGGGTGCCTTCCTGAGGGCTGTGGAGTGGTGTTTCCGTGATCCACTGGAGAGGATAAAAGCAAAAGAGGCCTTGAGAGCGTTGATGCAGGGGTCCCGATCCGTCTCCGAATATGTGGAAGAATTCCAGGGGCTGGCAGGAAAAGTGGTGGAGTGGTCGGAGGCAACCCTGTTGGAGTTATTCAAAGATGGGTTACGACGTGATATACTGGAGTGGAGCCTGCACCGCGACGACCCAGGGACTTTGGATGGATGGATCCGACTGGCGGAGAACATGGAGGCGATCCTGGGGCAGGTCCTGAGGCATAAGACACCGCAGATGCAGCTCGGGAGAGGGAGGCCGGAAGCTCATAAAACCTCGACGCCAGTGGGGGAGAAGCCGGGAGCGGCCAAAGCGGGGCCCTGTTTCATTTGCGGGAACCTGTGAAATGTACCTGGAACTACGGCCCACGGAGTTCGCCACCGAGCGAGCCAAGGTGGGCTTTGTCTACACTCTACTGGAAGGGACGGCGGTGGCATGGGCTACCACGCAGTTGCAGTCCGCCTCCCCAAAAGTGGCCACGTTGGCGCCGTTCCTGGAGGCCATCAAGACTACTTGGGGAGACCCCGTGAATGCAGAGCTGGCGGAGAGGGAGCTGGATCGTTTGTCTATGAGAGACATGCCTTTGTCCCAGTACATCTCTCGGTTCCGTGTGTTGGCAGCCCAAGTGGCCTGGAATCCCGCTGCCTTGCGTTACCAGTATATGAAAGGCCTGTCGCCGGAGATGCAACAGGAGATCCTGAGAGGGGCTACTCGGCCTGCCGACCTGGAGGAGGCTGGATTGCAGACCCGGAGACGATGGGACAAAGGGTTTAGGGAGAAACCGGTGGTGCGCAAGGAGACGGGGGCCAGCCGCTTTTCATTTTGGCCGTTCGCACCGGCCCCCCAGCCGTTAGATGAACCGGAGCCCATGCAGTTGGGGCACGTGAGGCCCAAAGTGGACGCCGCCGAGAAAGCCCGGCGCCAGCGGCTGAACCTGTGCTGGTACTGTGGAGGATCCGGTCATTTTTCCAAAGAGTGCCCCCAGAAGCCGCGGGCAAGACACCTTGGGCCTCGGCCGCGTTTGAAGAGCCCCCAAGAGGCTGAAGAGGCCATCAGGCGGCGGGGGACGGGGCCGGCCGAGTTTAAGTGGGTTCGCTAACTCGGCCACGGTCGCTAACCTTCCCCCAGAACCCCAGACTGGACAGTTGTTTTTGGTGACGGTCGCCCTGTGGTCAAAAGAGAAGGGCCCAATGATGGTACATGCCATGATTGACTCAGGGGCCACCAACAACTTCATTGATGCAGACTATGCCAAGTCTGCCGGATTACAGTTTCATGATCTCAAGGAGCCTAAGGGCGTACAAACCATCGACGGAAGGCAACTAAAAGCCGGGGCCGTGACACAATACACTGCCCCTACCAAGATGTGGACAAGCTCTCACAAAGAGAACATTTCTTTCCTTGTAACCAAGTTGTCAGATTTCCCGGTGATTCTGGGAATTGTTTGGCTGACTCTCCATGGTCCGCAGATCTCCTGGGCCAAAAGGAAGTTGCAGTTTTCCTCGGAACATTGCCAGGGACATTGCATGACGGCCCGGGCGTGCCAGGCCCAAGAGGTGGAACAAGCCGCTACTTTGGGATGTTTGGGATGTTTTCAGCAAGAAGGAGGTGGAACACTTGCCTCCCCACCGACCTTATGATTGTGTCATTGAGTTGGAGCCCGGAGCCCCCATCCCACGTGGAAGACTCTACCCTCTCTCGGGACCTGAGCAAAAGGCTCTCCGGGAGTTTTTGGATGAGAATCTGCATAAGGGGTTCATCCGGCCTTCCCAGTCCCCGGCCGGGGCGCCCATCCTGTTTGTCAAGAAGAAATCTGGGGAGTTGCGGCTCTGCAATGACTACTGAGAGCTCAACAAGATCACGACCCGGAACCGCTACCCCCTGCCATTGATCCCAGAACTGTTGGAGCGGATGAGGGGAGCTAAAGTTTTCACCAAATTGGACCTGAGAGGTGCTTACAATCTGGTGCGTATTCGTCAGGGCGACGAATGGAAGACCGCTTTCCAGACCAAATGGGGAAGTTTCGAATACAGAGTTATGGGATTCGGATTGTGTAATGCCCCCGCCTGTTTTCAACACTTCATGAATGACATCTTTCGAGACCTGTTAGATCATTATCTGGCAGTGTACTTGGACGATCTGTTGATCTTTTCGCCTGACCAGGTGACCCACGACCGCCATGTGAAAGAGGTGCTACAGAGGCTGAGAGACCACGGTCTCTATGCCAAGTTGGAGAAATGCGCCTTTGATCTACGCGAGGTAGATTTCCTGGGCTACCGCATCTCTCCCACAGGCATTGCCATGGATGATACCAAGGTCCAAGCTGTGGCAGACTGGAAAGGCTCCTGCCAGCAAAAAAGACATCAGAGACTCCTGGGCTTTGCCAACTACTACAGAAAGTTCATCCCGGACTTTGCCAAGTGGGCTGACCCCTTCACCCAGTGTTTGCGAGGAAAGGTGCCGTTCCGGTGGACATCGGAGGCGGACACGGGGTTCCGGTAGTTGAAGCAGCTGTTCACCACACAGCCGCTTCTGCAGCATCCTAATCCCCTCACCCCTTTCATTGTGCAAGCAGATGCATCGGATGTAGCAGTGGGAGCGATCCTGCTACAGCCGCAGGGGACTGACTTATTGCCCTGTGCCTACTATTCCCGGCAGCTGACAGCGCCGGAAAGGAACTACACCATCTGGGAGAAGGAGCTCCTAGCCATCAAGGTAGCTTTTGAAGTTTGGCGACACTTGCTTGAAGGGGCCCAATTTCCGGTGGAAGTTCACACCGACCACCGGAACTTGGAGCACTTGAAGACCCAGCGCAAATTGAACCAGAGACAGCAGAGATGGTCTTTGTTCTTTGAGAGATTCAATTTCCGCATTCACTATGTGACCCCCAAGCAGACCAAACAAGCTGATGCGCTGTCTCGAAAGTCAGAGTATGTCAGAGCAGGAGAAGGGCCTTCTGAGACGCCGCTGCTGAAAGCAGAGAGCTTTGCCGCCTCTGGCGCAGCCCCTTAGCCTCCCCCGGAGGCCAACCCAGACTTGGGGGACAAGAGAACTCTGAGTGACCGGATTCAAGCTCGACAAAAGGGAGACCCTCAGGTTCGAGAGCAACTGGCCAAGGGGGTGCAAACCCCTTTCCAAGTAAAGAACGGCTTGCTATACCACCACGATTGTGTATATGTTTCCCCCGGGCCTGAGAGAGAAGACATTCTCAAACTTTGCCACGATAGCCGGGCCGCAGGACATTTTGGGCTGTTCAAGACCTTACAGTTGGTGCTGCGTGATTTTTGGTGGCCCAAGGTGCGGAGGGACGTGGAGGCTTACGTCAGCACTTGCCCTGTCTGCCAGCGGGCTAAGAAGCAAGGGGGCAAGCCGGCCGGCTTGCTCCAGCCGCTTCCAACCCCTTCGGCTCCATGGAAGATGATTTCAGCCGATTTCATCACTGACTTGCCAATGTTCAAGGGGTTTACCACAATCCTGGTCGTGGTGGACTGTCTCACCAAGATGAGTCACTTCATTCCATGTGTAGGGGTGCCTACTGCTAAAGAGACTGCTGACATGTTTGTACAACATGTATTTCGTTTGCATGGACTTCCACAGAGTTTGGTGACGGATCGAGGCACCCAATTCACTTCCCAGTTCTGGCGGGCAGTTCAGAAGTTGCTGGGAATTGAAGCACGGATGTCTACGGCTCATCACCCCCAGACCGACGGGCAAACTGAAAGGGTTAACGCCACGTTGGAACAGTATCTGCGGTGCTATGTAAATTATCAGCAGAACAACTGGGCGTCATTGTTGTCTCTGGCGGAGTTTGCTTACAACAATGCGACGCAAGAATCTATCAAAGAAAGGCCTTTCTTTGCCAACTATGGACATCACCCTAGGTTCTACCCTCCTGTAGGCCAGTCCGGAGATGTGCCTGCAGCAGAAGCTTGGCTACAGGAGCTCACCGCGATGCAAGAGATGCTACGTACTCAATTGGACCAGGCTAAAGCGGATTACAAGCGGATGGCTGATCGGCGGCGCCAAGAGGGTCCACAGATTCAGGTGGGAGACAAAGTTTGGCTGTCTACCAAGAATTTGCCTACGCAGAGACCTAGCCGCAAACTGGACGTGAGATTTTTGGGTCCCTACAAGGTGTTGGAGAGTGTGGGGCCTGTTGCTTTCAAACTACAGCTTCCAGCAGACATGAAGATTCATCCTGTCTTTCATCGTTCCTTGCTGAGACCGGCGAAGGGGGTGCGGCCTGATGTGACGCAGCCACCCCCCCTCCTGTGATGCGGGACGGGGAGGAGGAGTTTGAGGTACAGGACATCCTGGATGCTCGCATCAGATACCGGAAGCTGGAGTATTTGATTGACTGGAAGGGTTTTGGACCGGAAGAGCATTCTTGGACTCCAGCATGAGACGTCCACGCCCCGGACATTGTTGCCCGCTTTCACCGCAAGTATCCCGACAAGCCCAAGCCTCGAGGGAGGCCTCGGAGGGGCCCTGAGGGGGGAATAGTGTAGCAACCCAGTTCCCTTTCGTGCCGGGGAGCAGGGGGCAGCACCGGGGGTCCCACTTGCATTAGGGCCAGCTGCAGTTAATGAGGACATGGAGGAAGGGGCTGATGAGTTAGCTGGGCCTTCCTCTCCCACAGAGAGCTTGGCCTGGGATGATGAATGGCCTGACGGCTATGCTAGCTGGGAAGTTCAGGCTGACCCTGAGAGTGATGACTCTGATCATTATGAGAAACCAGGTGGTTACGGGTCGCAGGAAAGGATCAGGGAAACAGTGGAGGATGAGCCCATGGAAGCTGAAAGGGAGTTCAGCTCTCATGAAGATAGTGACCCAGGTGCTGGGAGGCAAGGACGGAGCTTTGATAGGAGACAGAGCATTGAGTCCAGCAGGAGGGATTGGCACCGTAGCCTAGAGCGCCAGAGAGGCGCGAGATCCCGTAGCACAGATTGGCGCAGAAGCCTAGAGCGTCGGGGGCCTCGCCAAGGGGATTAAGTATAGGATCCGTGGGAACGGATCCTCAGTAGCTTGGCCACTTCTATTCTAAGAGGAGTGAAGCGAGCGGAGTTCCACGGAGCCAAGTTGCCAGCTCGAGCCTTGCCAAGTAGTTTCTTGAACTTTGCCTTGTTCTTTGCCACGGACCAAGTCCTTGATCCACATAGTTTTGCGGAGCCTTTGCCATGTTTGCTTTTGGATTTTACCTACAGACTCTTTACCTTTTGGATTGAACTTTTTGATATTTTTTATGGACAATTTACCTTTTCACCTGTTTCTTATTATTCATTAAATAGTTAGCTGATTACCGTCTCTGTGTGTGTGATTAAGGGGCTGGGCCAAGACCCTGCATCGTGACAGAAAAAGGGTCACCGTGCGGTGCAGTGTTGGCAGCGGAAGGGTGCAGAGCCGAAGGGGCCTAAGGCGTTGAGCGGCAGGAGAGTGGAAGGCAAAAAGGCAGCGGAGTCGGTTTCAGATCCGGATGGGGTGAGTTCCGGCAAAGAGGGACTCTTTTGCAAATTGGACCTCGAACACAGAGGAGGGTTTTGCAGCCACGGGGCATTTGTGGATTGTGGGTGTTCCCGCAATATCATTACCCCAGCCCTGGTGAAGGACCTGAAATGTGGGACTAAGACTTTGGGACGACCCCTGGACTTTACCCAACTTGATGGGTCAAAGGCGGGGGGAGGGCCGTTTTCACTCTCCAAGAAAGGACTCAAAGCTCGCATGGAGGGATGGGAAGGCAAAGTTGATTTTGTGATTGCAGGGGTAGCATTCAATATGGTGGGGTAGTATTTTCTTACTGTTTCTCAGGACACCTTTCATTTTTCTTAATATAATGGTTAGTAGCTGTATAATGGATAGGGCAGAGTAGCCCCTGTAGTCTCTCCAGCTCTATAATTCTATGGATGGTCTTAATAAAAAGCATTAACTAACTCTCCAAGTTATGTCATGGGTATTCCCTGAAGGAAGATTGAATCACATTTGGGGGGCACAAACAGAAGATACTTAACTTCTAATTTCTAATCCTGTGTAATTTGGAATGGTTGCCAAAACAAAACTCTCTGCAAATAGGGGTAGAAATCTGTCTCCTGTGAAATAATAAATATGTGGAGAAGCCTCTTGTTCCTTGGTCTGAACAAGAAAATAAAATCCTGTTCCTTTGCTTGGTTGGCAATGATAAGCAATAAACATTTCTGTTTTTCCCTACCAGTTTACAAGGCTGCAAATAAATACATATATTAAAGATATATGCACAAATTACCTGGTGGTAATTTGATTTCAATAAGAAGTATTTCTTGCTGTTTTCAGATACACACTGAAGATGCACAGTGATTGGTATATCCAGCAGTAGACTCTCATTTTTCATTCTGGTCATTTGGTTCAGTTTTAACAACTCTTTTTTCTCTTCCCAACACCTTGCTGCTTTAGATTGTTTAGACAAAAAAAATCCCCAGGAGTCAAGCGGCAGGAGAGAAGGAAATCATTATGGTTCCCCATACCCTGTTTTAAGAGAAAATAAAAAAGCTTGACCTCCACTAAGCAGTAGGCAAAGATATTTAAAACTCTCCTTCACTTCTAGCTGTATGTTCATGATAATAGATCTCTCCCCAGGTACTTGCAAGCACAAACTTGCTCTGCATTCAAATTGCTAGAGTCTCTGGTTCAATGAGCAGGTTAATTTAGACAAAAGCAGCCTATAATGGATTCTTTTATGCTGACTTTGTATGTTTGAACATAGGGTAATGGGGACAGAGAGATCTCTTTATTGTAGTTGAGGGAAGACTCATCTGCTTTAAGATTCCTAATATCATTGTATTTATCTCAGTGTATGTATGTGTGTGTGTATTTACAGTACGTATACCATGCCTTTCTCCCAGGGTGCAATTTAAGGTACCTTCTAAAAATATTAAATTAAAACAACTTAAGTAAAATTTAATTAATATAATTTCTGACTTATGGCAACCTGTCACAGGGTTTACTTGGCAAGATTTGTTCCGGAGAGGTTTGCCATTTCATTCCTCTGAAGTTGAAACAGTGTGGCTTCCCAAGGTAATTCCAGTGGGTTTCATAGTCAAACTGGGATTTAAACCTTGATCTACAGCAGCTGTTCTCAAGCTTCCTAATGCCAAAACCCCTTAATGCAATTCCTAATGTTGTGATGACCCCCAACCATAAAATTATTTTCGTTGCTACTTCATAACTGTAATTTTTCTACTTTTATGAATCGTAATGTAAATTACAGGATGTATTTCAATTAACTGGACCAAATTTGTCACAAATACCCAATACACCCAATACTGGTGAATACTCGTGGGGTTGGGAGGGGGTGTTGATTTTGTCACTTGGGAGTTGTAGTTGCTGGGATTTATAGTTCACCTACAATCAAAGAGCATTCTGAACTCCATCAATGATGGAATTGGACCAATCTTGGCACACATAACTCCCATGACCAACAGAAAATACTGGAAGGGTTTTGGTGGGCATTGACATTGAGATTTGGAGTTGTAGTTCACCTATATCCAGAGAGCACTCTGGACTCAAATAATTATGGATCTGGACCAAACTTGACCCAATGTGGTCAACTTTGAATACTGGCGGGGTTTGGGGGAGGATTAACCAATGATTTTGAGAGCTGTAAATGCACATTGTTATGCATTTACTAATGGGAGCATTAATAAAAAACAAAAGGAAAGACTGACTTTTTATTTTTAATATTTATTAATTAATTAAAATATACATACATTTGTAAGTGTGTTTGAATACAGTGCAATATTTTCCACCTATTCGTGTTTCAATATCATTTCTCACACAATATTTCTTCTTTAAGGGGTCACAGTTTTATTTATTTATTTATTTCATTAGATTTGTTAGCCACCACTCCCAATGGCTTGGGGCAGTTAACAATAGACATTTCAAGAAAATACATCAACCATAACATTAAAAACAAAATAAAACAATTACGAGAAGAAACACAGTCTAAAAATGGCGTATCACGGCTCAAAGGCCTGTCGGAATAGGAATGCCTTTTCTACTTGAATAGTACATATAAAGGTATCATAGGCTCTAAATTAATATTAACTTCTTCCTTTTCCACAGTCTTATATGATCTTAATAAATAGCCTTACAAATTACCTAAGCTGCTTCCACTTCTCCTCTTGATGCTGCTGGGCCACTCTTAGTCCGACGTCACGTGGGCGCTTCCCTCCTGCCTTGAAGGGACTTGTGCACTTCCCTCCAGCCTCACACATTCTCCCTTGCCTGCACATGCCCACCACACTGCCATTTGTTATTTATTTAATTCATTTCTATCCCGCCTTTCTTGAACTGAAAGAGGACTCAAGGCGGCTTACAAATTCAGCAAAAATTCAATGCCACACATGCACACCTGCTCTCCCTGCTTGATGCCTCAGAAACAGCCCTCCCCTTGATTGTGAGGCCAGCTGAGACGCCCCAGTAAATCACAGTGGAAGAAGGATTTTGGTGAAAGAATTCTCTTCCAAAAAGGAAAAGAAGGACAGACAGAGATATCTTCAGCCTTCTCTGCCAAAAGGGTTCCTAAGACTATCAGAAATTTGTGTTTTCTGATGGTCTTTGGAGACCCCTCTGAAATGCCCATTTGACCTCTCCAGGAATTGAAACCCCAGCTTGAGAGAGAAATGCTGTTCTACAGAGTTGTAATAATGCTTAATGAGCATCAGCAATTTGGCAGAAAGGTCTGTAGATCTTGTAAAATATTAGTTTGTGTTCTACCCAGTCATATCCCAGCCCATTGATCTCAGTACAGGGTTCTTCATGGCTTTAGTCATAAATTCCATTAGAATGTGAGCAAAATGGCATTTGAGAGGCCCTGTAACTGAATGGCAGAGCACTCACTTTTCAAACAGAAGGTCCCCCATTCTATCTTTTCATTTCTAGGTAAAGCTAGGAAAGATTCTTCAAGAAAATCAGAGAGCTACTGTCAGACAGAACTGAAAAAACTGGGCTGCAGGGAAGAGGGGTCTGACTCAGATTTTAAAAAGCTGTAACCAAGAAATCATTTAAAAGGGTGATGCCTATTGTGATCTACAGCAGGACTGAAGAGTAGCATTGTTTATCTATTTCAAAATTATACACATTAACAAGGATCAGAAGACATTAATGTGTCTAATGTTTCATTAGACACATTATCCAGGATTATGAAACAGCATAACAAAAAGATTTCATTTGGATACATTAGAAAACATTTCAATGAAAAGATTCATTATTCATCAGGGAATCAATCATTATAACTTTAGATTAATACATCAAGGTCTCAGCCCTGCTGTTTCTTTCTAATTGTCTTTCTAAATATTGGGAATTCTTTTCAATTTAACTTCTCAAATTCAAACAAAGTAGATAAATCTCAAACTTTTAAATAATAATAATAATAATAATAATAATGGTCTAAGAATTCAACTTCCAAAAGTAGAATCTAGGATTTGTCAAGAATACTACTTTCCAAACTGAGTAGTCCCAACCTGTTAAACTTTTAAACAAGCCAATGATCCTATTCCAATGCTCATATGGGAATAAACTGACACTCATATCCCAGCGATGACCTCTTCACAGAGTGTTGTGTATGAGGTGCTGACTGACTGAGAAACCTGCCTCCTCCTCCTCCTCTGCCTCTTCATTCTTGCAGTTTCTCCTCCTCCTCTGTCTGAAATTGAAGTTTGAAACACCCACAATGTTTGTCCTTTGCTTGTCATGCTGCCACTATTTGTACAAGTAATATTCATCATAACAAATTAAAGGTATATTTCAAATGCATGTTGACAATTCAGAAGTACAAAAAAGGATGGCATTGGTCTACTGGATATACAAGACAATTTTCAAACATTAGAAAACATTAGACTCTGAAAGTGGCAGAGGTGATCCTGGGAGTTCAGTCTCTAGACTCAGAAAATACAAATGCTGAATTTCTGTTGAGACAAAGGGTCAAACTAAATGCGATGTCAATCATAACTTTGATTTTTTTTAAAAATGACTAAAAGTAGATTTGGGAGATATCAGTTTAGATTAAGACCAAGGTGCTGGGGAATGAGAGGGGTTGTGTCTTTTATCCACTGAACAATTCTGCTATTTGTTTCTGTATCAGTCCCTAATACAGAAGGAGTGGCTCCACATGCAAAAAGAGAAAATTATACTTAACTATAATTATATCATTAGTGAATGAGACAGTTTATTATCATTTATTTTTGCCATCTTCCTCCCAGAGCAGGATCCAAGGAAATGTCCAAAACAATTGTTAAAAACATGTATCATGCAGAGTAAAGATAATTAAAATCATATAAAACATGTTAAAATAAATTAAAAACATAGAAAATGTGAATATATAAAAACATGCCTGATTATAAAAATTCACCCAGATTATACATTAAAGGTTTGCTTAAATGAAAATATTTTCACCTCCCAGTAAAAGGAAAGCAAGGATGGAGACAACCTGGTCTTTTAAAGAAGAGCATTCCAGAGAATGAGAGCAGCCACTAAGGACGTCATCACATTGAGCCAGAGAACAGCGGGGGAAGCCATTGAGCAGTGGGGCAAATCTGTTGGGCATCAGGGAAGACTGGTGTGAAGTGCTCCGCATTGCCCCTTTCACCATCACACAGGGGAAACCATTGTTGCCCGGCTTCCCCCTGCACTACCCCCAGATAACTAATGAGAACACAGGTAGCCAGTCATGTTTTCAGGGCTCTCTAGGATGCTTTCAGCAAGAAGCCCCACCAGAAGTAGCCCTGTAATGGGCTCCAGCAATCTCCATCCTGGCTCCATCCTGGAACCATCCTAGGTCAGAGCCCAAACCCCATATTATGAGGTGCTTAGAAGGCTATTTCTTGTACCCTCATCAAGCAAGTCTGTAGTGCCAGTTGTGCTTGTTTGTATGTGCGGAGAGTAAACTCTGAAGTGCAGTTTCATTATGACAGTTCCCATAGCCATGCAAACTAAGATAGTCCAAAATACACCCAGTTGTGTTGATCCGTATCTACATATAGACAACAACACCTTATGACCAATTTCTAGCCAATTTTGTTGTTTTTATGCTGATGAAGCTGGCATTTTTATTTTACTAAATGTGACAGAGGCATCACCCTAACAAATCCCAAAACTGAATTCACTAAACTTTTCAACTTTAGTGTTGATTGGGTAAATCTTGAAAGTAAGGTGAAACCATTAAAAAATAATGATTCTTTAACAACCTGATCAATTCAAGCTCTGGTTGGGATAAATGCCAGAAAGTCAGGATGTATGCCAGCATATTTTGTCTTGCAACATTTTAATGACCATGCTCATTCTTGAAAGATACCCAACATGCCTTGTAGAAAGTGCTCTCAGCTATCCATCCTTATTTTGGCTTCTACACATAAGTTATCAGAAGCAATTAGCTTCTCATAAATAAGTTACAAGCAATATGTAGTGCTTTGCTAACAAGCCAGGGCTGTTTAATATACTCATTTAATAAATGGTATATGGCAAATTGGTGTCAGCTATCAAGTCATTTAGCTCCCTGTATTTCCATTTATACATTTGTGTTAGCCAAAACTGTTCCTGGACTACACCTCTGATTTCTGTAACTGTGCATTACTGACAATTAAAACAAATGAGTGATATGTCTTATTACAGAAATCTGCTGCCATCTCTGCATCATAAAAGACAATGCTACGTCTTGATGATGCCACTAAAAAACATGTCTTTCTTTCAAAGCTGGACAGGGAATCATACAATCTTCCAAATGTTAGACTGCAGTTCCTAAAGTTCAGGGGTATCAATGTAGGACAGTATGTTACAGTCTTTAAAAAAAAGGTTTTTATTGAGAATAAATTGTCTCCAATAGGCTGTAGCATGAGAGAAATTTTAAAATCAAGCTAGATTTATAACAAAAGTGTGGGAACAAATTGTGGAAGGAAAGTAAAAAAAGAGTAAAGAGAGAGCTGAGAAGGGAATGAAGAAAAGAAAAAAAAAAGGGGACAAAACAACTTCCAGGTTCCTCTAGGTTGTGTTATCAACTCTTTTCACGTAGTTTTCAGTCTATCTGCCATCTAGTTTCCGTTTCATTTGGCCTTTGAGACTCTTTTATGCCTCCTGGATATAAATTTCTGCATTATCCTTTCTAATAAATTCAATAAATTTATCCCAATTTGAGGTTTTTTTGGTCTTTGTGTATTACTGTCTGCTAAGTTTTGCATGAGCAAATGCATATTCATTATATCCCAAACTTTCAATAGTCAATTTTCAATTGTTGGAGTTTTGTTGGATTTCCATAGTTTTGCCAGTTTATTCCTAATAAGAAATACTCTGGTTTAAACTCAAAGTTTATCTGTAAAATTAATTCTATATTTTTATGTATCAACTGACAGAAAGATTTGGTTGTCTTGCACTTCCGCCATGTGTATGAAAGTGCCTACTTCTTTCCCACACTTCCAACACTTGTCAATAGTTCTGCCTTTATTGATTTTTGCTAATTTTTCTGGTGTTAGGTACCATCTGTAGAACATTTTATACCAATTTTCTTTGAATTCCATGGAGTATGTAAGTTTTGATTTCTTCATCCACATCTCTTCCCACTCTGACATACAGTCTTGAACAGCCATGCTAGACCAAATGGGATTTCCCCCCCGAACAAACATACTATTGGTAAAGGTTATTAGTTCTGGCTACAGAGAGTACACAACTCCCCTGATGCAACAGCCCCACTGGCTACCAGTCTGTTTCCAAGCACAATTCAAAGTGCTGGTTGTGATCTTTAATTACCTATATGGCTCAGGACCAGGCTATTTGGCCTGTACACACCTGCCCAGGAGCTGAGGTCCTAAGAAGAGGCCTTTCTTTCAGTCACATCACCATCACAAGCTTGGTTGGTGGCTGCACCTCGAATCTTGAACACCCTGTCTAAGGAAGCCGGAATGGCTCCCTCCTGGTTGTCCTTCCAGCACACTTTTGTATTCAGGCAGGCTTTTAAAGATGAGGGTATTTTAGAGTGATCTAGGTGGTGTGGTGAGGTTTGTTTAGCTAGGTGCATAGGTTTTAACTGGTTTCTGCTGTTTATTTTAATAATGTCAATGTGTAATTCTATTTTAATGTTTCAACTTTTTTGATTTTAATATATATATTGTGTTTCTTTTATTGTTAGCCATTTGGGTCTCTTTTTAAGAGAGATAAAATGCAAGATTAATAACAACAACAACAACAACAACAATTCTAAAGCCCACTGAAACACTGGGATGAAGATTTCTGCAGTGTTTGGTAAATCTGTTTCGTTGTCAATCTCACCTAGGGCACATCTACCTAGTCCACTTATTCTGAGATTGATCTCAAATGGACTACAAATCTATCCCATGGGAGTCTGCATGGACATCCTTTAAACTGCTACAGTGTCAGGAGGGTCTCTGCACAATCCACATCACCTGCTTCCTTTCCCTCCTTTCATCTCCATATTGTGCTGGTCAGGCCCGGATTACCGATAGGGCCAACCTAGGCCACGGCCTAGGGGCGCAAGCCGAGGGGGGCATAGATCACAGACCAAAAAAAATGTTATAAAATACTTTTAGAAATCGGGCTGCGATTGGCTCCTGCCGCCTGGTACCCAAAAGGAGGCGGAGCCAAGGCCGGGCTCCGCAGACACAGCGCTTGTGCTCGCCGTGTCAGCCTCAGACTATCCATCTATGCCGCTGCTTCTCAGCCAGTGCTTCTGTGCCTGAGGGGAGGGGAGGAGGCTTCTGGCCTGGCCGGGCTTGGAGCGGCTTCCTTCGCAGGCTGCTGAGGGAAGAGGAGGCCGCGGGAAAGAAGGGCGGCACATGGTTTGGAGGCCCGGAGGGGAGTCTGAGGTGGAGGAAGGCCCCGACTCTCTGCAGCCGCTGGGCCATGAGCCGTACATGGGGCCGCCTCTGAAGCCATTGCCCCGGACAAACAGCATGCTCTGGACCCAGCCCGGCTTTCCCTGTCCCTTTGGGCCTCGGCTCTGCAGCACTCGCTCGCCCTCCTCTGTCTCCTTCCCGAGGGGTAATGAACTCGCTCCCTGCCACCCAAAGGGGCCCGTTCCCTTCTCTTCAGTGACAGCTCGTGTGCACCTTTCCCCTCAGCCCCATTGACACAGGACGGGAAGGATGCAGCGGCGCAAGGCCGGGGGGGGGGGAGGTGGGGGTGCACGGTAGAGGTTGGTTTAAAGGGGGTGTAATTCCAAAGTGTGGCCTAGGGCACAAAAAGCTGTTAATCCGGGCCTTGTGCTGGTGCTTTGGCAAGCATGAGGACTAGCAATGAGTGATGGCCATAAGTACTTTTGTTCCTTGTGTTCTTTACTATGATGGGAACAGGATGGTGATGGTAAGTCTCATCCCTTGTCCCGATGGGAACAGGATGGTGATTGTAAGTGCCATCCCTTGTCTCTCAGTCTGGGAAAGGCAGGTCTGGGGAAGGCATCAATGACAAGTTCTGAATCAGAACCAGCCCAACTATTTACAAATGGCCAAAGTGTGGGGAAGCTTTAAGTAAGCTTTGGATAAGTTCCAGGGCATTTCCCAATTTTAGGTAATGGTGACAAGTACATATGTATAGGGTATATAGGGCTAATCCATGAATCATGTAGTCCATTAACCCTGGCCTCACCTCATTTGGCCCAAATAGATATGCCCTAAGTTAGGTATGGCCAAGCTGAATTATATCCATTGCAATTACCTTCCTATTTGGTATTTGAAGGTCTTCTTCACTGAATATATTGTTATAATGACCATAAACAACTTACATAAGTTCTGGAGATGGAGGGAATATTCTAAAATATTCCCTTTCCTCTCTTGTCAGTGAGAAAGGCTGTGATAAAAGCTTGTGACAGGGGCTTGCTTCTGTTTGTTATGGCCCAACTAAGTCAAGAAGGAAAGGAAAAATCACTCCTTGCTCCATAATTAGAAAGTGAACACACTTACTTTGTCCCATCTAGCAGCTGACTGTTAAAGGGGGCTGGGTGGCATTTATGTAAACTAAGATTAAAACCACAAAGTCTTACTGAATATATATCACTTGCAGATCCAGCACTCTGACTTACGATTCTATAACTGAAATATTGAATGCCACCAAGATTTTCTTAGCAAAAATTCCATTTTCTTCCCCCCAAATAATGTATTTGGACTTAATACTGTGCAAGAAGAGGAGTCAGAGGAAGAGGAGGGGGAGGAATTTCAAGTGCACAAAATACTTTTGTTAGTGTAATAACACCCAAATGTGAATTTTGTCCTGAAGATTGGGCTGTTATCAAAGACTTTCTTACAGAGGGATGAAAATTGCTGAAATATCTTCCTGCTTCCTTCAAGAACTATATTATCCAAATATTATAATAAGTTATTATAGTTCCTGACCAAAGTTATCCAATACCTGGCAGGCAAGAGGTTGGACTAGATGGCCCATGTGGTCTCTTCCAACTTTATTGTTCTGTGATTACATGATTCTAAGTACAAACAGTTAGTTTTGGCCACACAACCAGGATATCTACATATCAATCTACACGCTAAAAGTAATAAATAACACTTCTAATATTTAAAGTTGAATACAACATGTAATCTAATCTTTAACTGGATCAGTGATGTATATTAATAGAAAACAAAAATACCTCTTAAACAACAAAAAATTAAAAAAAATAGATTGTGAATAAAAAGACAATTGTGTTTGCATATTACTTCCTTATTTTCCACTGTGTATTGAATTCCACATCTGCAATGTTACAAGTGCTCATGTCTTTGGAAATTTACTCATGTTTAGGTGATGTCCTTTTTGAGTCTAGTAATGAATTACATTTAAGTGATAGGGTTTGTCAGATTTTTTTATTTAACTAATTTCTTGTGTATTTAAAAGGAAAAAAAACCATATACTGGTGCTGCCAATGGGAGTTCCCTGGAAATCCTGTTGACTTTAAAGTTTTCACCATCTGCCAGGTTCCTTAATGTCCTATCTGTGGCTGCAACAGAGCAGATGTGCTAGACAAGATTTCTGATTGACACCAGTGCTAATCTTAAACCAAGTTCCTCGTATTTAATTTATAGTCGAGCAATGTGAACCTTCAGAAAGGTCATGTTTGATGAAGATCAGCTTCAGAGGAATAATAGTGTACTATAAAAAGAAATGGAAACTCTTGAGATCTTGCTGAGACTGCCAGCCAGAAGAGAAAGTGAGCCTACAAGTATGATTTGGCAAACATGTAACTGATATAAGGAGAACGAAAACCACTCCCAAGGGGTAACTGTGTTAGCTGTTGCAGCCAAAACAAGACAGTCTGGTTGGGGGGGATGACGACAGCTAATTTAGGAATGCTAAATCTTTTATGCATGGAAGTTGATTTGATCAGATGCATCAAATGCTATCTTTTATAGCACACCACAGTAACATACTTGGGCATGTGTGAGGGGATCTCAGTCAGTGGGGCCAGAGAGAAATGGAATGCAGAAAAGGTAAAAATCAATCACGACAGTCTTATTTGTATTGTATATTTGTATTGAATATTGCAGCTGTTTTTAATGCAGTTTTGATAAAGAATTTTAAGAACAGAATAAACATGTTGTGCACACACAGTTGTTTCAGAAATGTGATAGTTTTATTAATTCAGTTGTGACTCGGTGTGGTAATGGAAGAAACTTCACCCCGTTTACTTTTTTTAACGTGGCAGGGCAGGCTATCCTTCAATCCCACCACTGCCACCAATTGTAAACAGGTTCCAAACCTAGTACTGGATTCACTGTGGACGACTGACCACTGCCACCAATACTCAATGTTTTGCTTTCTTTATTATTAATTAACTTGCTGCCACCATTTGTCAAGGCCTGACCACTAGATGTGAGGGTCCTGGTGAATAAACGACTTCCACAGATGTAGTGTTGAAAGTGTTTAACAGTTTATTTTACACAAATGGGCTCAAAGCTTAGGTGGCTTCAAAGGTGCTCCTAAGATTTACAAACTTGCAATATTAAACAATATAACACTGGGGTTTTGCCCTTACACAGTTACTACAAGAACATAAGAACATAAGAAGAGCCATGCTGAATCGGGCCTCAGCCCATCTAGTCCAGCATTCTGTGTCACACAGTGGCCCACTAGTTGTACACAGGGATCTCTAGCAGAAAGGAGGGCAAAACCCTCACCTGCTCCCGACCCCCCACAACCAGTACCCGGGGAAAATCCTGCCTGCCTCCATCAACACAGAGGTGGCACATGGATGTCCATTTCAGTAGCTACTGATTCCCTTGGTATCCATGAATCTGTCTAATCCTGCCTTGAAGCTGTCCAGGCTGACCGCTGTCACAACCTCCTCTGGAAGTGAGTTCCATAACCCAATGACCCTCTGGGTGAAGAAATATTTCACTTTATTTGTCCTAACTTTCCTACCTTGGAGCTTTAGGGAGTGCCCCCTAGTCCTAGTGTTGTGTGACAGAGAAAATATTTTTTCTTTATTCACCTTTTCTATCCCATGCATGATTTTACACACTTCGTCACCTCTTAAACGCCGTCTTTCAAGGCTGAAAAGACCAAGACGTTGCAACCTGATTTCGTAAGGGGAGCTGCTCCATCCCTTGGATCATTCTTGTTGCCCTTTTCTGTACCTTTTCCAGTTCCGTTATATCCTTCTTGAGGTGCGGTGACCAGAATTGTACACAGTACTCCAGATGTGGCCTCACCATAGATTTGTAGAGAGGCAATACAACATTTGCTGACCTATTTTCGATTCCCTTCCTGATCATGCCAAGCATAGAATTTGCTTTTTTTACTATCACAAGTAACTACTTTATACTGGGTTACTCTCAACCCTAGGACTACACTTGTCCTTAACCTGGGTTTCTCTAAACCCACACACTTGGGTTTCCCTAAACCCACACACACAGAACTGAACTGCACACTGCAGCTCCTACAGACAGCTTGCAGCTTCAGCAACTGTCAATTCCAAAACTAACTCTGCTCACAGCTGCTGGCCAACTGACATTCTCCAACTGTCAGCTTCAAACTGAACATTCTAAAGCCAGAGTGGCCTCTGTTGTCATGGCAACAGCCTCTGCTTACAGCTTGCTGCTGCGAACATTCCACTGCTCACTCTCTGCAGCTTTTAAAGAATGTTCCTTCTAAATACATAAACAAACATGTGATTAACATATAAATAACCACCTCATCACACTCGGTTTTGATTCAATGTGGACGATAATGTTCCAGTCCAACTTCTTTTAGTGATTTTGAACTGATTTTGCCTGGCATATCAGCAAATTAAAATATCTTTGAAAGTTTTTCAGAAGATTTTAACCCCTTTCTTACTCCCAAAAGAAATCTTACTTAGTGACATATTGCAAAATTTAAAAAGTGAAAACCAATTGTGAAAACAATCAATATGCGGAGGGGGACTCAAAAACTATTGCCAAAAACTCCAAGCCTCCAAGTAAGAGCCAACAAGGCCCCCGCTGGCGGATATGGTGCTATAAGTCCAGGACCCTTTGGGGGGTGGGCTTCTCCACCAGAAGGCCAGAAGGCCACCCCCCAAAAGGTCCACCAGAATTCCACCAGAAGGAATGGCAGATCCATAAAAGTTCACACCAAAGCCAAGGCTTCTCCCAAGAACTTAATGGGCGGCCTTTCCTGTCCAACGGATGGCTTTAGGGCAACAACTCAACCATGTGTGCCAAGCTCCAATGGTTTGTCACCCCCCCCCCGATATCCCTTTTCAGGGGGTGTGCCGCAAATTAAGCCCGTAAGGACTACAATGGGTCCTGTGGAAGCCTCTATTGCAGTGATCTCTGGGATGGGGAAGTACAGCATTAGGCACAGGCCGAAAGCGAGAGGTATGCCGAGTCAACATGAGACTCGACATGCCTCTGACCTGCGTCCTATCCCGAGGCTTCCAGTTTCCTCCCCTTCCTCTCTGGTGTTAGTAAATGCACGCTCAGTTAGGAATAAAACTGCAACTCTTAAGGATTTCTTCTTGGAACAGCGAGTCGATCTTTGCTGCATAACTGAAACCTGGATCAACGGTGGCGATGAAACCTGCCTGCACGAGTTAGCATTCCCTTATTATGTTGTTACCTACCAGAATAGGAACGGGAGGCAGGGAGGGGGAGTGGCCATTCTCTCCCGTGACCTGTTACATCTTAGAGCGGTCCCTGCACTGGAAACAGATGGGATTGAAAGTGTCGGCCTGATGTGGGGAGCCCAGGAGAGTGTAGCCTTCTTGCTGGTGTACCGAGCACCTAGCGCACCAGCGAGGAGTCTCTCCCTGCTGTTGGAGACTGTGGCTGAGTGGGCATTGAGGTTCCCTAGACTTGTGGTGCTTGGGGACTTCAATGTCCACGCTGACACAGCCTCCCTTCCATCTGCAGCAGGGGACCTAGTGTCGACCATGGCGGCACTAGGCCTCTCCCTCACAAACTCGGGCCCCACACATCGGGCTGGACACACCCTCGATCTGATTTTCTCTGTGGGTGTCCAAGTGTCCGTTGCCTCTGTAATTGAGGTGCCATGGTCGGATCACTGTGCTCTAAGAGTCCGGGTTGAGTTATCACCACCCCCCGGCAAGGGTGCCGAACCGATTTGGGTTCGCTCGAAGGGACTTATGGAACCAACCAGGTTCCTGAATGCCTTGAGGGACCTGGAGCCTGTCAGCATCTCGCTCGAGGAGCTAGTTACCACCTGGAACAGCAAGTAATCCACCGCTCTCGACGAGATTGCCCCTAAACGCCCTCTCCAACCCCGCAAGGGCCGTTCCCCGTGGTTCACAGAAGACCTAAGAACCATGAAGCGGGAGAAGAGACGGCTAGAGAGCGTGTGGAGGAAGCTGAGATAATTTTTGGATTTAGAATACCAAATTTCTATAAAGCCAGCACATGCTTTTTTTTTTAAAAAAAAAGGTCTTCAATTTAGCAGGCCTGTGAATAAAAAAATATACAAGGTAGAGCTATTACTATCAGTAATAAAGAGTTAGTAGCTCACATACACACAGAGAGATTCCCGTTTAATAAAGGCTTTCCAATTCACTTTAATGGATGAGAAAACTCTACATATGCAAAGGGATGTACAAATTGAACTGTTCCTCACACTGAAAAAAACCTGAAGTTTTTTGTTGATTTTTAATTTTAAAAACCCTATCGTATCTCAATATATTGAGATACTTTGCATTTTATTTATTTGCTTATTTGATTGACATCATCCCTTCCTTTTACAATTTTTATTTATTTATTTATTTTAAAAAAGGTTATTTTAACTGTACTGCCTGTTTAAATTGTGTTTAATGTGTTTTAATTGTTTTTATGTTGTTGTTTTAATTATCGGCTTTGTGATAGACCCATAAATAAATAAATAAATAAATAAATATAGACATATATGAACACAAGTTCACCTTTCTTATGACTATACACCCCTCTCTCTTTTTTCTTTTTTCTTTTTACTTTCATCCCTGTGCTCTCCTTCTCCAGAACCATCTTCTATATACAGTATATAAAAAGAGACGGTCCGGGTTTGACGATCATAGACAAAGAAACTATACGTCTCAGAAACACGATACTCGACAACAAAGACAAACATACCCAGAGGTACATTCGTGGCCCAAAAAACCGGACCTCAATCCCTAACAACACCCTCAAACACAACCCCCTCAAAACTGCCAACATTATTCCCATCCCAGCCCCTCCGCTGCCAGCACGACCGTTTCGAACGTTCTCATATGGCAGACAAAGTACTGCGGCACGATACACAACACTTCTACAGCCACCCGCGCCCCCACTCCAAAACTACAGAGATGCACGCCACAAACAAAGACTCCCTGCAACACACACTCCCACCCTTCCCACCATCTGCAAACAACATTGACACAGCACACCCTCACCCCTTCCCACGGCACCAACACAACACCAAAACAACACAAACTCGCCCCGCTCCCCTCGCCCCCCTCCCCACGAACATGCCAACAAAACAACCTCCCCACAATACAAAGACGCACGCTGCAAACAAAGACTCCCCGCACTCCCACCCTTCCCACCATCCTCACAAAACATGGACACAGCACACCCTCACCCCTTCCCACGGCCCCAACACAACACCAAAACAACACACACTCGCCCCTCTCCCCGCGAACATGCCGGCAAAACAACCTACCCACAGCACAGAGACGCACGCCGCAAACAAAGACTCCCCGCACTCCCACCCTTCCCACCATCCTCACAAAACATGGACAGAGCACACCCTCACCCCTACCCACGGCCCCAACAAAACACCGAAATAACACACACTCCCGCCCCTCCCCGCGAACCTGCCGCCCATCGAGCCTACCCACGACATACTCCCCCAAACACCCCACGCCGCCTGCCCACCAATACCAATCTTAACACATTCCACCCACACTTCCATCTCCACTACACACTTCTCCTCACCTCCTTCCCGCCGTCTACAACCCACACATGCCCCATCCACGCTACACCACCGGCACACCACAACTACACTTCACCCATTCCCCCTATAAAAACACACACAACATTGAACCAACTGCACACACACACACACACACCCCACTACCATGCATTCCAATTCCCACACAACACCAGACACTAACAAACTTCCCTTACCTTCCACGCCAAACATCCCTCACATGCTCAACCGACGCCATCTCCCACCAACCTTCCAAAACTACATTTCCCAGCACCCTTTCCGGCTCAAGACGACCACCATGCATGCGTGCATCCAAACATTAAAAAAACACCACGAAACCGCCTGACCCCATCTCCACACCAAACAGCCAACCTCCAAAACTACAATTCCCTTTATCCTTTGCGGCTACAGACGACCACCACGCATGCGCACATCCAAACAATTTAAAAAAACCCACAAAACCGCCTGACCCCATCTCCGCACCAAACAGCCAGCCTCCAACACTACAATTCCCTTTACAGCTACAGACCACCACCACGCATCCCCTCTTCCAAACATTTTTTAAAAACCGCGAAAAACCTCCCACTAACATACATCCCAACTCCCACACACTAGCACAAACCCAAACAACTGCCTTACCTTACACACGAAAGATCCCTCACACACTGAGCCGACGCCATCTTCCTTCCTACAATCCAAAACTACACTTCCCAGGACCCATTTCGCCAAAACACGGGCACCGCGCATGCGCGCTCTCAAAAATTCAAAAAATAACCCGCCAATCACAACACACCTATCCTAACGGCTGAGGCTACAGTGACGACTGTCAGGACCTCCCATCCCTTTCCCTTGCTATTGCTCTGCGACGAGACTCAAGGGTAGCTGACCCAGACAACTACCCTTACCAAACCTCACTGCCCTCACCGATTACCCCATCAACAACCGTAGACACAACCCTTTACCTACAGGGACAAAGTGCCTACTTGGAAAACTTCTCTCCTTCTTCCTTCCAATACTTCGGTAAGTACCTATTACTCTACTCATATTTCCATACTTCCAAACTGATAGGTTGGCAGAAGCTGGGGCTAATACTGGGAGCTCACCCCACTGCATGGACCACCGTTACCTTCCCAACACAGCTGTACCTATTGCTCTACTCATCTTTCCATACTTCCAAACTGATAAGTTGGCAGAAGCTGGGGCTAATACTGGGAGCTCACCCCACTGCAAGGACCACCGTTACCTTCCCAACACAGCTGTACCTATTGCTCTACTCATCTTTCCATACTTCCAAACTGATAGGTTGGCAGAAGCTGGGGCTAATACTGGGAGCTCACCCCACTCCCTGGATTCCATCTGCTAACCTTTGGCCCAACAACTTCCACACCTCCGTGCTTTACTCATTGGTCAAAAGGTTAACATTTCCCCCTTACATTAACTCCCGGATCACCCAACTCAGGGGAGGGGGGCTCATTTCTAACCCTACGACCTGGCATTCCTCATAGATGCCTCCAACTTCCTCTACGCACCATGAGCACCGTTACCTTCCCAACACAGTTGTACCTATTGCTCTACTCATATTTCCATGGTTTAAAACTGATAGGTTGATACAAGCTGGGGCTAATAGTGGAAACTCACCCCACTCCCAGCAATGTATGAATGGATGGAAAGAAGAACGGAAAGAAAGGAATACAATTTCATTTCCTTCCTTCTTTACCTCTTTCCTACCTTTCCTGACCACCAGACTACGCCACAGCAACGCGTGGCCGGGTCAGCTAGTTTCTTCTAAAATCCCACCAAAAGTTCTGTTCTTCATGCGGAGGTAAATTCCCACCTTATTTTTCCAATACTTTTTCTTTAAAATATCTTCTCCAGATACTTTCAAAGTCAGTTTTTTCCATAGTCCCATCTTTACTTTAAAATTTGATGTTAATTTATCATTCTATGCCATTCTCCAGACTTCTTTATACCATTCATCAATTTGTATTATCATTTCCTTTTTCTGATATTTTGCTATTAATAATTAGCTGCTGTTAATATTATATCTATTTTAATCCCTCTTATCCTTTCTTTCATATCTTTTAATTAATAGCAATATTTTTGCTGGATTCCTTCTAATTTCTGTATTCAAAATATTTTCTATTTCCTTTATAGCCATTTTCCAAAAATCTTGTAAATATTTAAAAGCCCACCACATATGCATATAAGTTCTAGTTTTCTGACACCCTCTCCAAAAAAAACCAAGGAAATTTGAATAATCATCCCTGATCAGCATTTTGAGAAGGCTACTAACCTGCTGAAATCTTCATCTTAACTTGAATCTAGAAATATATTTACATCACCATTTTCCCATTAAACTATATGGAATAATTGTGGATTTCCTCCTTGTGTTTCATCTGCTTGGAGTCAACATAAGATGTTGTTGCATCACGCTTACTGTATTTTTACACATTTTTGTATTGCCAATTATCTGAAACTATCGAAAGCATACTATTTGAAGGAATTCTAGGTTATTTCAAAATTTATATCTCCCCCACTCTACTAGGGTCAAGGAGCTGACTTTTCCCCCCTGCTGAGCTGAGCCATTCTCACAACGGACTGGTCTTATTATTTTGAAGCACCACAGAAAAGTCTAACTTCTTGTTTTGACACTTGTCTCTCATAATTACAGCTATTTTTTCCTCTCCAAGAAGATTGTCTTTAACATAAGCTGAAAGCAAAGCAAAATGAATACTCCCAAAATAGTTGTCCACTGCACATTTTCAACCCCTTATTGACTGATTTCCATTTTTTGTCCTTATGGTTCCCAGAGAGGATTCATTGATGTGACATTTTCAGATGGCAATCATTTCTAGTACAGAGTGTCTAAAGTATGTGGTTCTCCAGATGTTATTTGACTGCATTTTCTATTAGTCCTGGGAACCATAAGCACAGGAAACTAAATTAAACAACATCTAGAGGGCTACCCATATCCCCTATCCCTACTCTAATCTTAGTAAAATAAGGAGGTAAAGTAAAGCCTTGGTTCTGACCGAAAGCATTAAGAATGAAAGAATTCTGCCTCTGTGTGGGAATTCTTGCTGAGCTCAAAAACATGTAGCATCAAGTTCAGTAAGAATGTTAGTTGATCCCAAATAGACACATTGAGTCAATGACTGAATTGTGAGTAAATTTGTAGTGAAATCTTAACCCTTCAGTGACTAACAATAGGAATTAAATATCTGTGTGCTTAATACTGTAAGAGAATTGAAAATTATTTCTTTAAAGAATTGAAGAAATAAGCTATTAAGTCCTTGTTTCTGCTGTAAGGCCAAGTCCACTGAGTTTTACTAAAACAAGTAAATATAGGCAGATCCCAAGTTACAAACATCCAACTTACAAATGACTCATAGATAAGAACAGAGGAGAAACAACAGGAAGTGATAGAAATCTATCCCTTGGAAGGGAAATTCAATCCTGTAAGAATTATCATGGGGGAAAGGTGTTCTCCACTTAAACTTGTTTCCACAACAAGCCTGACTTTTCAAATTCCAATTATCACAGGGACAGAAAGCAAGACAAAATCATACACACACACACACACACACACACACACACAGACAGAGAGAGAGAGAGAGAGAGAGAGAGAGAGAGAGAGAGAGACTTTAAAATGTGCCTGTTTTAACTTACGTACAAATTCAATTTTAGGACAAACTATAGAACCAATTTTGTTTGTAACTTGGAGACTTCCCTAGGGTTGTCACAAGTTAGAAAAGGCTTGAAGGCACACAATATCCATGAATTCAATGTCCACAATTGCACTTACCCATGCTAAAATAAAATATCCAGGAGTGGGTGTGGGCCGCTCTAGGTCCTCTGGCATTGTATCCTGCCAGCCTAAATATAGTCTGGTCTCCGTGTAGGTCTTGGAAATGAAGTCCATACTGTAGAGTCAGTGACATTTCTGAATTGAAGAAGAGACATAGCTTAGAGGCAGCACACATATATTGTATCAAGTTTGGCATCTGAGACCCTTTCCCCCTGCCTCAATATGATCAATGTAGCTGATGGTAGTTCTGATGGTCACAACTGAAGCTTCAAAAAACAAAAGGAGCTGCATGCACATCCTGTTTGGCAAATTGTCTAACCCTGCATTATATACAGACAAAACAAATCCATGTTTTAATACATGCAGAGTAATGCCATGTGAAGATGACATGAGGCAGTCAATGTGAAAAAAACAGGTGATGTGAAAAGATATCTAGGAGAGGTATGGGACTCCTGAACATAGTCCTAGCATTATAAGTCCTCTTTAACTGCTATGGCAACACCCAATATGATTGTGGGTTTGCAGTTTAATGAGAGATAATGAGAATTCTCAATTAAAGCTTCCTAAAGAGCCCAAAGAGGATGTATAAAAGCACTATAGTAATGATGCTGTAATAGTATGAAAGAGTTTGTGAATTTGATTAAACAGACTTAGGGCTTCACTCTGTCTTGTTTCTTCATAATGGGGATGGAATAAGGAGCTATCTTGTAAGTAAAGTCTTAAGGACATTAGTAACTAAGTCATTAAGTGTTATTCAACACATGTGGATATCCAACCGATATTATGTAGTTAAAATCTTTAGCGTCACCCTGTGTTAATTCTGCCACATAGGTTGTAGCAGAATTATTTTCAGACAAGACCATGTGAAATCATGTTTCACAAACATTATCTCACCAAGTTGGTATAGATGAATACATGTGGCACACCCTCTGCCCTATACCAGAGCCTCAATCTATAATTAAATCCTTAGAGAATTAATGGCAGTTCTATCCAACAAATTAAATCTTACAATGTATTTTCTTTAAAATACAGAGATTTAAATATTTTAGATAATTGGTTTCAGTGGGAAATTGAGCAGTATATTTGGAAACACCTCTTTCACGCTAGAGAAGATAGAGTTTTATTCATTTTTTTCAGTGTTCAAAAAATATAGCATGACTTAAACTTCAATTCCACAGAGGATTGGCCTCATTTGATCCAATCCAGAATGGGTCCAGATCAGATTGTATTCGGCTGAAGGAGTTCTGAAGCAGATTGTACCAATGAAAGCACTCTAAAGCTTTTGGAAATACCTTGTAAAAACAAAGAAAGTAAGAAATGTCAGCATGTTGATGGGGGTGGAGCAGAACCAGGATATCATTCCATATAGAATGCTTTGTTAAAAGATGAAAAAGAGTGGGAAAATGCTGAAGTAACACCTCAGACTTCTCTGAGAAAAGATTCTTCATAGCATTTTATGAAATTTCCAAACACTACATTTGCAGTGAGAATTTGTATGTGATGTCATTAGACCCTCCTGTTTCCTGCTTTCCCCTAGTCCATAGCTTAGAGATTTCTGCAAGGCTTTAGGAGAAAATGTGAAGGCTTTACAGCAATGTGTGTGCATACAATTATGTAAGAAGGCGAAACAGTCTTCTCCTTTAGAGCTGATTGCACATGTGCATTTGTCAGAACTTAAGACAAAGGGTTTTTTCATCCCCTCCTCTCATAGACTTACATATAATTTATTTGCATTTGCTAGTTTGGAGCATTATTTTCCTCATTCTCTTTAACCTATAATTTATTCAGTTATTTTGATGAAATAATCACCTGTTTTTCACTGGAAATGCCTGCCATTTAGGCTACAAAGTGTGTGTGTGTGTATCTGTTTTAAAGTTCCAAAGCAGTTTGCACTCAGTTACTCTGCAGGGAAGAGAGCAAAGGAGCAGGAATAATTGTGATCTTCTTAAAAGCTCAGTCAAAAGAGAATTGCTGTAGACTAGGGGTCCTCAAACTAAGGCCCTCCAAGGTCATTTACCCGGCTCTCGCTTAAGGTCAACCTAAGTCTGAAATGACTTGAAAGCACACAACAGCAACAACAATCCTATCTCATTAGCTAAAAGCAGGACCATACTTCCCATTGAAATACTAACACGTTTATATTTGTTAAAATTGTTCTTCATGTTAATTATTGTATTGTTTTAAGAGTTTCTTGCACTACAAATAAGATATGTGTAGTGCGCATAGGAATTTATTCATGCGTTTTTCAAATTATAATCCATTCCTCCCATAGTTTGAGGGACTGTGACCTGGTCCTCTGTTTAAAAAGTTTGATGACCCCTGCTGTAGATCCTCCTATTTCATGTGTTCTTTCTCTTTAAAAAATTGATATCTTCATCATGTGGGCACCTCCTGTCCCAACGTTTATCTGTGAAATTTTTGCCTACTATCAGGGCAACACAGATGATGCCAATCTTCTTGTTGGGAATAGTCAAAAAGAAGAACTTTTTGGGCCATAAAGATGGAAGGACCTATGAGGATAGATTGAAATGACCAAACAAAGGGTCTTCTGTGGAGATCTTAAAATCTTACTTGTATATATTACTAATACTGCTGCTACTACAGCTGCTGCTACTAACTTTATTACCTATTTCTACTTGCAGCTCAAGGTGGAATACAACATGGTTAAAGCAGAGAGATAAAACACAATACTATTAAAATACATATAACAAGATACACACAGTTAAAATATAGGTTACAATTCACTGATAAAATGCAGATTAAAATTCACAAGTTTAAATTAAAGACAAACCTCTGCTTCATAAAGTTATTTGTGGCTTGTATTTTATTTTGGTAGGCATATACAATTAAACATATCTCAAGCCAATGGCCTTCAGGGATATGCAATGCTGGGTGAACTGGCCACTGCTCTATAAAAGAAGCAGAAAATGCTGTGGACAATACTCCTGAGATTGCAAATGATGATCCCAGGAGCGGTCTACCTTTACAGAAAGATCTGAATCTTTGGAGTTGTTTTTTTAACCTGAAATAAACCTGGAATCCAGGTTTTTTCCAGGATTATTCTGATTATCATGAAGCGCTGCTGGTACATCCTTTTCTCCACCAGAGATAGAAACATGGGTCTATTGACCAGATCTAGCATTTATCAAGTTCCTATTCAAATACCCTAAGGTAGTCTTGCTTCATTCTTTCATATATTCTCAAACCAGGTATAAAGGCTATTATATTATATTATTGATTTATTGATGATGTTTTTCTAATTTTACAAAAAGGTACCAATATTGAAATGTTCAATCAGTGGCTGAACACGTGGCATGAAAACATCAAGTTTACAATGATAGGTAGCATTAAATATGTTAATTTCCTGGATTTGAATGTGTATGTACACAACTCTCAATTAAGAGTAAGATGTTATAACAAGCCAACGGACAGGAACTCTCTATTGCAGCTACCATACCCATGCATTAAAGAATAATCTCCCATATTCACAGATGTTATGTCTCAAGAGAAATTCCTCCACACAGGAAGATTTTGAACAGGAAGCTAACAAATTAACCACCAAGTTGATTAACAGAGGTTATCCTCAAGAGATTATCTTTAAAGCCAAATCAAAAGCAGATGTGGTACCAAGAAGAACATTATTAATGTCCAAAAAGAACAAACCTTTGAATAGAATTGTGTGGCCATTAACTTTGACTCCACATAGCAGACATATTACTAAAATTGTCAGAAAATATTGGACCCTAGTGGCAGATATACATGGACTAGAAAAAATGCCTATTATCGCATATAAATGCACAGAAAATATATAAAACATCCTGGCACGCATGGATCACAGCTTAAGAGGACCACTTAGCACTTTGACATCAGTAACATACAGATGCAGCCATTGCGTACATTGCAGCATTCTTCCTCTAAAAACAGTCTACACCTCAAATTCTACCTGGTTTTCCAACATAAATGATTTCTTCATGTGCTCTTATGAAGCATGTGTATATGGGATACAGTGCGATTGTGGGCTGCTCTATATTGGGCAGTCTAAGAGAGCTCTGAAAGTAAGAATATCTGATTACAAATCGCACATTAAGAATCAATCTACAGAATCTCCTTTGTACCTACACTTTAAGGAAAAAGCACATTTGAAAGAATCCTTGCGATTCTTCAAACTAGAAAGAGTTAAAGCCAAACCACATGATGATTTACAAATAGCCCTACTCAGAGCAGAAATGAAATGGATCCTAAAACTACATATAGAAATCCCAGCCGGATTAAATGAGGTTTTAAATATATTGTCATGCCCCAGCCTGACTCCAAGCAAGACCACAACCATGTTAAACCCAAGCTTTTAGCCAGGCCAGAAAGCAAGCCTCTGCAGAGGCCTCTAGTTCAACCAACGTTCAAGGACAGGCACAGCATAGCTCCATCCCGGACCGATAAGAAGCGAGGGAAAGGCAGAGTCAGGTTGCCTCCCTTCCATCCAGGTGCAATCACTAATGAGTTGACATACCATCCTGATGCGGGAGGCATGAGAAAGCCCAGCTGGAGAGCTGTCCATGAGAACTAGTTCCAACACAACTTGCATCGTAAGGATAAAAGCCTTGTGGGGCTATTTAAGTCAAGACCCAGAGATGTGCGGCATCTCGTGCCAACATTCAGTTTTGCCTTGTCAAGTTCCACGTACTCTAAGTTCCAGCCTGGGCCGGTGGGCCTTCAAGTCCTCGTACTCAAGTATTTGCCAAGCCTGTGTTGCCAGAGACTTATCCAGGATCTAGCCCATTGGGGCATCAGGACTATTTCTTAATTCTTTGAACTTTTTACCCTTTGGACTATTGCATTGCAATACTAGATGCTAAGGACTTCTTTTCATTTATTCTAAATAAAGCATTTAATCACGGCTGGTCTCAAGTGGTTTACTGAGGGATCTTTCAGGTCTACGGTGCAACATATATCTACATTGCTAAAGTAGATTTCAGGTGTCTGTGAGTATGGATTACCCCTTTAAGAGGAGTGTAACAATACGCTAGAACTTGCTCCGGCCGAAATGCACTATGCATGCGTACTTGCGTCCTGATGGTGAGATTCAAACTTATAATATTGTTAATTTCTTTATGCCAAACTATGCATTATATACAGAATGTAATGACTTAAAATGGATTGAACAATGTGTTATATATATTATAAATATTATATAACAATTCTTTGAAAAAACCATGTAGCTAAAAAGTGCTGTTTGCAGTTAGTTGTAAAAATGTATATTAATATGGTTATGCTTTGGTTTAAGGAATATGTTGACGTGGGTCGACACTGAATGCTCTCTATATCTCAGTCTTGAAAAAGTCTCGAGTGAGACAAAATGGGAGGATCCAATTGATTTTTACTTCTCCGTTGACTGATCAGAAATGCTTAAAGAGGGTCGACCAGATTACGTCTTTGAGTGACCCCCCCTCGAGTTTTTTGGATATATTTCTGTTATATAGACAGTCACTGATGAGAACACTATTTTGATGCAACTCTTTCCAAGAGAATATATGAGAGGGGATATAACCCAGATTAAATGGATATAAAATCCGAATTGGAGTAGTGGGTCATCTTTGTCGTATTTGCCATTCTGGATATCTGGAACTAAATAACAGCAGTCTATCGAGTGGAATATTATTGATTGATTGGACTATTTTGACCACATTACACCAAAAACTGTGAATTTTTGATATTTTCCTTTGATGGGACTGCCAGAACTCCGAGGCTATTGAACGGATTTCTGTGAGTTATTTGGTTCATCAGACACGGGACTCACTGATAACCATCTATAGGACTGAATTGGGGCTATTGATGCATAGAAATCATTTACTGTATTAACAAATGTACATGAATCAGTGTCTTTAGATTATTATTGGGTTCTGCTTTAGCGTGTTGACTATATCCATTGATACTCATACATTTTTTCCAGAATTTCTGGTTATGCAGACATCCTCTCTACCATTAGAGAAGGCTCTCTTCTCAAAATGACATTTTTTTCTCTCCCTTGTACAACAAAGAGAAAACAGCATAGATTTGCATATTCCTTCTGCTCATGCGTTAACCTTTTTAATTTTTAAAAAATTCTGAATAAGTCTTAAATACACAGTTTTAAATACACAGTAACACAAAATCTCCCCATCCCCACTAGTCCCCCCAAATGCAAACAAATAATTGAGAAGGCATTTTTTGTAGAGGTGGAATATTAAAATATCCCTTATCCAAAATGTATGGGACCAAATGTGTTCTGCATTTCAGATTTTGGAATAGTTCCATAAATATTATGAGAAATCTTTGCAATGGGACCCACGTCTAAACATAAAGCTCATTTATGTTTCATGCACATCTCATACTCATAGTCTGAATGTAATTCATACAAAATATTTTTAAATAATTTTGTACATGAAACAAAGCTTGTGTACATTGAGCATCAGAAAGCAAAGATGTCACTATCATAACCACCCAAGGGGGTCAATTTTAGATTTTGAAATATTTTGAATTTCAGAATTCTGGATAAGGGATACTCAACCCTGCCATACATTTTTAATTTTAAAAAATCTTGATACCAAGCGAGGGCAAATCATTGCCCTCTAATCAGCAGATTGAAAAGAACCTTTTGGATACACTGTTGGGTTCAGAGTTTCTGTACCACTTCAAGTGCCTAGCTGTTGTTGCTTCCTAGATATGCTGAAAAAGATTCATACTGAGCTGTTTAAAATCTTCACCCAGTGAAGGAATATCATATACAAACTTAATTAGTTTTTCATGAGGGCCTATGGGTGTTAAAACCAAAATGAAAGGAAATGTTTTGTTTTTAAAATGGAATTAAAGCAGGAGCTGTTGAAAGGAAAATTGCTGCAATGAGGTAGTTCTTTATGCCAAATTGTAGGTGTTTGTTCGAAGCAATGGAAAAGCACATTAGATTGCACACAGTGGAGTACTGGTAAATAAGCACTGAAATTGATGCAATTAACTGGGAAATTAGTTCTTTCAACAGAAAAAGTTAACTTTTGTATAAGTGTGCACAAGGCTACACACACACACACACACACACACACACATTCTTCTGTGCAATAGGGCGTGGGTCCAGGTTACTTGAAGCTTCATTTAAAGGATTCAGGTTATTTGAAGATTCTCTGAGAAATGCTGGAGAGTTTATCTTTTCTAGCCCTATCTACACTGTCATATAATCCAGTTTCAGTATGCAGATTGACTGTATTGAACTGTATTACACGGCAGTGTAAAAATCATATAATCCAATTCAATGCAGTTCATTCTGCATTATATGAGCCTACACTGACCATTACAAGGCAGTTCAAACTGGATCATATGACAGTGTAGGTGGGGCCTCTGTCTCACCAACACACGTGGTGGGAATCCAGGAAAGTGTCTTTTCTGTGGCTGCTCCTGTACTCTTGAACTTTGTCCCCATAGAGAGGCTACGTTGACATCCTATTTTTCTCCCAGACTGGGGTGCATCAACACTGTAGAATTAATGCAACTTGACACCACTTTAACTGAAATTGCTTAATGCTATGGAACCACGTAAGCTGTAGTTTTACAAGGTCTTTCACTTCCTCTGTCAAAACGTGCTGATGTTTCACCAAACTACATCTGCTAGGATTCCATAGCATGGCAGTTGAAGTGATGTCAAGCTGCAACAAAACTACATTGTAGATGCACCAGGGATTCAAGGCATTTTACAAAAAGCCATAAATTATAATATAATACAAATTAAACTCCTACAAAATTAAGATTAGCCAGAATTAAATACCTACAGAATTAAAATCATTTAAAGGCTTATGTTAAAGAAAGTTTAACACAGGAACCACAGGCAGTAAGCCAGCAGAATGTATTGTTGTGATTTTTATTTCATAAAAGGTCCACAGTTTTCCACTGAGCCTCCAAAATCTATGTTAAAAATTTAGTTTTAGGGATTATAATTTCTAGAATCCCCAAGACATTAATACTGTTAGGGGATTCTATGAGTTCTAATCCACATAAATAACATTTTAGAAACCCTGCCTGCAAGATATCATGGATGAACTTTATAGCTGAAGATTCCGAATGTGGGTCTCTCAGGTCTATTTCTGGTTCCAGTTCTTGTTCCTGGGATTCTCTATATGGATTTGTGGAGCTTAAGCCACTTGAAAGATCCACAATCACAAAGAAGGATTATAGAACACAGTAGACCATTTTCAAAATGTTCACTAAAGTTCTAGTAGAAAACAGTTGTTCATACCTTCTCTCTCATTCACACAGACATTGCCATTATACAGCTATGGGTATGGGAAAATAGAGTGTGCACATGCGCGCGCACACACACACACATATTAAAGTATTTCCAAAATAACATTAAAAGGAGATACGTGAAGGTATGAGGAAGAATTGGGTAAAGGAAAGATCATGCCTGGGGGGATGGGGAAGTATGAAACTAGATAACTGGGTATTGGGAAATACAGCACACAACTAATCCCACATTATTTATTTATTTACTATATTTTATACCGCCCCTCTCAGCCCGAAGGCAACTCGAGGCAGGCTCAGTGGGAACTCAGATAACCCAGTTAAAAGCAAATATTGTGGGACTTTCTGTCTTAATATTCTGGGATATAGGGCTGTGTAGAAGGCCCTAAGTTATCCGAGTCCACACTGCTATATATCCCAGTTCAAAGCAGTTGATGTGAGATTTTATTCAGCAGTGTGGAAGGGGCCATAGGTAGATAAGATGGTTTCCAACGTGTCAAAGATTTTCAGACTTTTAAATACTTTTTGTGCCTTAATACTACATAGGAGTTCCTTATTTCTTTGGAACCCAATTTTATTTATTTATTTATTTCATTTCATTTCATTTCTAACCTGCCCTTCTCTACCTCCGAAGGGGGACTCAAGGCGGCTAACAAAGGCATACACAGAAACAAAAAACAACATATCAAAATTACAACAAGGCCGATTAAAACAGTTACATATCAAAATACCCACATAATCCCCGTTCCACATTCATAGACTGTCCAAACCAATCCATAGCTTGCCAACACAACCCTATCATACTCAAATTGTCCGTCCGCTGCTCCACATCACAATTTGTTTCCCTTTCTTCCTGCCCACTATGACCCTGATGAATCAGTGGAACTATCTAAATCACTGAGTGCTGGGTGCACGAACAACAAACAGTACAAGACTAAGATATAAAAATATCTATTTCATAACATCATAAACAGCATTGGGTTATACAGGTGTTGCATACATTAAACAGGACTAGTCATACATAGAAAAACATCATAGGAGGTGCTCTATATGTAATAGAACAATGGCAATAAGTCATAGTAGAATCGCAACCCCTCAAATAATATAATGACTGTCCATAGAATCGAATGATGTCCCCAGATACTGTAAAGTCCAAATGGCGGATGACACAGGGATATTGGAGGTAGAATAAGCTCCAAAATATATAAGTTCAAAAAAGAGGCCGACGAGTTGGCGATGCCAAAGCTTTTTCAGGCCACTCCTCGTTTCGCCCCTGGGCGGGACGAGTTGGCGATGCCAAAGCTTTTTTCAGGGCCACTCCCTCGTTTCGCCCCCGGGCGGGGCTTTCTCAAGGCCATAAATGATATTTCCGTGGTCCAAGTGTCTAAAGAGAGGTATAGGTACATATCAAATACAATACAATAGTCTATAAAACAACCCAGAGTACATTATAAATTAAAGGTAACATACCAGTCAGCGAAGCATTCAGGCTTAACCTTACTTAGGCAGTAAGGTGACCATAAAGGTAAGAGAGGAAGGATCAGGGAGTGTATTATAAAGTAATTAGGTGGAACATTAGGTAATCAGTGATTGAACACTGATTACCTCGTTTAACCCATTAGGAATCTCTGAGTTTAATTGGATTATCCAAAGTCTTTCAAGTTTGCAGAGGGCCTTAAAGGGGTCTGTATACCTATGTGGTTCAATTTTATCAAGTACTCTAATGCGTAGTGAGTCAGGTTGATGTTTATGTTGTAGGCAATGTGTATACAAGGGTAAATCAGTGTTGCCTGTGTTAATCCTACTTCTGTGCTCAATAAAACGTTGGCGTAACGATCTAGTGGTCATCCCAACATAAACTGCCGGGCAGGAACAACTGATGGCATACGTGACATAAGAACTGGCGCAGGTTGCGAAACATCGTACTTCAAAGTTCTTCCCTAGGGAGGGGCTGTGTATAGTAGTATCAGTACAAATATTTTTGCAGATAGAACATCTGCCACAGATCTTAGTGCCCTTGCTGAGATTGCTCATGATATGTGTGTAAGCATGATTCGAATGGGTCAAGGTGTCACCTAAATTACGTGTACGCTTATAAGCGACAAGAGGGGATGCTCTAACCCTTGATGTGTGAGATAATGGGCCAATATGTCCGTATAAGTTTGATGATAGAACTTGAATGAGGTGTCAGTGTTAAAGGCCACACCATATTATCTGTATGGGCCTTAGGTTTACTCATGAGTAAGCTGTTTCTATCTGAGTGTCTGGCTTTAATGAGGGCCTTGGAGACTATCTGCTCTGGATAACCTCTTGCTAAAAAATCCATTTTCATGGTTTTAGCTTCTCTTTCAAAATCATAATAAAAGGAGGAGTAAAAAATATTTGCAAAAATATTTGTACTGATACTACTATACACAGCCCCTCCCTAGGGAAGAACTTTGAAGTACGATGTTTCGCAACCTGCGCCAGTTCTTATGTCACGTATGCCATCAGTTGTTCCTGCCCGGCAGTTTATGTTGGGATGACCACTAGATCGTTACGCCAACGTTTTATTGAGCACAGAAGTAGGATTAACACAGGCAACACTGATTTACCCTTGTATACACATTGCCTACAACATAAACATCAACCTGACTCACTACGCATTAGAGTACTTGATAAAATTGAACCACATAGGCATACAGACCCCTTTAAGGCCCTCTGCAAACTTGAAAGACTTTGGATAATCCAATTAAACTCAGAGATTCCTAATGGGTTAAAACGAGGTAATCAGTGTTCAATCACTGATTACCTAATGTTCCACCTAATTACTTTATAATACACTCCTGATCCTTCCTCTCTTACCTTGATGGTCACCTTACTGCCTAAGTAAGGTTAAGCCTGAATGCTTCGCTGACTGGTATGTTACCTTTAATTTATAATGTACTCTGGGTTGTTTTATAGACTATTGTATTGTATTTGATATGTACCTATACCTCTCTTTTAGACACTTGGACCACGGAAATATCATTTATGGCCTTGAGAAAGCCCCGCCCGGGGGCGAAACGGGGGAGTGGCCCTGAAAAGCTTTGGCATCGCCAACTCGTCCCGCCCGGGGGCGAAACGAGGGAGTGGCCCTGAAAAAAGCTTTGGCATCGCCAACTCGTCGGCCTCTTTTTGAACTTATATATTTTGGAGCTTATTCTACCTCCAATATCCCTGTGTCATCCGCCATTTGGACTTTACAGTATCTGGGGACATCATTCGATTCTATGGACAGTCATTATATTATTTGAGGGGTTGCGATTCTACTATGACTTATTGCCATTGTTCTATTACATATAGAGCACCTCCTATGATGTTTTTCTATGTATGACTAGTCCTGTTTAATGTATGCAACACCTGTATAACCCAATGCTGTTTATGATGTTATGAAATAGATATTTTTATATCTTAGTCTTGTACTGTTTGTTGAATCAGTGGAACTACTCTTGTAACTTGCAGACCTTGTAACTTTGTTTTCAATATATTCCAGCCTTATCTGTGGCAAACAGTTTCTCTGTAATTACACTTTATCCTTTTTCACACATCAGAGCTTAGGTCAGCAGCTTTTCAACCCTAGCTATTTTCACCAGTTTGCTTGGTCTTCTTTTCCCATGCCTTTTATTTCATGGCTGAGATGAGCCTTGCCATCCTAGATGTAGACAGTGACTTCAATGGCACCATCATAATCACCATAGGTAATCCCTCATGGCTATGATTGTTTTACAGAAGTAAATTCTTAGTTATGGGTCCATTAGTGACTTTAGTGACTATTCTGGATCTGCATTGTCTTTTGCAGTGAGGAAATATGTTTCCAGACAAAAGCTTGCTTGATATTCTTTCTTCTTGACACATTTCTCCCTTTCACACTCTATTTGTGCCTTTTCAAAATCCATGGCAGGGGTGCCATGAATCTACATTGAGTTCTAGACTTTAAAACTATCCAAGATGCTGAACTTATTTTGTAGGCTAGGGATCAGCCGTTGGATAACTCCCTGATCCCAGTCATACAGGATCTTCCATTTGTGAAGCCCTGTTGAAAACCTACCACGGAACGCTCCGCTGCTTGACGTTCTTGTAGCAACCCCAGAATTGCCCTGAAGAAGCGGTATACGCGAAACGGCAAAACGCTATGGTGCCACAATACTTAGAGCCGTTGGCAAGGCTTCCACTATCGGTGTGAAGCATCTTTGCCCTTTTTGTCTTGCTACTATTTTCCGCCAAGGTTCCCTGTCATCACAGGGAAACCTCGCACCATTCTTGCAACGAGATTTCAGTTTGCAGCAGCTCGCGACGTTCACTTTACGGCTACATGCCAACTGAACTCTGCCCAGGACATTGCGGGCCGCCACGGCTGCTCCGCGTGTCTTCTTTTCTGAGTGAGTACCCACACTGGCATGTGAACCCCCCTATTTGTGCAGTAGACACTGGACAAATCCTTATATCGACTGTGTCCCATTCCCCGCCAAATAAACCCCGGCGGCGGAGAAGCCACGGCTTTGCCGCTTTGCATTTCCAGGCACCGCTTTTGCGGTTTGCGCAGAGACTTGATTTATTTCATCAGTTTCTCCTTATTGTGTTAAATGTGATAAATGTGCATTACATGTGATGTTTCCTCTTTGCATTTTTGTAATATACACTGTATGTCCACCCACGAATGTGTTTAACATTGATTGTACTCATTTGCGCTTCCTCACATGTGTGACATGCTATGCCTGATTTCTGTATTTTTACAATACTGATATAGTATGTATCTTGTGTGTATTTTGATAAATGCTTTGAATTTATTCTACCAGCTTTTCCTTATCCTTCCATTACATGTACTATAAGCTATGTATTATGTGGATACTATACCTTTATTTTCATGCACTGATCATATTGCTGGTTTAATATATATCTATCCTCTAAGATAAGATTGCATTTTTTGAATTACGTGGTTTGTTTTGACTATTTATCTGGAATAAAACCCTGAGCAGATTCATCACAGTCCTGATACAGAAGGCACCACCTTCTGGTCCTCTAATTGCTATACCATGCAGCATAGATTAAGTTTGCTGGATTGGAGTTAAACATAGAGTTTGTGGAAGGTGGTGAACAGGAGGCACTCTGTCATGAAAAATTCCTTTCAGCTGCCTCTCCAACATGATTCACAGCACTTCTTAAGTGAGACTACTTCAGAGTAAGTGATGTCAGGACTGAAGTCTGTCTTATCTCTTTGAACAGGTGGCAGCTGTAGTTGTAATGATAAACACATACAGTTATGTATCAGCACATGTGGGAGGATGTGAAAAAGAATACAACTTGATCTTCTTTCTATGTCCTTTGTGGCCCTGAATGCTCCTTTTCTATTTACATTTCTTCCTGTAACAATATTGGCCTCTGGTGTTTTATGAAAAACAGTCCAGCTTCCCATCAGATTAAAGGGAAGTAAGGATGCAAACTCTGTTGTTGTTGTTGCTGCTGCTACAACTATTACATTGTTGGCCTCTCCCAGCAACTACAAAATCTCTTTTAACCTATGTAATTACTCTGGGTATTGCCCCCCCCCCCAAATCTATTGGTTTTTCACACATTGTTTTCGCACAAGAGTAAGGAGACAGCCACAGCTGTATAAATAATAACAGTCAATAATGACAGGGAAAAGTAGAATTCAAAAATATAGACATGTTAGTCTGGAATATCAGTACAGGTAGTTCCCGAGTTACAAACATCTGACTTACAAATAACTAATAGCTAAGAATGCCGGTGAGACAACAGGAAGTGAGAGAAATCTACCCCTCGGAAGGGAAATTTACTCCTGGAAGAGTCATCATGGGGAAAAGGTGTCTCCACTGAAGTTTTCTCACCAATTCTTGTTTCCACAACAAGCCAGATTTTTTAAAATCCAATTATCACAGGGACAAAATCCAATTATCACAGTGAAATATTCTGAACAGGGGCACAGACTGCAAAACACACCACAGGGGTATTCACCTTTCCCTATGCTACCCAAAGCTTGTGTGTGTGTGTGGGGGGGGTGTGTGGAGAGAGGGGGGGGGAGTTACACTTTAAATAAATACCTGTTCTGACTTACATATAAATTTAGCTTAAGAACAGACCTATAGAACCTATCTTTTTCGTAACTTGGGGACTGTGTGTATTATATTTTTGGCCATAGTCTTTGTATAAGAAACAAGGAAGCAAAAATGACACAAGATTAAAAATATGCTATATTGTACATAATACTCAAACATAAAATAATTTGTCATGGATCCATTAAAATGAGTTTTACAATATAAATCAAGTATATCAAATCAATCCCATTAAAATGATTGCTGTTTCTGCTATACATTTTCACATGATCTTAGCAGCAATGGCAAAGAGCTATGCCTCGAGTCACATATTTGTCCTTGTCAATGAAAAGGCAGAAATGTATGTCTATAGTAAAAAGAATGATTCTCTATTAAATTTATCAAAACCCATTCTTCTGGGTCACTTTATAAGGGACTGGTAAAAATCTAATCTCATTTAGTGCAGGTTGACTATCAATAGAAATACATCTGCCTCTCATCTGTCAAAGCAGCGTCCATCATGTTTGACTATAATTCTATGGAAAGTTTCCAGAGGTTTCCAGTTCCGTAAAGTAACTCCCATGTTCAATGGGATGTTTAAATTTGAAATACAATTATGCATTTATAGTTTTAAAAAAACCCTTAAATCCCTTTTAGTAAAACTCTCCTTGACTGATCTTTGATAATATTGTTGTGTAAAACAATGGGATTCATCCATTGAGAGATTCCATTAAATCAGTATGCTAGAGTCAATTTTGATAAGCAATTTAGTTTAATCAGATAATTTGGGTAGCTTCATCCACATTTTGTCTTAGATCAAAAATTTCATTTTAATTAATTTGGCCCTTGATACTCAACACACAGTTCTCTAACCCATGTAGCAAGCAGTGGTGCATTTTTGTTAAACTGCAAAGAAATAAAGAAATAAAGGCTGGCATCTCGTTTGGTATTTACAGTTTTTCAATCTAGAATTACAATTTCATACATTTACATTTTACATATACAATTACGGGACCATTGTAGTGACAGCTGAAAGATGACAAATTCAGCCTTCTCTCATTGGTGAGCCATGGCCCACTAAATGGATCCAAGAACCTCTGTGGGGTCCCGTCACAACTATTTGGAAAGAGGAGGCTGGATGTTTCATCCTTAGTATCCTTGTCTCTGGTGCCTCAGAACTCATTTAGTTGGTGTGCCTCTCTGGCTTCTAAAATGGGTTTTAGGGATCCATTAAGGAGATGGATTGTAACTACATCATTGTAGGTAAGTCTTCCATACAAGATCATGGCCATTGTGTTCCCAGTTTATTCTGAGTCATTCACAGGGCTCTGACAACCCCATTGCATATATAAAATACATAACCTGTTCCCAAGATTGGCCTTCATATCATGCAAAATTAAGCAGGAACTGCAGGAAGTGGATAATGGAGTTAAAGGGTACTAACTTAATGATTTTTTCTTAGAAAGCCATCTTAGAAATCTATCTAATATCAATTACAAGTCAACAGTGGAGATAAGTAAAGCAGCAGTACTTCACCCAATCTACCTAATTTAAATGAAGTCTGGAATCTTTATTTTGCTTAACTTATACTTAACTTTCTGCTAAATGAGATGTACTCCTGAGAAGATATGCAAACTGGCTTGGGGAATTGCAATAATATAAGGTCAACTGCATGTTTTGGAGTTAGCAGAAGTCTAGCAATGAATCCAGTTTTATTTTTATTTTGTGTGCCTGTAGTTGTATAGAGTGATTATGGAAGGATATGTGTAATGGTTTATGTTACCTCTTGTTCTTCTGCTTTGTATAATCCAGTGTATTAGCAAGGATTTTCACTCTACTAATATTAAATCAGAGTTAGCCACTATGTACAAGACTGGAACTTGTGCAGCATTCATATTTTGCATGTCATTATCTTAGTAAATTATGAGAGTAGTTCCAAAACTCAGGAAGGAATTGAATCATTGCACATTTCAGAATGTAATAAATGTTTGCTCTTGGGGAAAAATGATTGGTCACTTCTCATTTATTCTGAATACATCCCTCGCTGCTCAGTCTTGTGAAGCAAATTCTTTACTTTTCCAATTAGTAGAATTTGGTTCTTTATCTTCTGAGACACCTTAGCACAGGCCGGGTAATCTTCTACCAGTTTCCCAAAATACACAGAGAAAACCCTGTATATTCTTATGAAATGTTAGATGATGACCTTGTGACATTTGAATAATCTATGGAAGAAGCAGATTCAAAGAGAAACCTGTATGCATTTTTTTGAAATGTAAGAAAACAAATCTATGGCTGCAGCGGCACCTCATGGCCGATCCGCAGAATTGCAGAAAAGTCTTGAGTGGTGTTTTTACTTTGCTGCATTTAACCATATACAGCACTAGCTCACTCGTCAGGTTTTGTCTAACCAAGATAACTTAGAACAATTAAACATGAGAATTCTAGTGGAAAAATAAACAGGTCACCAGTTCCATGTTAATTCTCAAATAGGTCAGATGTTTGCTGGCTTATGTCTACATAACAGCCGAATTTTGTGATCAAAATGCCAAAGGGGAAAAAAGAAAAGTTAAATAGTAGTTTTGCTCAGGGAACAAACTTGGAAGAGCATTTGGGCTGCAGCCAAGGAATCAGAAGAAGCCTAGGACTTGCAAGTGCAGTTATAAAGGAACTGGACAAGATCCTGAAGTGTAATACTTTAATACTTAAGGATTGAATACTACAGTTAGGATAGCCCACACTATCATATTCCCATTTCTGTGGTTATGAAAGTTTGACAGTGAAGAAAGATAAAAGGAAGAAAGTCAAATCGTTTGAAATGTGGTGCTGCAGAATAGTTCTGTGAATATGGTGGACTGCTAAGAAGACAAATAAATCTCTCTTATAGCAAATAAGGCCTGAAACCAGGGAAGACGACTAAATTGAGGCTGCCACGAGAAGACATGATTCTTTAAAAGACAGTAATGCTTGATAGGGCAGAAGACAGTAGGAAAAAAGAAGAGCATATTACAGATTAATAGGCTGGATCTACACTCCCAAATAACACAGTTTCAGAATGCAATTTAAGCACACTGAAATGAATTATATGAGTCTACACTGTTTAGTTTCTAAAATCAGACAGGATCTTGTTCCTTTAGCATATTTAGCCTGCCAACTCATTTCCAGGCACAATTCAAAGTGTTGGTTTTGACAATGCCCTATACGACTTGAATCCCAGGTGTTTTTTTTGAAGGATGGTATCTATCTGTATGAGCCTGTTAGAACTCTACAGTTTTCTGGAGTGGGCCTTATTTCTATTCCACCATCTGCTCAAGTGAGCTTTGTGGGAAGAAGAGAGAGGGCTGAGTTGCTGTGAGTTTTCCAGGCTGTATGGCCATGTTTCAGAAGCATTCTCTCCTGATGTTTCGCCCACATCTATGGCAGGCATTCTCAGAGGTTGTGAAGTCTGTTGGAAACAAGGAAAGTGGGGTTTATATATCTGTGGAATGTCCAGGGTGGGAGAAAGAACTCTTGCCTGTGGAATGTATATTCCACGGATATATAATCTACATTTTCCTAGTTTCCAACATACCTAAGAATCTCTGAGAATGTCTGCCATAGATGCAGGTGAAACATCAGGAGAGAATACTCCTGGAACATGGCCATACAGCCTGGAAAACTCACAACAACCTGGTGATTCCGGCCATGAAAGCCTTTTCAGTGGCTGCTCCTAGACTCTGAACTCCCTTCCAAGAAAGACCATGATGGCCTTATCCCTGCTTGCCTTCCACATGCAGGTGAAAGACATTTTTCTGTACTCAGGTATTTGGAGAATGATGAAGGGCAGGCTGCTGGGGATGTTGTCTGTGTGATTTTGGGAGGAAGTTTCAAATTAAGTAATTTGAATTGTGTTTTATTGTATTTTAACTGTACTTTAACTTTTTTCCATGACACAAATATTTGATTGTTTTTAGTTTTTGCATCTGTGTGTGTGTGTAATCTTTTTAAAATTATGTTGTGTTGTGTAATGTCACTGTTGGCTACCTTCAGTTCCTATGGGGAGAAAGACTGTATAAAACTGAAGTAAATAAAGAATAGTCCCAGTATAATTGCACTTATTGCCTCTAATTCAAATAGTACATTTTTTAATAAAAACTGCATGTATTATCAGGTTTCATACAAAATGGTACTGTTCAGATGCTTTGTGTATATTTGTGTAGCATCTAGGATCTACACAAAGTCTCCAAGTAATACTATATTTTGTGGAACGTGATAATACATACAGCATCATAACAAAGACTAAGGAAGTCCTTTAGTAGACAGAATCAAGTAGACAAATCCATCTCCGAAATAAAAGCATCCATTATTTTAAAATGTGCTCATTTTCAGGGAAAACTAACTGTGGAGATCATTGAGCTGATTGTTTTCAAAAAAATAATTTTGACAAGAGCTCCTCTCAGTGGCCCAGTGCAGATTCAAATCCCTATTCTCAGCTTCAACTCTTCTCCAGAATTCTTCTCATAACCAATAATATATCCAGAACACTGTGAAAGAAAGGAGGGGTGACAATAACATGCTGGCTTGGTTGCTATTATTCCCAAAAGACAATTGGCCCTATGGCAGGGAGGGGAGTTCTTTTTATGAGCAGAAATACATTCAAGAAATATTGAATACAGAACTACAGTAAACAGGGCAAGAAATTGCCAAGAGAGCAAATGTATGCCAAGATGAAATTCTACAGAGAAAAATTATTTGTAAAGGATAACATCTTTGAAGTCTAACAATGTCCCCTGAAGTCTGATAATATGCCTGTTTGTCTTTACTGAGTTTCATTAAATAGTTACTGTGCAGTACAATCTCAATGTATTCAAACTTCTTCTCTTTGGTCAGACATTTTTCCTGGTTGGAATTAAGCAACAAAACAAATAAACAAAACAAAAACACTAGAGATGTTGATTCCTTTGATTCCTTATACATCCCCAGTCGTAAACGTGGCTGTTCCAGTGTGCCTTCCCTGAATAAAGTAAGCAATGTCCTGCTCTGACCAATTCCCTGCATAATGTCCCCAGAAGCACTTTAACTACCCGCTGGCTTATTCTCCTTATATTATCCTTTAAACCCCTCCTGCTTAGATACATTCTACCTCTGTTCGCGCCCAGTGTTACTTTAAAAATTAAATTAAATACTATATCTGGCCCGGCCATAAGGTTTTAATTCTTGTGTGTTATTGCTTATATGTGAGTTATATTAATTGTATTGTTTTATTGTTTGCTGCTTGTTTTTTTACTGATGTGTTGTTATTCTATTGATGTGTTGTTGGGCTTGGCCTCATGTAAGCCGCCCCGAGTCCCCTTGGGGAGATGGTGGTGGGGTGTAAATATATTATTATTATTGTCAAAATGTGTAACACAAGCATTGTGACAAACACTCAACTTTATTTCTTCCACAACTGAAAACCACAAAGGATTTGGAAGATACCCACAAATGCCATCACTAGCTGGAATGAGAGCATCATAAAGGTTCCCAAGAGAAATGCATTGATTTTCATCAAATAGTGTTTTGGATTCATGTTTATTTTTGATCATGGTATACAAAGGAGCCGTGATGTCTGTTTGAAGCTGTAAAATCACTTCAGGACCGTGTGTTTTCAATCCAGTTTTAAATCTTGACATGCAACCATCCTGCAAATTTGACTGAAATAGACTTTAGAGAAGCTAGAGTCAGGGGAGTTATCTGAATGTATGAGGAAAATCTTCTGGTGACAAATAACTAGGATTTAGGGATAAGTAGAAATTTCATTAGAGTTCATTTCTGAGAAAAATTGCCCTATTTTTTCATCCCAGTTTCTTGGGATGAAAAGAATTTAGTGGAAAGAATGTTAAAAAAAATCTTGAATGTGAGGAAAACTGATATTTAGCATTATTTGGGAGTTTTTGGTGAGAGATTATATCAGACCCATTTTGATGTCAAAGTACACAGAGTATACAATGGGTCATTATATCAGTATTTTTCAGTCTTTGTGCACAAAAATGAAACATTTCAAAAACCTTCCTCCTTGCAAGGTTAAGGTAAAAGAGATTTGTGTGTTTTTCTTTGGTTTTATTTCCATCTTGGTGCTCTTTTTTGATGAAAAGTTTGTATTCTATACAAGTGTGACATATTTAAGTGTAAACATATTCAAACATATTTGGCAAAAAATCCTGAATATGAAAATGCATCACAAAATGCACAGAAATCCATAATTTGTTTTGGTATCGTGTGACTCCCTTTCTCATCATCAATGAGAAAAGAGAAAAATTCTTTACATGTGGAAGCAAACCAATCTAATTAGTTTTACAGTGAATTCATATATTATTGAAAGGATGTACATGTGAAGAAATCCACCCCATCAAGCAGTAACTTCTATTTATATAAACAAAATGAGTTTCCAGCTAAAAGAAGACTAGATTAGAGAAATAACACCCTCTTGCTAAACAAGAAATTTTCAGTTCTTTTATCTCCCCCGCTCTTTCCCCACTTCTTGACTACATGACCTTACAATTTATGCTTGGGGGGGGGGGGGGGGTTCACAATAGAAGGAGAGGATTTTTCAGATAACCTGTTTCTAAGCCATTTTAAACCTTTAACCTTTAAAGGTCAATATTGGCACTTTGAATTTGACCCAGTTATGAAATGAAAGCCATTGCAGGACTTAAAAGTAGTGACATAAGGTGATCATAGTGTAATGTTCAGAACCTGGAAGGAAGTAGTAAACAAGTGGAAACAATTAACTACCAACAGCATGTACAAACTATCAACATTTCATAACATAAGAGTTGCCATTGCATAATATTTGCACACACACACACACCCTTTTGGGGTCCCAATTTTTATATTGAGTAATTTCTCACATAACACCTGCATCCTTAGTTCACGGTGTGGCTTTTATGCAAGGAGGCAACAGGGGCCCAATCACCTCTTCCCTCCGAGCTATGGAGGGTTGCCATCAGCTGTCAGAGTACAGGAATAGTGATGTCAAATGGAGTAAGACATACACCCCGGAATGTAAGAAAGCTGGTTTCAATATGCCTAAGAAAATATTAGCAGTTTATTAAAGGAGAGATATTGAAGACACAGTTGCCAATAATACAAGTGAAAAGAAAAGTATTAGGTGTCTTTAAAAAGCCAAAATGGTTGTATATAGAACTTTCAGATGAGCTGAGATTTAAAAGAGACATGTCCAAGAAATGTAAGAATGGGAAATCACCAAAGAGGTATACAAATAGATCGCATTTGCAGGGGGAGAGTCAGAAACACTAAAGCTCAGAATGATCTCAGTCTTGGTAGAGAGGCTCAAAATAGCAAATAGACTTGGGAGGTTATGGTTGAAGCAAGAGGAACAAGAAAATAGTAGAAAAGTACAAGCCAATGAAGAACAAGAGACTAAGGCCATGGGGTTGGGAATAAAGACAAGATGAGATGGGCCAAATCTTAATTTTCTTCAGTCTTTTCTCCAAAGGAATACAGTGCACAAACCTGGTACAAATAGAACAAATGAGACAGTGAGGGGATTGCAGGCCTGAATATATAATGAGGTAGTACAAAGACATCTAGTTAAAAGCTTCTTTGAGTTTCCAGGACGAGATGAACTGCATCCAAGGAAGTTACAGGTGTTTTTGAAAGGTTTTGGAGTACAGGGGATATGTTAGGTTTTTTTGTTCTTAAAAATATTTTTAAGTGTTTTAAATATTGTTTTTAAGGTTTTTTTTTAAAAAAAACAACCTGGGCAATTATTACCAATCAGCTTGATATCAACGTCAGGAAAAGTTCTAGAATAAATCATTGAGGAATTAGTAATGTGATCAGTAGAATGCAACATGGGTTTTACAAAAACAAATAATTTCAAACTAATCTTACCCCTGTATTGTCGAAGGCTTTCATGGCTAGAATCACTGCGTTGTTGTAGTTTTTTTCAGGCTATATGGCCATGTTTTAGAGGCATTCTCTCCTGACACTTTACCTGCATCTATGGCAACCATCCTCAGAGGTGAGGTCTATTGGAACTAGGAAAATTGGGTTTATATATCTGTGGAATGTCCAAGGTAGGACAAAGAGCGCTTGTCTGTTGGAGCTAGGTGTGAATGTTTCAACTGGCTACCTTGATTAGCATTTGATGGCCTGGTGGTTTTTTTGGTGTGGCTTGTTAGTGCCTGGACAAATCTTTTGTTGAGAGGTAATTAACTGTCCCTGATTGTTTCCTCTCTGGAGTTTCCCTGTGTTGGGGTATTGTTTTGCTGTTATAATTTTATTTTTTTAATACTGGTAGCCAGATTTTGTTCATTTTCATGGTTTCCTCCTTTCTGTTGAAATTATCCACATGCTTATGCATTTCAATGGCTTCTCTGTGTAGCCTGACATGGTGGTTGTGACAGTGGTCCAGCATTTCTGTGTTCTCAAATAATATGCTGTGTCCAGGTTGGTTCATCAGGTGCTCTGCTATGACTGACTTCTCTGGTTGAAGTAGCATGCATAGCCTTTCATGTTCCTTGATTCATGTTTGGGTGCTGCGTTTGGTGGTCCCTATGTAGACTTGTCCAAAGCTGCATGGTAATCTTACCACTTTTAAAAGAACTTGATTGATAAGGGGAATGCAGTGGAAATAGTATATCATGATTTCAGTTGTTTTTGTTATCTGTATTTATTGGGGTTGTGCATGGGTCCATTTAAAAAAATGTTCTTCAGCTGGTTCGGCTGATTCACATGTTTTATCCGGCGCTTGTGAGCCGCCCTGAGCCTCCCGGGAGTGGTGGCATAGAAGCCCAATAAATAAATAAATAAATAAATAAATAAATAAATAAATAAATAAAGGGATAAAACATAATTAAAAACAGTACAATTAAATACAATACAGCCTTAAAGTCCTTTCCTTAGTTATGAAAGTCTGTTGGAATAAAGAAGTCAATATCGGCTTATGGAAGATAATCAGGGAGCTATTGAATGCCAACCATGAAATAAAAAGCCAGTCACAGATATATATGGGTGAAAATAAAGGACCATGAATTGGCCTAATTGGTAACCTGAACTCTCCTGGGCAACTGCCAACTATTTTATGGAGGAGCAACCCAATGTAGGTCTTGACCAAGGAACAGTTTTCAACTCATGATCACCTCCTCAGTCTGTCCCTGGGCAAAACATCAGACCCCAAGGACAATCCATTTCCATGGGATGATAAGCCCAGCTGTTGGAGTTCAGCCTGTGACTGTATCTAATGATAAGGGCACTCTGAATGTTGGGAATGACAATGTTGTTTCTACCGTGTTTCCCCGAAAGTATGACACCCCCGATTGTAAGACGTATCGGGGGTGTCAGAGGGGTCGGCTTATATAAGCCGTACCCCGAAAGTAAGACGTACCGCGGGCGGCATGGCGTGGCTTCCTGGCTGGGCGACGAGAGGCTCCCAGAGGGGCTCAAAAGGGGCCCGGAATCGTCCTCTTCCTTCCAGCGGCGCCTTCCATCCTCCTCCTCTTCCTCCCAGCGGCGCCTTTCCCTCTCGCCGGTTCCGCCCCCCTCCCTTCACTGAAGGGAGGAGGGGCGGAGCCGCTACCCGGCAAGAGGAAGAAAGCGCCGGCGGAAGTCCCGCCCGCATGGCGACTCAGGCGTCTTTCCCGCCGCCGCCCGCTCGCCCGCGCTCCAAACACGAGCGGGCGGCAGCAAAAGCGCCTGAGTCGCCGTGCGGGCGGACTTCCCGGCGCCTTCTCCCTCTCGCTGGCGGCGGCTCCGCCCCATCTCCCTTCAGTGAAGGGAGGGGGCGGATCCGGCAAGAGGGAGAAGGCGCCGGCGGAAGTCCCGCCCGCACGGCAACTCAGGCGCTTTTCGCCACCGCCCCGCTCGTGGTTGGAGCGCGGGCGAGCGGGGCGGCGGCGGGGAAAGACGCCTGAGTCGCCCTGGGGGCGGGACTTCCGCCGGGCGCTTCTTCCCTCTCGCCGGCGGCGGCTCGCCCCTCCTCCCTTCACTGAAGGGAGGGGGCGGAACCGGCGAGAGGGAAAAGGCGCCGCTGGGAGGAAGAGGAGGAGGATGGAAGGCGCCGCTGGGAGGAAGAGGAGGACAATTCCGGGCCCCTTTTGAGCCCCTCTGGGAGCCTCTCGTCGCCCAGCCAGGAAGCCACGCCATGCCGCCCACAGTAAGTCTTACTTTCGTCTTACTTTCGGGGTACCGTCGCCCAATATAAGATGTACCCCGAAAGTAAGCCGTAGTGGGGATTTTGGGGGTCAAAAGAAAGTAAGACGCTGTCTTACTTTCGGGGAAACACAGTAATGATGTTGGGAATGGGAATGGCAATGCTGTTTCTAATGATGAGGGTGCTTTGGATGCAGAGAATGACAATGAGATTCCTGTTCAAAGTGTCTTTGTTGATTAGAATGTTCCTGAAGAGTTGGGGGATGATGGGATGATCTCTGGAAGAAGGCCTGAATTGCTACCAGAGAATTCCTAGGCCTTTGAGCCTGAGAAAAGCTCAGCACCAGGCCCATCTGCAGAAATAATTGATCCAGAAGATAGAAGGCATGTTTTCAGACAGAATAGAATAGTTCAACAATCCCTTTGATGTTCTTCCAGGTTGAGAAAAAAACCTGATAACAGAGTCTAGGCTGAATAGAAACAAGTTTCTAGCAAGGATTTAGAGTAGATTAGGGGATAAAAGTGCCAAGTACAGAAACAGGTCAGACGAAGCAACGTTGGAACTGGATCAACCTTGCAGTCTTGCCTTGGAAAAAATCAAGTTATACCTTGTTGATTTCATGATTTGGAGTATTACCTTGGAAGTTTCTGTGTGGATTTTTCATGTACTTTGATGGATTTATTTCCTGGATTATTTGTTCTTATTTATCTTTCTACCTACTTGGATTTACCTATTTATTTGGAGTATTTCTACTGCTAATGCTTTTTTAAAAAAATTACCTACAATAAACTGCTTGCATTTTTACTCAGCTGTGTGGTGTTTTGAAATCAGAGGGCTTCTTCCTGGCTTAGAGTGCAACACTAGCCAATCATAACTGGAAGTCCATCCCATGGAGTTTCCTCCCAAGCCCCAGAACCTAGAGAGGTCATTCCAGAGATCCTCCCTTCACCCCAAAAGTGGGCACCAGGGTGATCACTCATTACTACTCCCACTCATTTCTAGCCAAGAGAAATCTAACTAAAGACACCACCTTCATAAACTCCATTCTCATGGGGTAGGTGGGGGGAACCCTTTTCTGGTAAAAAAAATATTTCATGTCCTCTAAAACAACAAGCATTCACTCATATTGTACTGGGGGAGGGTGGGTTGAGATGAAAAGCAAAGAGATTGTTGGGAGGGGCTAGTAGCTTTTAATTTCCTAAACCATGCCACTCCCTCAGGTCCCCCCCAAAAAGCCCCCCCCCAAAAAAACCCCATAGCTAGGCATGTTGCCATTCATCATTGGGGGAGCATTCTAGCCTTCCTAGGTAAGGAATTTCAGTGGCTATAAATAGCCAATGAAAAAACCCTATATAATGTTCTAATTATTCAAACCTATGAAAATGGTAAGACAATAAGGAAGTCATCTCCTGTGGAACTCAGGGTCCAGTCAAGCTCATAACTCATTCATTTAATCTGGACCATGTAAGTCATATAAGACCTGGTGGGGCATAACCACCACTTTCAAACAGATTAGCAGCCATCAGAGTTATAATATTTGGGGAGTTGTATAATCCTAGACTAGGAAAGCTTTTGACAAATTTCCCTGGTTGACAAGCCAAACCACAAAATTCCACATCAATGGTTTCTCTTCATTCTGCAGAGAATAACTAATGCAGTGCCTCAGGCATCTATCCTAAACACAATGTTGTTCAGTACTTGTATAAAAACTTGGATGATGGAGCAGAAAGCATGCTTATTAAATGACACCAGATTAGAAGAGATAGCTATAACCCCAAAGGACAGAATCAAGATTCAAAATTATCTGAATAGATTGGAGAGCTGGACCAAAACTAACACAATAAAAACGCTGTTTTCTAGGTCAAAATAGTGTGAACTTTCCACAGAGTAAATACTTAACTACAGTATTTTCCATTAATAAATGAACATTTTCTGATCTTTGAAACATTTGGATTATATGACATCTTAAATAAGACGTTAATTATGGCACAAACTTCCCGAAACATGCCTTATAAAGTGGTTCCCACCTCTCTCTCACACACCCACATGCAAAAAACCAATGCTACTTATAAAGTATGCTTATCTTTCAGGTGTTTCAAGAGCCCCCTCACAACTCAGGTTTCTGTTTTTTTCACTGCAAATCACAAAATAGTTGTATGCACACTTTATTGAACACTAGTCTTGGCCAGAACTGTTTGGCTATTTTAGGTACTGGTTGTCTGTTTGATGGTTGTTTTTATACTGTGTCTGTTGTTTATTTTGTTTTTGTTGCTGTTTTATGAATTTTAATGTGTTATATTTTAACTATGTTTGCTCGGACTTGTCCCCATGTAAGCTGCCCTGAGTCCCTTTGGGGAGATGGAGGTGGAGTACAAAAATAAAGTTGTTGTTTTAATAGTAGTAGTTATTATTATGGTTGTTGTCAGTAGTCTTGGCTTATAGTCTTGGGTATGCCTTATATCACATGTCTATCATTGACCATTAGTACATAACTGTGGTACTTGTTATAACAGATATTTTTAATGATCTTTTGAAGTCACCAGATCCCACCTGATCTTGGAAGGTAAGCAGGGTGAAGCCTGAATAAGGGGACACTCAGGAATACCAGGTGTTATATTCCAGAAAAAGCCAATGGTAAATCCTTTCTGAGTATTCCTTGCTTAAGAAAATTCTATATATGAAGTTGCTATAAATTGACAGGTGATTAGAAGGCACACGCAAACACACAATCATAGAATACCAGCTACTCTTTCTCTTTGAAACATTACTTGGACTTCTTTCTTATGAGGATATCTGCTATACGGCCCCAAAACAATTTGGTACCTTAGATTTTGCTTTGTTATGAAAATGCATTTATTAAAATGCTTATATTTTCACATCTACCAATCTCAAGGTGGCATATAACTTATGTGAACTGCTTATGTATTAAAATGCCCTCATATAATACATTTTAGAGCTATTTAATACTGCAGGATCAAAATAAGTGATTGCATAATTTTAAATTAGCTACATTTGCTTGGGTGAGGGTTCTGTGTGTGTTTTCCAAGATTGAATCCCCTCCGGTAATATGAATAAACCACCTTGTTAAGTGTTACTGAAATTTTATTAGACAATATTACCAAATTAGAGTTGTAATAAAATATTTCCTTTTCACTAACAAATATTGAAAGTTGTTTTAAATATGCTACTTCTATTAACATGCTTTTTGAGCTAATTACATTACTGTAAATGCACCTCTTAAATAATTGCTAAACCTCAAGAAATGCTTTCAATAATTGACTGAGGTTCCATAAGGGAAAAAATGGTGTTATTAAATCTAAATTAAATGCACATTGGAGGCACTTAACTTAAAGTGTTAAAATGCCAAACATTTTCAGACGGTTAAGAGAAGTCATTGGAATTAATGGCAGACAGAAGTCTTTTAGCCATGCCATTTACAGTTCCTGCTAGTCACTTCCATTCTTCTTCCGGAATTCTAATTTACAGATTTGCACATGTTTAATGAGTTCTGCTGTTGGGTCTGCAGATATAGACCTCATACATGAGTGAACTTTCCATTTGTTTCAAAGAATAATTTTGTTAGTTTTATGCTTCTAATCTGTGTGCATATGGAGCACTGCATAGGAATGAATGGGAAAATTCTGACCACCATGTAAGTTGGAATGAATGGTAGGAATGATTCTAACAGTTGATATTACTTAGGAAAGACAAGCAAGGGTAATACCCTTAAACGGTAGGGCATTTATCTGGGAAATGAAGGTATGTTGATTGCTATTATTTTGGACTACCTTACAGACTATGTGTGTAGCTGTGAATTTTATATTGTGAAGCTGCTATCTGAAGCATTAACTTCTGTATTTGTGATCCTTAAAGCTGTACACACCTATAGGTTGTACTGGATATGGTATGCCCTGAATGTGTAATACGGTATTTGCTCTAGTTCTGAGAATAATATACTATTTTATATCGGATAAGCCTTTTTGTGTAATACTTAGACTGTTTCTTGGACCCTTGCTCTTTGTATACAGTAGTTTCCCTCAGAGTAAGCAGCAAAGCAGAATAGTCTTATTATCCCCATCTCAGTGTGGGAGCAAGTTGCAGTCCTTTTCTGAGGAAAGATGTGACTCATTCCTTGCCTCCACATCTCTTACTTTCTATTTCTCCCCTCTTCTACAGAGGGGAAAAACCCCCACCCAATCTGCATCATTCATTTTTCTCACTTGTAAAGGAGAAACTTGGCTTTTCCATTAAAACCCTACAACAACCTCAAGGTGAATCTAAGTTTCTCCCCATAAATGAGATGAATGGCATGGAGTTGGCATTTTTCCCCTGCTGGAGTAGGAGAAGACAACCAAGGCAATCCAGAGACAAAGAGAAAGGAAGAGTGGTGTAAACAAGTTTCCCACTTAGAAGCAAGGAAAATCAACAGTGCAGAGCTGGTGGTTTTGCTGCTGGATGAGAAGGATGCAAAGAGAAAGGATAAGCAACAGGAAAAAACTGAGGCATATCTTTAACACCTCCACCTCCCTCTTTAACATTCACAGAAATGTTAAATTTTAACAGAACCTGGATCCCTAGGGCCCTTCCACACATCCGTATAATCCAGAATATCAAGGCAGAAAATCCCACAATATCTACTATGAACTGGGGCTGGAACCATACACTCCTTTATCCCAGGAGAATCCATGTTTAAAAAAGGCAGTTTTTCCTGGAGGCCATTCAGACCCACCCCAGAAAGCACACACTTTCTGGGGTGGGTGTCCAGACGTTCTCTTGGGACTAGTCCAAGAGAACATCTGGAGGCCCTACCCCTTCCTCCCAAGCCCCCAGACCCATTAGAAAAGTAATAAAAACTTACGTGGCCTCCATTACAAGCCTCGGCCGGCTCTCCCAGTGGATAGAAATGACATGCCAGGACAGCCGGGAGGGGAGGAAAGTTATTTTCCTCTCCCCATTCTCCTGCCGCATCATTTCTACATGCGGGAGAACTGGCCGAGGCTTGTAATGAAGGCCATGTAAGTTTTTATTACTTTTCTAAGGGGTCCGGGGGATTGTGTGAGGGGGTGGGTATTCCCACATTTTGCCGGGCTTATTTAGCCCAGTAAACTGTGAGAATACTGTCTGGACTGCAGTATTCTGCAGTCCAGTACCAGAAATATTTGATTCATCTTGCGCCTTCCAAGAAGCCGCAGAATAAATCCACTATCAAATTAATTTGCTACAAATCATGGTAGAGCGTGTAAGACATATTTGTTCCGATAGGCTTTTGACTGCCTGTGAAAAACTTTTGTCCTTCTTTGTTGTGTTTTATTGAATTTTATTGCCTACTGTTTTATTCTTACTTATTTGTGTTTTATCTCCTCCTATTGTAAACCACCCCAAGCCTTTGGGAGTGGCAGTGTACAAGTTTAATTAAAAAAACACATTGTCTACACAGCATCTCCTTTATTAGGGTAGATATATATGCCACAATAAATAAATGTCTGGACAGGCCCTGGGTTATCTGAGTCCATACTGCCATATATTCCAGGTCAAAGCAGAAAATGTGGGATTTTATTTAGCTGTGTCAAAGGGGCCTTAGAGTTCAACACCCTCCCTGAAAATAAAAGGTCAAAAACCCCTTTTTAAATTTCGTCCCTGCTTCCTACTACTATATCCTGAGTCCAACAACCTTCCCAGGCTGCATTTCCAACCAAGATCATCACTTCCACCATCTTGACTAGAATAGCAGAATAGTCTTATTATCCCCATCTCAGTGTGGGAGCAAGTTGCAGTCCTTTTCTGAGGAAAGATGTGACTCATTCCTTGCCTCCACATCTCTTACTTTCTATTTCTCTTTGGGTTCCCTCTTCTACCGAGGAAAAAACCCCCCACCCAATCTGCATCATTCATTTTTCTCACTTGTAAAGGAGAAACTTAGCTTTTCCATTAAAACCCTACAACAACCTCAAGGTGAATCTAAGTTTCTCCCCATAAATGAGATGAATGGCACGGAGTTGGCCTTTTTTGTTTCCTGCTGGAGTAGGAGAAGACAACCAAGACAATCCAGAGACAAAGAGAAAGGAAGAGTGGTGTAAACAAGTTTCCCATTTAGAAGCAAGGAAAATCAACAGTGCAGAGCTTGTTTTAACACCTTCACCTCCCTCTTAAACATTCAAGGCAGAAAATCCCACAATATCTACTTTGAACTGGGGCTGGAACCATACACTCCTTTATCCCAAGAGAATCCATGTTTAAATCTTCTTCTGTGTGCCCGGGGGAGTCTCTCATTTCGTATCAGCCATGGATTGAGGTTCTGGGTTTTAGCCTGCCCCCTTTGGACTCTTGCTTGCTGAGGTATTCCTGCAAGTATCTCTGTAGATCGTAGAAAGCCATTTCTTGATTTAAGGTGTTGGCATGCTGACTGATATCCCAACAGAGGATGAGCTAGAAATGTTACTGCCTTGGTCCTTTCATTATTGGCTGCTACTTCCTGACAGATGTCAGGTAGTGCAATACCTGCTAAAAAGTCTAATTTCTCCAGTGGTGTGGAGCCACTGCAGCATGTCTCATTAAGATCCACATCCACTGTTTTACCATAGTGAGACGTGTTTCACACTGGGCATGCATATTCAGCAGCAGAGTAGCAAAGCACAAGGGCAGATATCTTCACTGTGTGGAAGGCGCTGAACAGACTGCACTGTGGCACCAGGAGGTGCAGAGCCAATCTTCAGAAATGGGGCTACAAAGTAAAACACACAACATGAGTGTGGAGAAGAGCAAACCACAAATCACCTACTATAATGCAGCCTGAGCCGTGCCACATGCACAATGGAGGGCTTTTTTACAGTGACATCAGAGGCACTCCAAGTGGCCAGTTTCTGGTCAAAGACATTTAGCATAATGTCACATTTTTAACTGTGTTTGTGTTTTTAAATACATTATAACGGTACCATCAATTTACTTCTGACATGATAAATCAATATCCTGCTTTTTTATATGACAATGAATGGGTTCTGTTGTTGCACTTTGCCACAACTATACTTCTTGAAGCTTTCGGGTTTCAGTTCCCATCATCGCCACTGTATCATTTTGGAACAATTGCAATGGATGGAAATAAAAATAATGGTAAAATATTCAAAAGTATTTGAAAATAATAGAAAATTTTCCCCCAAATATCACAAAATCCTGATACACATAATTTTACATGGGCAAGAATCTTTACAGCCCAGAACCGCTTCAAGGCTACAAAGGAAATTGCAGGTTTGCAGAGAGTTTTTCTGCTCAGAAAACAGCATTCCTTCTTTTCAGAACAAAAATATTGTTTTCTGTGCAGAAAATTCAGTTATCTATGATAAAAATGTGCAAATTGCAGGGAATAGGTCCAAAAAGTACAAATAGTCTTTGAAAGATAAGCAGTTTTTAATGACTTTCTCATAGCAAGGAGAGAATTGTAAAAATATTTGGCTTAGATTACAAATATATATACTTGCATAGGGTTTTAGGTGTTAGTGGAAATCTTCATAGCAGCTCAGGAGAAAGTGGCTTTTTTCAACAATAGCATATTATTATGAGCTCTATTTAAGTATGTCTTTGGTTTGGATTCTCCTTGAGGGTATGGCAATGGAGATTCCCCTGATTACTGCCTACACTTAAAAAATAACCACACAAAGGGACATGATAATGCCTTAAATATATTATAATTTTCCATGCATTATGCACCATGATTGACATTAACTATCTAAGTTATTTGAACAAAAATCTTTCCCACCTAGGGGCTCATCTACACTGATCACTTTGGACCAGTCCCACAATGGTTAAACACCACATGAGGCTCATCCAGTTTAATCCAGGGCAAGGCCGCATTAACATGGTCTTGCTCTAGGTTAACATGGTCTTGCTCTAGGCAAATTTGGGGAAAAATCTGAATCATGAGCCAGGATTTTGGCTTTCCTCAAGGCAGCTGGGCTGGGCCCTAACCAGAACCCCCCACACCCCCCCCCCCACACCTACCTTAATATGCAAGCACTCTGAATAATGTCAGTCTGATCGCTAAAGACCAGGGAGGTGAGGGAATCACGGCTAGCAGCAGTTGCAACATGGGGAGCAGGGGTGGTCCACAGGTTGGCTTTGTGTGGCAGGGCAGTCAGGATTCCTTGTGCCTCCAAGGTACTCCAGGGAATCATCTGGCCACCATGGAAACCTGATCTGTTGTTCAGGTCAGTAACAACAACGAGCAGGCTGGTTGAATGATACAAAGAAACAACAGTGTCAAAAGACAATAGCCAGACAGAAATCTATACAGTGTTATAGTAAATAACTAAGATCAAACCCTGAGATAGTATATAAAATATATATTGTATAAACATGTGCATCAAAAAAGTATCAAACATATACAAAGCATTCTAAATCCAGTCCCAGGATAAGTCCCATTGCATAGCGATATATTCCAGCGGAAGTACTTGCCCAATAGTAGAAAAAATAGTTGGGGCGCCCAGATGTGTGGATTCTCTGGGAAGCAGAGCGGAGGTGTGGTTTTCCCTGTGTCCCGCTGGGGGAAATGTGGGCGTGAGCCTGGTTTGTTTACATATGCAATCCATGTCTCTGATGAGGTATAGCTCTGTTCCGCTGTGATGTAAGCCCAGGTTTGTTTACATTTGTAATCCAAGCCTCCGATGAGGTATAGCTCTGTTCCGTTGTGGTGTGAGCCCAGGTTTGTTTACATTTGTAATCCAAGCCTCCGAAGAGGTATAGCTGGAAGGAAAAAAACCTCTAGATGGATTTTGAAAGCAGGAACTGATTTCAAGTGCCGAAACTCAGGCAGCGCGGGCGTCTTCCCCAGTCGTGGCACGACCGTGTTGAGAATCAATGGTTAAATCCAAACGCCTGTAAGGAGTTTAAACACTCATGGGATATAGTAGCACACAGGCGGGGGGTGTGGAGTTTAGGAGGGGAAGGTAGATTCTCTGTATGGATGTTTGCAAGAGTAAATACTCCCAGCGCCAAACCTCAGGCAGTGCAGGCTTCTTCCCCAGAGGTGGGCGGGCTCTTCCGTGGCGCCATGGAGTGGCGCAGGTGAGAATAGAGTTTGTATCTGGATCCAAACAGAGGGACAGGATGTACATGGTAGGGGTAGAGATGCCACAATAGGAAAGGTGAGATCCACAAAACCAAAACACTGTTACAGTCCGGTGAATAGAGCCTGATGCTCAGAAGGGGAAATCCCCAGGACGCCAGGCAGGAGAAGCGGTTTGGGCATCCCCTGGCCTGTGGATTAACTTGAAACCTGAGCCGACAGCAGGCAAATGCTCCAATATAGAAGCCACATTACCGTTTCGGGTTAATTTTTTCAAGGCTCTTAGTTCAAAGTATAGCATCTGAAATTCTAAAGTGATGAACAAGTAACCAATAACCATAACAATCAAAAGAAACCCTCTTTTTGATTGGCCTATGTAGATTAGTTGGCAATCACGTTGAATGGCATAAATTATCATTCTGGAACTGCATGTACCAAAGGATTTTACCTTAAATTGTTTGTCCTTGGCAGGACTATAGATGTTTTTGTCTTCACAGATGTTAGGACAGATGGAACAATGAGTACACGCCTTGGTACCTGGGGATAATGAGCTTCTGATGGTAGGACATCTCTGTTCTGTATGTACCAAGTAATTCTTAAGGGTTTTTGTCCTTTTATATGCAATCAATGGTTTGTTCTCTAGGCCCTCTATTCCTTCAATTCGAGGCCAATATTTGTTGACCAAAGCTCTCAAGGTGTTACTATGTGAAGATAATGTTAAGGGCCAAATTAATCTTTCTGGTTTTTGTTTGGGGACCTGAACAACTATAACACCATATAGATGTCTGTCTGGCTGTTGTTCAGGTCACCTGGTCAAACCTACATTATTGATCAGTGAAAAAAGGCCCTAGGATGACCTGACCACATATGATTCAAATCTGCACCGATGGGTTAAAATAACCCGCTTCAGCATGGGTCCCAGTCCCCCCTTCCAACCCAAATCTAGGCTTTCCCTGAGGGGGGGGCATGACATGTCATCCTGATTGAAATCAGGATGGCATGAAGCCACTCCAAAAACCCCAATTTACCCATTAAAACTTGCTTTAAAAAGTCCCTGGCCTCCATGAAGCTTCTCCTCATGTCATCCTGATGCCAAAAAAATGACACCCGAGGAAATGGGACAGGTGAGGAGGATGCAAGGAGAAGTTTAATGGAGGCCAGGACCTTTTTTTAGGAAGTCTTTGGGGAAGTCAGGCTATGCTCCCACATCCCCTTCCCATATTTTATTCTATCAGGATTCCTGTGACATATTATTCCCTTAGGATGTGGGGTGAGGGAAGATAACCTAGAACAATAAAACCGTATCCTCATATATATAACCTTGCCAATCCTTTTCCAATCAAAGTGCTGCTTTATGTTTATTGTCAAAAAGCCTGGACCCAAACCCAAGATTTTAATTTCTTCCTGAACGCCAGGAGGGATGGGGTCAATCGTATTTCATTTAGAAGCGCATTCCACAGGCGGGGGGGGGGGGGGGACTTCAGCCAAGAAGGCCCCGTCTCTTGTCCCAGCCAGCCGTGTTTGCAATGTTGGCGGGAGCGAGAGCAGAGTCTCCGGATGATCTTACGTTACAAGGTGGGATGTAGAGTCAGATACGTTCGGACAAGTAAGCTGGGCCAGAACCATGTAGTTATCTGATCAATTTTTACATATGGTGCAACAAATTTAACAGAGGATACTTGACATGCATTAAAAGATCTATATCTCCAAGCCGGAACCTTTCCGTCCAGTCCTGTCTTCACATCATGGACTTTTGGTGTATTTATATCTGGCTGGCTTGCCATTGTTATGAATTATATAGTTATTCACTTCTAGGTGGACCATAGATGGAATTTGATTTCTCAGTATTTATGGATGCCTGTTATATATTTAGCAAAATTCCAAGCTACACAGGTTCGTTTTTAGCTGTAATTTATGCTACAGAACTTCCTTATGCTCTGTTGCTATCCCTGGAACATCCTGCATTTTTTTTTAATAAAAAAGAGACTTTTCAATGTGGATGCCACAGAGACTATTCACCTCTGCCTTGACTTGTTTGGCCTGTGTGTAGATGGGACCTAAGAATACAAACTTATGCACATTGACTTGGGATCTTTCCCACTGGAATCAATTTGTCCTTGTTCTAACTAAGGGTGTATATAAACTGTACAATTAATGCAGATTGACACTATGTAACTGCAATGGCTCAATATAATGAAAGCCTGGGAGTTGTAGTTTGCTGAGGTATTGTTACTCTTTGGCAGAGAAGGCAAAATACTACAAATCCCACAATTTCATAGCATTGAGTCATGGAAGTTAAAACATTGTCAAACTCCATTAATTCTTCAGTGTAAATGCAGTCTAAGTATGCAGTGTTCCCTCGCTACTTTGCAGTTCACTTATTGCGGACTCGCTGTTTCATGGATTCTAAAAAATATTAATTTAAAATATATATCATGGTATTTTCACTGTTTGTGGGTTTTTGCTGCCGCCGCTCTCCAACACACTTGCCCTCCTCAGTTCTCCCTCCCTCCAGCCTTGAAGAGCCTTTCCTTCCTTCCTTCCTTTCCTTCACTTTATTTTAAGTTTATAAAGACTTAAAATAGTGTATAACTACTAAAATAATGTATAAATATTTAAATAAATAGAGCATCCTTACATCGCGGTTATTATTGCGGGAGGTCTTGGAACCTAACCCCAGCAATAAGTGAGGGAACACTGTACATAGGATCAAAATATTACTCAACTTGGTTCACTATTTGAATTTATATACATTTTATATAAGCAACAAAGTACAAGTAACACAAGTATAAAATGGACTTACATGGATGACCAATGCAAAGACTAGGGATTCCTGATACTCAACAGAAAGAGATGCATTTACCTAACTCACCCTTGTTTGTCCAAATAGTAGGAACTGCCCATTTTTCAACAGAGCCACTGTGGTGCAGTGGTTAGAGTACAGGGCTAGGATTTGGGAAATCTATTTTATAGTCCCAGGTGAGCCATTAAACTCACAGTATGCATTTCAGTCAGACCTATCTTAAGGATCCATGGAATGAATATGGTGGCCATGCACACTTAGTTCTTTGAAGGAAAGGTAGGTATAAACAGTATAGATAATAATAACTAAAAATAGGATATTTAAAATAAGCTATAGACATCAGTTGCAGTACATTTCAACTGAGGTTGAGAAATGCAGTGTTATAAACACTAGAGGGAGATGTTCTTCACATATTCTTTAAGTAAAAGCAGGACAGCTCTAAAAACAAAATCTATTCTTGAAGAAAATTAATTGCTAAGAAAGGTGAAGGGCCCCCATCAGTCAAATATGGACATAATTTTGGGTGCTTCTAAGCTCAAGCACACTCTTTCCACTAAGCTTTCACATTATAAGCAGTAGAAATGATGGGTAAATCAGTAAATAGTAATGTAATAAAACCACTAAAATTATGTAAAATACCAAATTTTAAAAATGTCTTAAAACATTTTACAAAATAATGAGAAGATAATAGTCATAACTGTGAGGGATGTGTATTATTCATGCTGGAACTTCAAAGGAGGTGCTGTCTCCCCTTCAAAGGGGATTGTTACCAAATTCTCATAAAGGAACATTTTCCCAATCACATGGTCCCATAGACAGTCAGCCCTTAAACAGACTTAGGCTGGAAACCACAGCTCTTGGTAATGGGACCTATTACTCTAGTGTTTCCTGTTTAGGATGGCTGTAATTCTCTATCACAATTTTTTAAATGGTCAAAAATGTATTTATCAAATGGCAGGCACTCCTGATGGGGATATTCCTGAACTGGCAAGAACCTGTATATAATCATGCTTCTGTTTAGAAGATTATCTTTCCTGCATAGAGAAATGCAGTCTTATTTTGCCATATTTTGTGCAGAATAACTCCGGGGATCAAAATCTTTTGGAAGTTCCATCAGTCAGAACCTGTCGCCTGTCATCCACGAGACAGCGTGCCTTTTCAGTAGCGGCTCCGAACTTATGGAATGCCTTGCCGAAGGATGTTCGAGCAATAACAGATTTGTCCTCTTTTTGGAGAGCCTGCAAGACCACCCTCTTCCAGCAGGTGTTCAACCTTTAGAGGCGCTGGTAAATCCATTCCCTCTGTTTTAACATAAACTGTTTTATTGTGTTTTAAATTGTTGTTTTGAAACTGTATTTAATGGTTGTTGTGAACCACCTTGAGCCTATTGGGAAGGGTGGTATACAAGTCGAAATAATAAATAAATAAAATATAACAATAAGTCCCTGAATTAAGAGAAATGTAGAAAAAAATAAAATAAGCTAACAAATAAATATATTCGCAGGAACACCTCAGCAAGCTAAAGTCCAAAAGTGGCAGGCTAAAATACGAAACCTCAAGCCATGGCTGATACCGAATGAAAGACCCCCTCCCCCTGGCACACAGAAGATTGGCCGACTTGGAAGGCACTGAACAGGCTGCGCTCTGGCACTATGAGATGCAGAGCCAACCTTAAGAAATGGGGCCACAAAGTGGAGTCCACAACATGCGAGTGTGGAAAAGAGCAAACCACAGACCACCTACTACAACGCAGTCTGAGCCCTGCCACACGGACAATGGAGGACCTACTTACAGCAACACCAGAGGCACTCCAAGTGGCCAGCTTCTGGTCAAAGACCGTTTAGTATAATGGTCTGTTATATTACCAAAAATACATTACAAGTGTACCCTCAGTTTGTTTCTGATATGATAAATAAACAAATAAATATTAATAGTTTTCAGAAATTGCAGTTTTCAAAACTTTCTTGCAGTGCAATGAAATTGCTAAAATTACTTGTTGTTTTCTTCAAGAAACAAAAATAAACAGAAAGTCTTGAGTCATTCCTTATTTTGTTATACAGTACGACCGTCATATTCACAGAACTAATATACATTGTTTCACATACCCATGGTTTAACTTATTCACTTAGCTTCCTGAGACTTGAAAATGAAACTAGGAAGTTTTGTAAAAGGAGAGGGGGGGGGGGGATTCCATCTGCAAAGCTCCACAGTTTCATTTTTAGGCCCCAGGAAGCTAAAGCTAGCCTTATGCCGCTCTACAGAGTTTTCCCCCTCTCTTTTTAAGGGATAAAGGGGTGGGTGGGGAGGGTGGGCATGGGGATCATCTCCATACCCAACAGTGCCATTCCTAAATAGGAGCAGGCAGTTATCTGGCCACCCTCCAGCTAAAAAGATTAGGTTTCATCTCCCAGTGTAGCCGAGAAACATAGGCACTGTTTTAAACATTGATTCCACTTGTACTTTGTCTGGTGTAAAAGGGCCCAGAGTCTCCACCATGTCCAATGCCTTAAATTGGTCATCTTCTTTTAAGCAAAATTGTCAATGGCTTTTGAAGTATGGGTATATCTTGCTAAGAATACTTTCTCTATAGTTAGCCACTGTGAAAATGTGTTGAAACCATGTTGTGGTAGTGCACACATTTAAAAATAACCCTTAAATATAAGAATTTTGTTTCATTGGTTTCCAGCAGTTTTTCGCACACAAAAAAAGACTATGGCTTAGATGGGATTGCTTTCTTCATTTGTACATGTGTCTCATATATCAGATGCTTTGCAAACATCATATTAAATTACTACAAAGAAAATTTATTATAGCTAGTTGGAAGAGTTTAAAAGACAACTTCAGAGAAAATGTATTTATGAATTTAAAATTAAATTAGAAAATGTTAACATTTAATTATGTTTGTTTTCAGATCAATCACTTGTAGTGTACGAGTTCACTGGAAGCTAACAAAAGTATTACTTGATTTCTAAATCTTACTGTTATACAAACTCTTCGTTCATAACAATTTTATAGTAGTTATATACTACTGACTAAGGCTGTAGTGTATACTAATAAGTATAAATTGTATATTGTGCTTTTCTCTAATTAAAATTACATTTTAAAGGTTTCTGTTTTTCTGTGGAGTTTTCCAAGGGGGAAAAATACTCTTTACATCTTTGTCTCCATAGGATCTGTCATTAATCTAGGACAGTATTATGGTATAAAAAAGTAATGAAGATAATGGAGCCATTATTGTTTTATAAATAGAACTTTACACCAATGCCTTAATATATGTTTGATACCAGAAAAACTGGAGGAAATGTTCCCCATTTCTCTAGAGAAAGAAAGAAAATCTCCGTAAGTTTCTCAAGGAAGAGCTCAGCATTATCCATAGCTGTAACCCAGCTTATCCTGTCCTTGAACATTTCCCCCCTACTGTTTCAAATGACAGCAGGAACTGTCACTTGGGATCTGGTTACTGCAAAATTGCTTTTTCTCTTACAAATAGATTTGATCTTTGAGATCATCTGTCAAGGGCCACCTGGTAGTACCAAATATTGCAGAGGTCCATAAGTCAAAAATAACTTGAAGGTACATAACATCAACAAATTTTAAACAAAGTTATCACAAAACTTGCTATTGTAGTCCAACCTATCTTCTGTTTCACAGTTAAATGTTGTATTTTAACATTTCATACCATATGCTTTATCTTCCTTATGGAAGTACACCATTCTTATATTGGAGCAATCCATCAAATTACATTTTTGGCAAAATCAATAAATAATAATATCTGTATTAACAGATATGACTGCTTTGCAATCTCTACAGTGCTCCAGACCAATATTTTCCTCCAAAAATATATGGAGATGTTGGGAAATAGGAGTCATTAGGAGAAAAATCAATGAAGAATATCCTGAGAAAATTTTGCAAAGTAATCTTGTTTTCTCATGGTGTGCAAGGAGATGAAAAAAGGGATAGTCAGTGTTTTTTCACAGTAAAAAGATTCTGAGTTATTTCAGCAGGGGAGGGATTTCTTACATCAACAAATAGCTTGCATTGCTCTGTCACCTTATTACATTTACCTTCTTAGTTATAATTATCCTGCATCTATGGGAATTGGTATTAAAGAGGGCAAAAATATTTTAAAATTCGTAGATTTCACAATATTCCATTTGGAAAGAACTTGACATTTAAAACATTTAAATGCAGGGTAACACATATCTTACATTTTAGTCCACTCAAGCCAGATCTTTGGGTATTAAAAATTTCAATGCAAAAGAAAATATTATTGAGAGAACTTTCCACCAGAGCTCAGAAAAGTTTATTGAAAGCATTGCTGTGGGATTTGGGGAGCCATAGTCCAAAAAAAGGGAACCTTTCCATGTTCTCTTCCCATCGTTGCTTTACATGAATCAAACCAAAAGTCTTTATTACAGTCATAGACCAGCATAAGGAGAATGGGGAAGTGTCTCATAAAGGCATTGCACATTAAAATCTAAAAGGCTCGAAAGCAGAGGTATATTGAAGGCTAAAGCACAAAAACTATTTTGAGAGGGGAACAGAATAGAAGGGGATGGAGAGGGACGGTGATTGCTTTACATGTGTAATAATTGGCTTTGGCTTATAGCAGTCCTGCACAACATGGCAGTAGAAAGGGGCCAAAATTAAAGGACTAAACTTTTTTGGGCCACAGATAGGTTTTTAGCACCTCATTCAGTCATGTCAGAGGGTGCCTTTCCCTCAGAGTAACAGTCTAAGTATTACACAAAAAGGCTTATCCGATATAAAATAGTATATTATTCTCAGAACTAGAGCAGATACTGTATAACACATTCAGGGCATACCATATCCAGTAGTTGATTGCTATTATTTTGGACTACCTTACAGACTATGTGTGTAGCTGTGAATTTTATATTGTGAAGCTGCTATCTGAAGCATTAACTTCTGTATTTGTGATCCTTAAAGCTGTACACACCTATAGGTTGTACTGGATATGGTATGCCCTGAATGTGTAATACGGTATTTGCTCTAGTTCTGAGAATAATATACTATTTTATATCGGATAAGCCTTTTTGTGTAATACTTAGACTGTTTCTTGGACCCTTGCTCTTTGTATACAGTAGTTTCCCTCAGAGTAAGCAGCAAAGCAGAATAGTCTTATTATCCCCATCTCAGTGTGGGAGCAAGTTGCAGTCCTTTTCTGAGGAAAGATGTGACTCATTCCTTGCCTCCACATCTCTTACTTTCTATTTCTCTTTGGGTTCCCTCTTCTACAGAGGGGAAAAAACCCCCACCCAATCTGCATCATTCATTTTTCTCACTTGTAAAGGAGAAACTTGGCTTTCCCATTAAAACCCTACAACAACCTCAAGGTGAATCTAAGTTTCTCCCCATAAATGAGATGAATGGCCCGGAGTTGGCATTTTTTTTCCCTGCTGGAGTAGGAGAAGACAACCAAGGCAATCCAGAGACAAAGAGAAAGGAAGAGTGGTGTAAACAAGTTTCCCACTTAGAAGCAAGGAAAATCAACAGTGCAGAGCTGGTGGTTTTGCTGCTGGATGAGAAGGATGCAAAGAGAAAGGATAAGCAACAGGAAAAAACTGAGGCATATCTTTAACACCTCCACCTCCCTCTTTAACATTCACAGAAATGTTAAATTTTAACACAACCTGGATCCCTAGGGCCCTTCCACACATCCATATAATCCAGAATATCAAGGCAGAAAATCCCACAATATCTACTTTGAACTGGGGCTGGAACCATACACTCCTTTATCCCAGGCGAATCCATGTTTAAAAAAGGCAGTTTTTCCTGGAGGCCATTCAGACCCACCCCAGAAAGCACACACTTTCTGGGGTGGGTGTCCAGACGTTCTCTTGGGACTAGTCCAAGAGAACATCTGGAGGCCCTACCCCTTCCTCCCAAGCCCCCAGACCCATTAGAAAAGTAATCAAAACTTACGTGGCCTCCATTACAAGCCTCGGCCGGCTCTCCCAGTGGATAGAAATGACATGCCAGGGCAGCCGGGGGAGGGAGGAAAGTTATTTTCCTCTCCCCCATTCTCCTGCCGCATCATTTCTACATGCGGGAGAACTGGCCGAGGCTTGTAATGAAGGCCATGTAAGTTTTTATTACTTTTCTAAGGGGTCCGGGGGATTGGGTGAGAGGGTGGGTATTCCCACATTTTGCCGGGCTTATTTAGCCCAGTAAACTGTGGGAATACTGTCTGGACTGCAGTATTCTGCAGTCCAGTACCAGAAATATTTGATTCATCTTGCGCCTTCCAAGAAGCCGCAGAATAAATCCACTATCAAATTAATTTGCTACAAATCATGGTAGAGCGTGTAAGACATATTTGTTCCGACAGGCTTTTGACTGCCTGTGAAAAACTTTTGTCCTTCTTTGTTGTGTTTTATTGAATTTTATTGCCTACTGTTTTATTCTTACCTATTTGTGTTTTATCTCCTCCTATTGTAAACCACCCCAAGCCTTTGGGAGTGGCAGTGTACAAGTTTAATTAAAAAAAACACATTGTCTACACAGCATTTCCTTTATTAGGGTAGATAAATATGCCACAATAAATAAATGTCTGGACAGGCCCTGGGTTATCTGAGTCCATACTGCCATATATTCCAGGTCAAAGCAGAAAATGTGGGATTTTATTTAGCTGTGTCAAAGGGGCCTTAGAGTTCAACACCCTCCCTGAAAATAAAAGGTCAAACCCCCCTTTTAAAATTTCATCCCTGCTTCCTACTACTATATCCTGAGTCCAACAACCTTCCCAGGCTGCATTTCCAACCAAGATCATCACTTCCACCATCTTGACTAGATCTATTGGCAGTGTCCCATTTGCCAAAAATTAGCTTGGTAATTTTGGTGCATAGAGAAAGGAAATGTGTAGAGGTACAACACTTGGAGAGGAAATGGTAAGTTACCATTGCTACTCTGCTGTAGCACTATATGTGACCTCCCTCTCAAAGGTTTCAACTTAGAATCAATGCAGGCTGCACCAAAACCCTTTGAGGACCTCCTTTGGCCCCTGGGCTGCATGTTGCACAGGCTTGGCTTATAGGATGTACATTGGGCTAATTTTTCAGAAGCCGAACTGAAGACTTAAAGGGTATCCCTACCTGTGTCATCTTGCAGTAGACATTTGGGGGAACAAAGATGGGTTAAAGACTGGGTTGTGCTAGAAAAAAAAGAAAATACTTGTGCTGGAAGGAGAAGATCTGTGTAGGGAATGGCACAGTTACCTCTGGAGAGAAAAAGCAAACATAGAAAAAAGTTAAAAATCATTTTATAAGGGCCTCACTAATTAGGATATGGAACAAATAAAAGGAAAGATTTTATACTAGAACCCCAATGTGGTTTTCACCAAACGTGGCAAACCAAAAGAGAGAAATCCCTAGAGATAGGTGGTTAACCTATAAACAACTATTGAAAATTAATAATCAAAGTGAAAAATTGAAGACTTTGGAAGAGATTCAAATAATAGAACCAAAAATTACCTGGTTTCAGTAATGGCAAATTAATGAAAACTATAAGGAAGACATAAGCAAAGGGTTCAAAACAAAATAAACGATCTGGGACAAAATCATAAAGACAGACACTAGGCTGATAAAAAGAATCTACCACCAATTGCTAATGTGGGAAACCGAGGAAGAACAGGTGAAAGAAGTAATGACAATTAGTATGGCAAATTGGGAAGAAATCTGAACAAAAAAACTCAAATACGCATATTTATTCATGTATTTATTTATTTATTTATTTATTTATTATTTCGATTTGCTAAACCGCCCTTCCCAAAGCTCAGGGCGGTTTCCAAGCATATAAAAACACATCAAGATTTAAAAACATCCTAAAATATCCTAAAATACCATAAAACAATCCTACCAATTACAATCACATAAAAACACATAAAAACACATGAAATTGCGCGAATCAGAGCAGGGCTGATTCGTGATAGAAGACAGTGGCGGCACGGCTAGGGAGGGGATTAACAGTTCAAGCACCGGTCAGTCGCCAAATGCCTGCCTGAACAGCCAGGTCTTGCAAGACCTGCGGAAGGCCATCAGGTCCCCCAGGTCCCACGTCTCGGCCGGCAGTGAGTACCACAGAACCGGAGCAGCCACCGAGAACGCTTTCTGCCGTGTGCTGGAAAGCCTATAAAGCTTCAGACCTGAGACCTCAAGCATGTTAAGACCCTCTGAGTGCAGTGATCTTCTGGGCACTTATGGGGTAAGCCGCTCCTTCAAGTACACTGGCCCTAAACCATGTAAAACCATGCAGCAGAGATCAAAGAGAATTAGCTAAAGTCCTTCTAAATGTGGTATCTAACACCAGAGAAATCAGCTAAATATACTAGGGGAAGAATCAGTAAGAAATGTTGGAAGTGTGAGAAAAACGGTGGCACCTACATGCATATGTGGTGGGAGTGTAAGGTAATTACAAATTTTTGGCACGAAGTATATAAAAAGATGAAAGAAGTTTTACAACTAAAATTTGACTTCAAACCCGAATGTTTCCTTTTGGAAATTACAAACTTTCAAATAGATAGAAATAGAGATAAGATTTCCTTCTACCTGGCTCTGTCACGATGCAAGGACTCAGCCGGCCCCTTAATCACACACACAGAGACGGTAATCAGCTAACTATTTATTGAGTAATAAAGAACAGATGAAAAGGTAATTGTCCATCAAAAATATAAAGAAGTCAATCCAAAAATAGGGTATGCGTAGTATAGTCCCAAAAGCAAGGTTTAACATGCTCCGTCTCCTATCAAAGCTTCCTCCTTGCCTCCCAGCACCTGTCTCACTATCTTCATGAGAGTCAAACTCCTCTTCAGCTTCCATGACCTCATCGCCCATGTTTTCCCAAATTCGCTCCTGAGAACCGTGCCCCCCCCCCGGTTTCTCATACGATTCATCGCTATCAGCACTTTCTGCCTCAGCCTGACCTTCCCAGTCTTCGTAAACATCTGGCCATCCCTCATCCCAAGCCAGGCTCTCTGTGGGAGAGGAAGGCCCAGCTAACTCATTAACCCCTTCCTCCATTTCCTCCTCAGCTGCGGCTGGCTCTAATGCAAGTGGGACCCCCGGTGCTGCCCCCTGCCCCCCAGGCACGAAAGAGAACTGGGTTGCTACAGGCTCCAGTGGCAAGAATAACCATAGCCCTTTTCTGGAAAGCAAAAGAGATAGCAACAACGAATGGATTGATTGAAAAAGCCATTGACATTTCCCCGGGGAGCGAATTCCACAGGCCACCACTGAGAAGGCCCTGTCCCTCGTCCCCGACAACTGTTTTTGTGACAGGGGTGGGGCCGAGAACATGGGCCAAACTTTGAGGTGGGACGTAGAAGGAGATAGGTTCAGACAGGTACGCTGGACCAGAACCATATAGGGTTTTATAGGTCAAGACCAGCACTTTGAATTGTGCTCGGAACTGGATCAGCAGCCAGTGGTGCTGACACAACAGAGGAGTAGTACGCTCTCTGTATGACACTGCTGTGAGTAGTCTAGCTGCCATCAGCTGGACTAGTTGAAGTTTCCAAACAGTCTTCAAAGTCAGCCCCATGTAGAGCGCATTGCAGTAATCTATTTGGGATGTAACAAGAGCATGGACCACCGTGGCCAGATCAATTGGCACACAAGTTTTAATTGTGCAAAAGCTCTCCCGGCCACCACTGAAACCTTGCCCAGAATAGATCAACATCAAATAAAACAAATTGGAATAACTTTATTCATTTCTTTTAAAAGCAACAATTACAAATGTTTATTAAATCAGAATAAAAAAGACATATGGGTCTAATATAAGTTATATGCACAGGGACATATACAAGGAGGAAGGAATATAGTGCAAAGAAACATAAAATACCATGTAAGCGGTCTGGAAGTAATCAAAATAATGTATGTATGTGGGTACATTGTGGTTGTTGATGCTGATTCCCTTGCTTTTCACTCATTTGTAAACTTTTTTTTCTTTCCCCCTTCCTTTTTTCTTTCCCTCTCTCTATTTCATTCTTTCCCCATTTTCTCCCCCTTCATTTCTCTCCGTACCCCCCAACCCACCATCTATACAATCTTACTACTCTTCTTAATCATGTTCACCCACTTTCACTGTACAGGGAATCAGTACTGTATGTTGTCTAGTATTAGTTACTATTTTATCACATTCTTAGTTTTGTCAAGTGTGTTCACTGTTGTTGTGCATAGATAAAATGAATTATATAAAAAGATACATTACATTATTTTTATGAGGTTATATTGTTTTTGTGTGATTACATAAATATCTAACATAACAGTGTGTATAAGGATTAGTAAAATACATTTAGGAAAGGGGAAAGAATTTACAAGGAGTTATTGGAATGCTCATTTCCTGTCCCATTTTCCAAATTAAATATTTCTGGATAAACACATTGCATCCATTCATAATCATATATATATAGGTTCAGACAGGTACGCTGGACCAGAACCATATAGGGTTTTATAGGTCAAGACCAGCACTTTGAATTGAGTCATAGACACCATTCACACTCCACCTTTTCTTTCAATCAAGTTAACTTTTGGGTTTTGCAATATGCTAGTGTTGTAAGGTTTGTGGGGCATTTTTGTTGTCTTTTACTTTAAATGAGTAGTTCAGCATTGTCAGGGGTGTTTACTTGTTGAGAATGCTTGCGTCATTCATAGTGTTAGATGCCCCATCATAGTCACCTTCTGCTTATCTCTTTAACAAATTTAATCCTTTTGCTACTTTTATTTGTGGAAATCCAATGTTTCATGATTTTATAAACAAGACCTGATGAATTTCCGCTTGCCATTGCTAGATGGAGCTGTAGCATAAAAAATATGCAGACACACTGAGAGCGGATTTATATATGTGTGTGTGTAAAGAAAATTCTTTTATAGAATTATCTTCTCTACTTCAATCCATAAGGATTTTTATATCAAAACAAATGGAAGGAATGTGGGTAAAAATGATTAAACACCAAATGCAAGTTTTATGTTAAAGTTTATCCCCGTTACTTCTTAGGCAACTCTAATACTGTGTAGCCTTTTGCAGTACAATGTTGGAGTCACTTCTTGTGTTTCGAAGCATACAGTTATTCTAGCATGATTGCTGAATGAGTATTTAGAGCAGGGTTGAGAAACCTGTGCCCTCCAGTTGTTTCTGAAGTGAGCTCCCATCAGCCCCAGTAAGCACAGTAGACAGATATGGTGGGCTCTGTAATCTACCAGTGTGTGATCTACGTGTTCCACAACTCTGAGTTGGGAATATTTGAAAATACCTCTGGAAAACAAGAATAAAAACTAAACTTATAGAATAATTTAAATGATAGGTTTACAATAAGACCAATTTATGTGAAAATGAGGTAGAAATCACAAATGTTTTGAAAACCTATAAGAAATAACAATACTTGAAACACTTCAATCTTTCTTTTGCATGAGCTTGCCTGCAAACCTAGCTAAGAAATTGTTTGCAAAATCACCTGGATTTTATGAAATAAAAGTATACGAAATACATTCACTTAAAAGCAAATATCCTAAATGTTTTTTTAAAAAGAACCAAATAGAAGAGTGATCTCAAAGAAGTCCAGGCAATAGTGAGATAATAATCCTGGAAATATGTGTATTAAATTATAATATATAGGCATGTGGTTTTCTGTTCCAACCACAAGGTAATAGTGTTATAATTTTCCCCTGCTTTCTTGACTAAGTGGAGAATTTTACAAAGTTGGAGTAGAACAATAGAAGGGGAAAGGATTAAAATTATTTTCCAATAAGAATTCATCATAAGTGTTTTAGTCTGTATATGTTTTAATTTTGATAAGCTACATTTAGTTTAAGTGAAAAGGTGGTACATAAATTTACTCATCATGTTGTTGTGTTAATGTTTCCTGCACAAAAATATTGTGCATGAATTTTGAACAAAATAAGTTCCAAACTACAAAAGTTAAAATTACTTGTTTCTTCCTTCAGGAAAAAAATGATGAAGAATTATCTCTTATGGAAGACATAACCATAGCAGATCAGTTCTTCTAAAGTTCATTTGTGGTCTGCTACAAATTCAAGAGTACACATTCACCAGATCCAGTCTCTGTAATCCGCTCTTGTCTCCATAAAATGAAAGTGTTTAATGTAATGTCTGAATGGATTGGATTACCTTATACTCACTATCTGTATAAACTAGATAATTTGCTCATGGATATTGTTCTAATACAGGACATGTTAGTTGAAATGTACTAATGAGAAAGCCAGTCTTTATGAGGCAAGAATCTGTGCCCATTAATTAGTCATGCAGTATTGTGAGGAAGATCGGGTAGCCAGATCTGCTTCCTTAAATTCTGCACTGTTTATCTCAAGTGTAAGTATATCACATTTACTTTTTGTTCTTCATAAATATTGCTATCAACTCACTAACAGAAAACACTTTTTTCCCACAATTTAATGTTGTGATGAGTAATAGTAGGACTGAACTTTACGTCATCACTTAATGCAAAAATTAAAACGTTTGCTCAAATGTATTGTTAGATACATTGAGCGCATAGCTCAGTAAATGCCCAATTCCAGATCCTGCATCACAAGTAATTTGATATGGTTTAAAATAGATTGACTGGATGATTAGAGGCAGTGGTGGACAGGGTTTTGGTACACAAACATAGTTTTATTCTTTTTCAGATGGTTGTTTTGTGAACATGCTAAAACATTCAGAACATACATGTAGGATGTCAAGACATAGATCAGTCATTTTTCCAATTTTACAGAGGGTGAGTCTTGTGTTTGAAGGTAACCTTTATCTGAGGGGCTGTTCATCTGAAGTATGGTTTAAAGATGGAGAACCATCTGAAGATAGAGCACAGAGGCCTTAAAGTTGCTCATCATATGAATAGCAGACTAAATTGGTAAAGTAGTGACTTGGTCTCACTCCTCTTAATTAAAGGCAAGTTATTTCCTATTTCTATTTAAACTATAAAATTATTTTGAAATCTGCATCTGTTCATTAATTTTAACATATACCAAATTTTAATCTTCTTTTCTTTCTTTTTTTTTTAAATAGAAGTTTATTGAGTTTTTCCAAGCATAAAATAGACAAACAACATAAATCTGTCTCCTATTGAGACAGTAATTCCGATGGCTTCGGAACAGAATGAAAAGGAAATAGAATTGGATAGAAGAGAAAAGTAAGAAGCTAAGTAGCTTCAAAAAGCGATAGATTCCACAGTGAGAGAGGGGCCCGAAGGCTCCTTTCTCCTGCAGGGTGGTTGGCAGATAGTTAGAAAAGAGTGTACAAAGCGTGTGCATAGTCCTGGGACGAGGGGTTTGTTTCCAGGCCCACTCTTTCCTTTTCCATCATTCTTTTTGTTCTTTTGTGTCCTGCGAGGAAATACAGAGGGAAGGGGAGGGGGGAAAGGTGAATCAACTTATCTCTATCACAATTTTAACTCTACATTAAATTCCCCTTTACAGTAAGTTCTTATTTTTGTCCAGTCCATTGTCTCCTTTTCCTCTTTCGTATCTCCACGTAGATTCTCACTTAGGGCCAACATCTGTATAGCTCCCCAAAGTTTGGAGAACCAGGCTTCTTTCGAGGGGGTTTCTTCGTCTTTCCATTGCTGGGCAAGGGCCATTCTCGCCGCTGTTATACAAAGGGAAAAGGTTTTCCAATCCTCTTTTCTTTCTTAAGTCATATTTCTATTTCAAGCATATCAATTCATTTTACAAAATTTGCAACACATGCTCGTGCCAAATTAATGCTCACTTTGTATTGGGAACCCTCCTCTTGCAACATTCACTATTTCTCACATTCTACATATTTTTTAATATTTATTTTCTGAAACATTTGCGAGCCATACTTTGGGGAAAATGTCCTCATGGTATATTTTTCACATACACAAAGGATCAAACTACAGGAAAATTATATAAAGGCTCACTGTGCTCTTTTTACTGAAATTTACATTTGTGGTTTTCCTGTTGGATTTTATAACAGTCATTGCTAGAAGGATGCCATAATTCAAGACGACAAAGATCTGTGGGATGCATTCTTACTTTATTAGAATGCTAATAATATTTTATGCTTTAAAATGCTTTTATACTGTTTGAGATTAGTGATATCTTAATAAGTTTCCTCATTTAATGGTTTTTAAAACTTTTTATAATTAAACTTTTAGTTGTACATTTTTTAACTCATGTCTTAAAGCACCTTGGCTCTAAGTTTAAAATAAACTTGAATAGTAAACCAACAAATTAGAAGCCAAACAGAAATTAGTAGCTCACAAGTAGTCCAATATCTTGTCTACCTCAGAAATCATCAGTGGGCAAAAATATATAAAAGTTAGGACTGAGTTGCTAGAGATCATGGATGGTGACACAACTATTTCAAACTGTTCAGTACTAAAAGACTTGGTCAAAAATAACTGAATGGTATTTCTGTTTTATAACTGAGGAATAGTATCTGGGAGCCCTTACACAAATCCCATATTATCAGAGTGTGGACTCAGATAACTCAGTTCAATACAGATATTGTGGTATTTTCTCCTTGATATTTTGGGATATATGGCTGTGTGGAAGGGCCCTTAGAGATAATTTGTTAGCACAAAACAATGGGCAATTTTACTTTCTGCAGAATCAAAAACTGTTAGATATCTACAATAAACCATATTGAGACCTTCCGCTGGATTCTCACTTACATTAGAGAGCAAACGAAGAGACACAACTGGAGAATACATTGAAACAAAATAGAGCAGGTCTCAAGCTTTAAATATCTTGGTGTTACTCTCCATAGCAGCAACAGCAGGAAAGCCCATGCAGAGTGTGCAGCAGAGACAGCACAAAAGAGTTCATCCGCTATCCTAAGATATCTCAGGACGGGAGGAGGTCACTTTATACCAGCGGCACTTAAACTTTTTGAAGCAAAATCAGTCACACAAATGCTGTATGGAGCCCAGCTTGGACCCTTCTCAAATTATGCCCCACTAGAGCGTGTCCAATCGAAATTTCTAAGAGCGGCTCTACAGGCTCCCAGATGTGTCCCTAATGCCACCCTGCGATTGGAGACAGGCTTCGTGAAAGTGGAAGCGAGAATATGGACAGCTATTCTCAATTACTGGCTACACCTATGCTTCTCTCCATGTGGTCTTGCCCCCCTCATCATGAGAGACGACTTCCAGTCCACATGGATTAAAACAGTAGCAGCAAATATCGCAACTCTAGGTTTCTCCCAAGGACAATTGCTAAGCATGAGATGGGACCAAGCCAAGGATCTCATTAAGCAACGGATCCTGAACATAGAGCGCCAATCCGACCTAGCCTGTTCCCCAGCCTTCATTGTTAGGGAAGCCACTAGATACCACACTGCCCCCATGGCATACCTAACAGACCTGGAGGTGGCCAAACACCGAAGGGCTTTTATCCTGGCAAGATGCCATGCCCTCCCATCGGCTGTATTGGAGAGGAGGTATCGGAAGACCCCCTTCAAGCAGAGACTATGCCCCTGTGAGTCTGGTCATGTGGAAACAACTGAGCATGTGCTTCTTCAATGCATGTTCTACAGAGATCTAAGATCCAATCTCATTGGACCATGGCTTTTAAAATACCCGGGGCGCAGTGAAAAATATTATTCCACCCTGCTGCTTTCGGACTCTAACACTACAATAACTTACAGTGTTGCTAAGTTCTGTGCTGCTGCTCTTAATATCAGACGGATGATGATTGACACCACAAGGCAACAATATCCTGTCTTTTAAAATATATTTTATACTGATTTGTAATCTAATTTTAAATAACTGTTTACTGGAGAGTTGTCCTTCTCTTCTTAGGGCGCTTGTGCCCACTTTGTGCTGGTCAGTGACCGTAATAAAGTTTTGTTGTTGTAATGTAGAGAGCAAAATGCACAATTTGTTCTGTTTATAGATGGGCTCTTCTCTGGCATTCAATGTTTTCCAACCACATTGATAAAATGTATGTTTAAGGAGGTATTATCCCCATACCAACCATAGCAGCAGAAAGGTTTTATCATGAAAAACATAAACTAATTTTCAGAATTCTACAAAGAGCTTCCAAGACCACTGGAGAAAACTGTAAGGATGCTACTGGTTACAGATAGTGCAGTCCGATGCTATATGGGCATTTCCCATTCACTCCCAGTCACTAATTGGCTGTACAAGTATTTTCTGGTAGCCTTTGGGCCCGTTGTAAATAAGAGTAGATAGATGTGGTGTAGAGGTACACACTTTGGGCATTCTGTTCCACTAAGCACATGTAGACCCTATGTCATTTTATAAAACAATGTTAGGCAATAGATCAAGTAACAAATGGAAACATTTTTATTCCAAACCTTCTTTTCAAATACTTAGCAATACCAGGATGGTTCTTTAACAATTACCACAGGAAACTACCAGACAGGCCAGAAATCTGGGAGGAACTGGGTTATTTTAATCCAGTTCCTCCCGGATTTCTGTCTCCACTCCCAACCCAAACCCCAGGATTTCCCTTGTGTGTGGCTAGATGCCATCCTGGGTCAACAAAAGAAAAACTTACCTGAGGGGCCTGCCAGCAGCCCAGAATATTCCTGAAAATGATAAGTCAGGAGGTGGGGGAGCAGAGGGTTCTCTTCCACTCCTTTGGGCTCCAGAAGCCTGAAGAACTGGGATGGCTATGGAGATTGTCCCTTGGGACTATGAAAGTAGTCCCAGGAGTCAATCCACACAGGGCCCACACCTGAAAATATTGGGTCCTTATTTTATTAATCTGGAGTAAACCAGGAAATCCCCATTTTTTTCTGGCTTAATTCGGTTTTACCTGGGGTATCATTTGGATATGGACCTGTCTGGCCCACAGATACATTTGAATCATTCCTCACCCTTTCCCTGAACACAGCATGGGTGTCTCTCTTATCACCATGTTGCCATCTTGCCATAACCCTGTTTTTAACTGGGGTTTTAACCTGATTTTTCTTCATGTTTCATCGGTTCTTCAACATATTTTATTTTATTGGTTTAACTTGAAAGAGGGAAGACTCTCATTCTCCCTGCTCGACATAGTTTAGGGTGACAGTTAATGACTAGCCATAGATCATCCAGGAAACCTTATGAATGAGAAACAATTTGAGCTTGGGCTTTGCCAGTCCAAGGATTTACCTACCGCACCACAGTGGTTTTTACATCTTAGGTGACTATTTCAAAAATTAGAGATAATTGACTATGTCTTCCTCCCCTACCTACATCTTTGTCCTCCCTATCTCCAGCTTTTCTCCAGATATATCCCTAGCATCATTTTTAAGCAGGATTGTTTAAAATAAGTGATTACCCATGGCCTAACAGAACATGTATGGAGATCTTGTGGAAGATGAAATCCAAAACACCTGGAGGGTCAACAATTGGGTACTACTGGTATAAGGCATCATAGGGAAGATCAGTGAAGGAAGGACCATGGCTCTACGTGGGGCTGCCTTTGAAAACAGTTAGGAAACTCTAATTAGTCCAATGGGCGTCAGCCAGGTTACTAACTGGAGCGACATACAGGGAGCATACCACTTCCCTGTTGTGTCAGCTTCCTGGTTGTCTGCCATTTCGGGCCAATTCAAAGTGCTGGTTTTGACCCAAGCTCTACATTGTGGCCCAGCTACATGTCATCTCTGCCGCTATGTCCCACCTCATAACTTAAGATCATCCAGGGAGGCCCTGCTCTCGCTTCTGTCAGCAACTCAATTGCGGCTGGCAGGGATGAGAGACAGGGCCTTCTCGAATGTGGCCCCCATCTGTAGAATGCACTACCAAGCGAAATACGATCAACCCCATCCCTCCTAGCTTTCAGGAAGAAAGTAAAATCATGGTTGTGGGACCAGGCCTTCACACAGTAACTGCAGTACTTTATTTGGAATGAACTGTTTTAACGACGGACATGAAACACGGCTTCCGCCATTGATTGATTATTTGAATGTGCATTGTATAGATAGAATTTTAAATGAACCGGATAATGTTTTAATGTTAATGTTTTAATCTTGTTGTATTAGTATTTTATATTGTGTATTGTTGCTGGCATCTAATTGTGCCTTGTACGCCACCTTGAGTCCCCCCGTCCCCCTGGGGGTTGAGAAGGGTGGGTTAGAAATACAGTAAATAAATAAATAAATAAAATCCTTTAATATCACCAAAATATCATGCCAAAATTCATTTAATATTTTTCAAGCAACTTATTTATAAGCAACAATTGGGATACAAGAATTGACTATTGGATCATGTAATTGGCAGGCGGGTAACAACAACCTTATTGCAGTCCATAACTAGTCACAATGAAACAATACGGCCGCCTGGATGAGATTAGCAATTGGTTTTAGGCCATTTGCTAAACTTATTCTTACTCCCCCCACAAGCCTGCCCGGTCCCTTTGTTCTTTGGGGGAGGCCCCCCAACCCCCCCCCTCCAATGTCACAGTCCCGACTTGTGGGAATGAGGGAGAGAGCCTTTTCTTTTGTGGCCCCCTGACTTTGAAACGCATTGCCCAGCAAGATTAGGTTAGCCCCCACCCTGGAAACTTTCAAGAAGAACCTCAAAATGTGGCTTTTCTGTTGCGCTTTTGGAGAATGATTTCACATTTCCCTTGACATTCTCCCTAAAATTGGGCGTCCTCATATTGCACTGTCTCTTGCCCGCACTAAGGAATGTTTTACTCCCATTTTTACTCCCTGTTCATGAACCTCTCCTACAAATATATAGGTTTTTAATTTTATCTCATCCTTAATTTTTAATATTGTATCTTGCACATGTGGTGCACTCATATTGTGTTCCTTTTTCTATTGTATTACATTGTACTGTTTATTATATTTTGCATTTGATTTTTATTTTCATTTTTAATTATTATTTTACTGTAATGTTGCTTTATGACTTTTATGTTACTGTATTGAAATGCACTTCTGGGCTTGGCCTCATGTAAGCCACCCCGAATTTCCTTTGGGGAGATGGTGGCGGGGTACAAATAAAGATTATTATTATTACTCTGGCACTGGACCCATATTATAATATAACTGATCCTCCCACTCCAGCTCCCCCTCTCAGATGTCAGTTTCAACTGACAGCATGTCTTTGCTCTCCTTCCCCTCTCCTCTTTGGCTTTGTCATGGAAGGTGAGCCTTCATCTTGGTAGACAGCATTTCAAGTCAAGGTACCAAACATGTATCACTTTATATATTTGCCATATTTATAAACCTACTGTATATTTTCAGCCTTTGTATATTCAGTTGGGATAGGGCTATGCCATCTTGTCATCTGTCTTGCAAAGGGAAATGTTTTGAGTAAACACATCACAGTCTTGAACCCCAATACAATAATCAAACCAATACTGTATGTAAACCTAATAACAAAGTCTTATCAATCTAAGTCCATAACTCCAGAAGGGTCTCCTGTGACACTTGAAAAATGACCAGTATTGTCAGAGAATTTGAACCATGTTTATCAGGAACTAGAAATCCCCCAGCTTTTGAGCTGAAGTTACAACTACCACAATTCTTAGCTTCCTCTTCCTGCACCTCCTTCATTCCCTCTTGTTGCTGCTGCTGTTATTGTTGTATGTCCGACTTTGTGCTATTCTCAGCTACTGCTCACCACAGTGTGAAAGTCTTAGTGAGGATATCATGTATAGTGGAGTGGAAGGATTGTTACAAATGAATATAGTGGGCCTTTGGTATCTACTGGATGAATGGCATGACTTTAATATGGAATTGAATGTTTTTAAATGTTTAATATGTTTTAATTTTAATCTAATTTAATTTTTTTAATGGAATTGTATGTGTTTTAAGGCATTGAATAATTGCTTCTATGTAAGCCATCTTGAGTTCCCTTCAGGCTAGAGTAAGGTGGGATATAAATAGAGTAAATAAATAAATAAATACTGGTGTTTGGTTCTGATATTCTTCCTGGATACCAAAATCCATGAATGCTCAAATCCCATCGTATACAATGGTATAGTAAAATGGTTTCCCTTATATAAAATTGGAAAATCAAAGTTTGCCTTTTGGATTAAAATATATTTTCAAGCCATGGAGGATTGACTCAGTGGATGCAGAGCCCATGGATATAGATGGCTGACTATTTCCCATGTTATTCTCAAGAAAAGCCCCTAAAATTACATTGCATTTTGCCGGGGAAAATTTTATTTTTCAGTTTCATTAAAATTCTCTCACACACATATAGAATGTAATTGAAAGAAACGTGCTGGTTCCAACAATTACTTTTTCCTGGAATATATCATTCCATAACACACACACACACACATCCATATTGTACATGTTTTCTTTCACTGTAAAACCTGTCTGCTTGTATGAAAGAGAAACACGCAAAGAACACACCAGACAGATTCTTGAAATATCTTTTCATGTTTCAACAAGATTACATCCTCTTTTTAAAGTTCAAACTCTCTACTTTCCCCAAATTTTTTTTGGGAAGAAAAGTAAATTAAAATAAAGTCATTGAAGAATCCCAGCATATTTAATCTTCCCCTCATATAAATAAATATATCAAAGAGTTCAAAGCCTTTGTCTGGACTGTTTGGTAACAGTGCGAGCTCACTCTTTTCAGTGCAAGCTTGTTTGCCTGCAGTGTTGCTCTGCCGAACACAGCAATGAGGAGCAGCTACATGGGGCCAATAGGTACTGTGACGAAAATGACCTGTTTCCTTTCATGGCATGGAATTGTTATCCACACTGTGAAAATTGAAAACACAGAAGAGTAGCAGCAAAGACTGCGTTTTCCTGGAGAGACTTGCACTATGCATGTGTCTTTTTGTAAAGAAATAATCAGACAAATATGAGCCCATCCGAGGTGGATCTGTTTTGAAAACTATCCTGAATCAACAGATCTCAGATGTCCCATTCTGTAATCTTCTCTCTAAGGCTAATGGAGACTCCTCGGTGGGCATTTTATTTTATAGGTACCTTATACATTCATTCCTCCATTCCTTCACATTTGTTTTCTTTGCATTCTAGATGCTACAGCTGATTAATCATCAAAATATTAAGAGAAGAAAGAAGAAGAGCTTTATAAGCCGTGAAACACCTTGGCATCCATCTACTAGCTGATGGAATTGAAAACAATAACTCTCTCTCTCTCTCTCTCTCTCTCTCTCTCTCTCTCAGATTTTAATCACTAGATGGCATTGTTACTCTGGAATAAAATGTGAATAATGGTGCCGCCAAATGAGATAGTTAAATTAGCAGACAATTATCCGTGTTCTGCTTCTCCTTTTATGTGATGAAACTGGTTACTTATAGCCTGCAGGATAAATTCTATAGGGTGCCTGACTCAGTAAAGGCTCCATCTTCACAGGCCTTCCCTTCCCAGATTTCACCTCAATCTGTCATACAGATTTGACACTGCACTGTTCCAACAGTACTCAGAAATGACATGTATATAATGTGGAATATTGTGCACATTTACAGCCAGATTTTCCCCCCCTTAAAACATTGCTTGCTAGATTCTGGCGATCATCAGACTGAAAAGGGGGAAAATATTAAAAGAGGGAGGGGGAACAGAGGGTTCTTTTCATTCCATATATCAGAGACCATCTGACATCTAAACTTTTTTAAACATCTATATATAGTTAACATGATAGTTCTTTTGTTATAAATGTACATTGTCCCCCAAATTAATCCTCCCCATGGCCAGGGCACAATTATCACATCTTGGGGTTTTTTCATGCTCCCCATTAACATTTTCCAGTAAAAATCAAACTTACATCCAAATCCTAAACACATTGCTGGAAAGATTTGCAATTCTTTGGGTGAGAGAAATTTTCAAATCAGCTCTTTTCAGACTAGAGTATGAAGGGCAGCTTTACATTTAAGAAATACTGACTAGATTATTTTTCAAAGAACTGCATGCTCAGTTGAATAATTCCTTTTTTTCTTGCATCAAATAAAAACAGTGTCTCCATTTTCTCTCTTTTGTTCTAATCACTTCTTCTTCCATTAAATACATTATCTGTTTTGGCAAAAAAAGATAATGAGTTTTAATATAGAAAGTTTAAGACATATATTTTCTACATTTAATTTCACAACAGTTATTTATTCTTTGTTTTCTATGACTTTTTTTCATAAGGCTACTTTGCAGAACACACTCATGTGTACAAATTGCATATATACACACATGCGCACGCACACACACTGGTGGCAAAGATACTGTCAATAATTACAAATATCACCATACAATATTTTGCTTTTGGCATGCAAGGAGTAATACAGATACAGTACACATCCTCTGGCAAGATCTTCTGCTTTTATTTTGTTTCTTTAATAAAAACTTTTTTAATTTTTGTGATTTGGATGTGTATTGTTTCGGTTTTGTCAGACCTTGCCATATGACACATTCCCCTGGGTTTCTCAGCACATGTTTACATTACATTCATATTTTCCAGTGTCAAAAAGGGGGAGGGGGAACGACAGTGAAATATGTTATCCCTGAAAGCAAGAAAATACTACATTTAAAGAGTTAACCGTTTTGATAAAACTTTCTGCGGAGGAAGTGCTGTAGATATATCTTGTTCCTTGCACAAAGGCAAAAAGGTTACAAATGTGACTTCAGCTTCATTCACTGCAGTCTTAAATGTATGTCAAGTGAATAAAATTTCACCAGAAATTATACTAGATGTGTCACCATAAGAGATCTATCTCTCACCAATCTATCTATCTGTCTATCTAATATCTATCTAAAAGAGTCCTAGGTAAGGATTTATGAATATCATTTACATAGCTTGGCCTGGGGGAGAATGACCACTGATAATTGTAACACTGTCAAATAATCCAAGAAAGTAATATTCCAAACTTCTTTTGATGTAAAATTTTAGGGTAAATCTACAATAAATCCCCTGGCAAATATTACTATTATTTCACAAGGCACTGTTAAATTACAACCACCACCCTGCCCCAAAAAACAAAGTTATAAAGTCTTACTATTGTAAAAGAAAGACACTTTAAAAATGGGAAAATAGGGCAAATGTATACTTTTTTTGTGTAGCATTTTTGTACTTCATTTTTAATATAAAAAGATTATCTTGTTTTCTTTTTGTTTCTTTTTTGGTCAGTACTTACAAATACTGTTTAAGTGTTAAACATTGTGATATTTTAATATTACTGTAGTTAACTTGAATTTTTTAATATATAGTATGGTATGGAGAATATATGCATTATTAAAATAATACCTGCCAATTTGTTTTTACAACTGGTTTTGAGAGAAGGAAAGTCAAGGGTACGAAATCTCTGAAAATGCACAAAACTAGAATTGGTCCACCTTGTATATTCGAAAAAGAATATCCTGTCTCCCAATCATAGAATTGTTAAATGATAAGAATGCAAAAGATGGCTTCAACATATACACTTTTAAGCAGAAGAATTGATACATTGTATATGTTTAGCAAATTTTTAGAAAAAGAATTCAAATCCAACATATAACACTGTTATTTATTTACAGATCAGCTCTAATTTGACTGAAAATCTGTACTTACTTATATTGAAACTTTCATGAAAAGTTCATCAGCTTTATTTTTTGTTTCATTTGATGAGACTCTTCATTATTCCCATCTGTGCCATTTCTACCCAGCTACCAAGTCCATTTAGCATAAGCAGAGAACAATATCTAGGTTTAGAGTTAAATTTCAAGAATATAAAATTGAGGGCAACAATCTCCCTCTGCTAAAAAAATTGAAAATGACAGTTAAAGTGATAATGTTTTTGATTTGTACATGCTTCAGGTTTAGGTTAAGATTCTATGAAATAGCATGCTTAATTCTGTAATTCAAGGAGGCATGTGGAGGTGAGGTGGGGGAGATGAGATTCCCTACATTATTTATTTATGGGTCTTCATGTCTATAACACAAATTAATCATCTCAGATACAGCCGTTGTATCCAGCTGCAGATCCTCCTGGAGATTCATCAGACTTGCTCCATTAAATATTATACACTGGAAATCAAAGTTTTCGTCATCTGAGTCAAAAAGGTACAATGTATTTTATTGTCATTTCTGTTAGTCTTAACATAGCTCATTGGAAACATTAGTTCTGGGCATACATCTTGTGTGTGTGTGTGTGTGTGTGTGTGTGTGTGTGTGCGAGCGCATTTTTGCACCAGCTTGTCACATGCATATCAGGAAAGAAAATCACTGTAATGACAGACTGTCTAATCCTTGGTGAAATGATGCCACAACATTTTAGAAACATCTCTCTGCAAATGTTGCTATGTCCCCTATAAACATATTATATTGGATTCAATCCTATTCAGATCGATTGGAACTAACATTTACTTGACCATGCTAAACCAGCAAGGATGACCTGTGTCTACAGATAACCTTGGTGTTGACCATGCAGGAAATATTGTTCCTGAGGAAAGAAGGAAAAAGACATGTTAAGTACCAACTATGATACCACAAGATGCCTCAGTGATCTGGTGGCAAGCAGAATAGCTTTAGGTCAGATCAAAGGCTACCAATTGACATCACAGGCCAACACATAGGTCAAAAAATCAAGTCCAAAAATTCTGTTCCCCAGTAGCCAACTAGATGGCTATGGCAAATCCATGAACAGGTCCTTTCTTACCACTTTCTTTCCCAAAAAAATTGGGACATGAGAGCCCATCTCCAAATATTTGCTAAGTGCACAATTGATTAATGGACTAACCATGCAACAGTATGTATTCTTAGTTCCTATTGACTTGAGCATATTTTGGCTTGTGGCCAAATTATTTAACTTATTGAGCTTTAGGAGATGTGACACACCCAAAGAAATTTTCTCAGAAATATTAATTGCAGTTGATGGATTCCATGCTAAGGGAGAGGTAAATATTCTTCAGGTCTCAATCTGAGATTGCAAAGAGCAATCTAAGATTCTAAAAACATTTTGGAGTTGAGCCAAAATAATTTCAGACTGAAACCCAGATTTACCACCTCACTATCACAGAAATGGCCAGTTCCCATTGCAGAACCTTTCTGTTTGCTTGTGCCCATTTATTTTATCAGACTGGCGATGATAATTAGATGGTCAGACTTAAGGGAGTTAATAAAGTATCTCTGAGTTCATATTGTACTTATCTATAAAGAAAATGAGATTAAGATTAAGAAAGGATGCTCCAATAGTTTATAGTATGATAGTCACTTATTATAAATACCTTTCATCTATATTGTTAGCCCCTTTGAGTAATGGGAGAAAGGTATGTATACATTAATGATAGCCAAAATGAAAATGAAAAAAGTTACAATTTTTAAAATAAACATGTTGCTCCAAGAAAGAGCCATAAACTATTACTTTTTTATTTTTGGTATATAAATAGAAGGAAAGGATTGGAATAACATGCTGTGTTTAGAAGCCATGTTAGGATCAAGGAAATATTTACATAATGCAGCACAGTTCACATTTCAATTGGCATAGAATGACACTTTTGTCAGCATAATGTCAAATAGGGTTAGACGGGGTTACATTGCATCACTAGACACAACAGACAGAGCATGTGTAAAATGGCAGAAAAGGATATTTCAACAAGATGTGCCTGTGCTTCTATTACTACAGCTTGAAACAATCTCCTTGTGCCCTTTCTGGAAAGTGATGACTCATGGCTTCCTGAATGAAGGCTCCGTATATGGAAGCTCAATGTACTATGCAGGTTCCATTTTATTCAGATGTAACATGTAAACATGAGGATGCCGGGTCACAGGAAGCTCTTCCTTTTTTACCAGAAGATCCATGAAAGTAGAAGATGAGATATATGAAATTTGAGATGCTAAGTGAAAAAATGTAGAAGACGAAGGAAGAAATATAAGATATTTATCGTTTAGGTCATCTTGCTATTTGTCATTTGTAAAACATGTTTTCATTTGCTAGGTTGGTTATTATCCAGCTGTTCCACTCTGTGCATAAATAAGAGGTATGACTACTGTATGGAACTAAATAACTGTATCAAAATGTTGAACTGTGACAATAAAGAGCAAAACGTAGAATCAATATCTATGAGCAATGATACAGAGGTGTGGTGGTACATATCCTAAACAGTAGCTTCATTTTCTACAGATGAAGGCTCCTACTCAGGACTAGTATGTGACAGAACAACATTAGATTTGATTGTCTTCTCTGAGTAACAAATTTAGGACCTCATCCAGCATTCCAATTTACCAGCCTCCATGGTGAATCAGGGGGCAAGGGGGCAATTCTGATGAGGTTACGTTATGTGATGGGTGGTGTGGGGCTACGTAGGTCAACTGGGGTAGAAGCATCCCAGGATGCTGAATTTCCATTGTGCGACGAGGTTCATGGAAACAAAGAAAGCCCAGATTACATGTCAATGAGATGGTGAAACTGCTCTGGGTTTTAATCAGAGATTTAAATGAGTTATCCAAGATACTGAACCTTAACCCTAAAATAGGTTCACCATCTTGATGAACTACTTTAAGGTTGGGACTAGAATTCAAAGTAAGTCCACTGCCCCATTGGCATGGGAGCCATCAGCTACCATGGCTAGGATGCTTCCTAGAGCGAGTTAATGATTGACTAGAAGTTAGTTAAGCTGCTCCTTAAGAATGCAGCAAGGCAACTAAACCCCAAGTAATTGTGTTGACAAAGGGGAAAATGTGATTCTGCAAATGTCTATGTATAGGGAGAATAATCTAGGGCAGGCCTCCACAACTGTGGCACTACAAGTGTTAAGGAATTCAACTCCCAGATAGGCTGACATTGGATAGGCTGATTCTGGGAGTTGCAATCCCAAATACCTGGAAGGCCACATGCTGTGCAAACCTGTTCTAGGGGAAGATGTCTTTTCTCCAAGACAAAGGGCACAAAATGGACTGTGTTGCTTCCCCTAGTATTTATCATTTGAGGCAGTTGCACCACTCTGCATGAGGTTTGACCCTCACATTTATGTCCATGTATATATCTCTACAGTCAGAAAAATACATTTTTATGTTTTTATGTGCATGCTTGACTAAATTCAGGCTGGGGAAGACCCTTGGTCTATGTAAAGGATTTTCACAAAATTAATTATAGTTAATACACCACATACAAATTCACAGTGTTGACTGACCTGATCAGAAATGGATCCAGATCTATCAAGTAAAGACAAATAATTATACACCATGAAATACATTATGAAAACAGATGTTGATGTCATAACATTGACTTTCTTCTTTGTAATGCTCCAGGTTCAATATTTTTTATATCAGTGTTGGAATGATCTTCAGCAACAATTACAATTCTGTTCAATATGCAGTAACAGAAATACTTCACAGCTCTGACTATGAAGTTATTTGCTTAGGTGAGCTTCTTCCAATTTCTGTGGTGTTCCCAGAAAATACAAGAGGATTGAAGCTATGGAAGCATATATATATATATATATATATATATATATATATATATATATATGAACTTGGAAGTTCAAAATATGTACTTTTCTCTCTGGCACACAACCATCATGGATAGTATTCCTTGGCTCAAAAATCATTATCAGAACAGTGTAAATTTGTAAATTGCACACATTTTCATGCCAACCTCTATCGAACAAATTTGCGTCTTCTCTTTCAAAAAGGATGAAAGGGAATAAATGGAATGGAAGCCTACTGTCTCATGCACGTTCCCATGGCAGCATAGCAGGCATAAGAGTCATCAGACAGTGAGGGGTGAAAACAGACACAGAGAATGGGAGATGCTGGATCTCATACATGGAATCACTTCAGAGAGAAAGAAATATCCCCAAGCAAAGCTGATGCCATGCAATGTCTGGTAATCTAAGTAAAAAAGTGTGAGATTAGTAAAGGTGGGAGCTAGTCTTACCTAATCTTTGTGGTGCTTTTATTATTTCTCTCTCTCTCTCTCTCTCTCTCTCTCTCTCTCTCTCTCTCTCTCTCTCTCTCTCTCTCTCTCTCTCTCTCTCTCTCTATCACACACACAAACATACACACCCATCTTTAGTTTTTCCAGAAATTTTCACTGTTTCACCCTGTTGCCATTCCTATCCAGTTGTGAATTTTGTCTTCTTTTTACTCATCTCCAAGTGAATTCTGTTCTCAGATATTTCTTCATGCCACTCATGGTGGAAGAAGAGTTTTCTGTTAACATTTGGATTTCTTTTAAAATAAATAATTGCAAGACATCATTTCAGTCACAAATATTTGGCAACATTTCACATTGTTTGCTCCTCAAAGCATGTGTTTTATAAGCAAAAGCTTTTCTAGGTGTCATGAACAACAGGGTTTAATTTACACACACACACACACACACACACACATATATATATAAGGTATAACGAATTTATGATTTAATTTTTCATGACCTCCATTCTACATCTAATAATATGGATGGCATTCCTCAAAAGCTTATGCTAGTGTATTTCCCTGCCTCAATTAGTCTCAAAGATGCTGCAGGATTCCTTTGTATCTGTGAAACTGACTACTTACCATATTTACTCAAGTCTAGTATGCCATTCAATGTTATGCACACCCTAATTTTCAAAACCATGAAACCAAAAAAACTATTTGCTGGCCTAAACAGAGAATACATGCCAGAGAAAGTGAAGTAGAGCCGGGGCACAGAGCCGGGGATGGTGAGTGAAAGAAAGTAGGCCTGACAATGGCAAGAATAAGACAGGCCCAACAATGTAGGTAAGGTCACATCAGACAATATATGGCAGTGGCAGAGGAGCGAACAAAGGAGCATGGCTTCCCCTTTCCTATCAGTCATTCTGCTGCTTGCCTCCCCGATGGCTGGCCCAACAGCACAGGCAAGATCACATCAGGAAGATAGGAAGGGCCAATAGGTAAGGGGAAGTCATCCTCTAGCTGCCTGCTCATCTGCACAGCCTCCCACCCTGTTGAGCCTATTTGTCTTCCTCCATTGGCCACCTTCTCCTCCTTCTTGTATTGGTCTCAGACTCTGAGATCCCAGTGTGCCCAAAGGCAACCTCCAATTGGACAGCTTCCTTGGGGAGGAGAAGAAACTCAGGTTACTTCATTTTTCACCCAGCCTGAAGCAGCAATGGCAGTGATGCCTTAAAAGAGTGATACCCCTCCATAACCATTGTAGGCAAGGAGGGGACCCCAACTTTCCTTTCCCAAACTACATTTCCCAGAATTCTGCTTAACGCCTTGTGCCTCCTCCTCCTCCCTGAAAGTTTTGGTGGGGGAAAACCTGTGGTCATTCTTTAAAGGGATTATGAGATAAAAGGAGATTGTTGGGAACTGAATCAATTCTGTGAGGTAGGCAAAACTAGTACCAAACAACTACAAGGCAAAAGCCAGCGTATATCAAAATACAAAATGTAATAATCAATTTATAAAGATGTTGAATAAACACACAATCATAACTATTACAATGTGAACCGAAGACGTATTACTTTACCCTATTAAGTAGATAACCATAGTCCTGAATTTTAAAGCCCAAGGTATAGGGGTGAAGTTGAGTTTGTAAGAAGAGAGTTGTTTCACAGTTTAAAATAAACCGGATTAAATCCTTGTAAGTGCAAAACGGTTCTATATATTCCAAAATTCATAGAAGTGCGGATTCAACAAGATAATATCCATCATGGGGTTATGAAAGGCATCCAAATTCCAACAGAAGAACGGACAATGAAGAGTAGTAAATATACTCCTAGATATCAAACAAAGTAGCAGGAAGCCGACGGGGTGAAGATATCACAATTCAATTGGCCACCGTAAATCCGTTTCACTCCCGGATGGAGCTTTATCAAGGCTTCAACATTTAATATGCCGATGTCCTTTCATCATGGAATTAATCAAGAGCAGGGGTGCTCATTATGGTGATCGGGAGCACCTAGGTGATCTTCCGCCCTCTTCCAGGTGATCTTTGGGCCTCACCAGACTCTCCCCCCCCCCGTGGGCATGGACTGCCACCAGTGGGAGGGGTCCTCCTTCCTGCCAGCCGTCCACTTGGGTGTCCTTTCTGAGTGACACCCTCGAAAGGAAGGAAGGGCACCCCCCCCCCGCTGCATCTGTCACTTTGGGGAAGCATCTCTTCCACTCTTCCTTCTCCTGCCCAGGCAAGGAAGCCTCGAGGGAGGAGGGAGGGGGGAGGCTGCCGTGGGGAGGCTCCAGTCTCACATGGGTCCCTCTCTCGGTTGAGTTTCCCAGCCCAGGCAGCAGCCAGGCGGCCCCTCTTCCCAGCCCTGCACCTTCCGAGCCGCCGCCGAAGCCATATCTGGCCGGAGCGCTGGCGGGTGCGCCTATAAATACCCTCCTGCTGCGTGCGTGGGAGGGGCCTGCTGTGCACGCAAGAAGCAGGGCGGGATGGGGACTTCCTGCTTCGTGAAAGCACGCAGCAGGAAGGAGGAAGGCAAAATTAAGAGAGAGCGCACGCGCAGGCAAGGAGGATCCCCTTCCCAGGTGTGCGCGGCAGCGAGTTCGTGGGCAGGCAAGAAAGAAGCCCCGCGCGGACGGAAGTCTGCAGTAGGAGCGCGCGCGTGCACACGCACACTCACATGCACAACAGGTGATCTTTTCATATAGTAGCTCGCATGATGAAAAAGTGTGGGCACCCCTGATCAAGAGCCTAACCTCACTGTGTCAGTGAGGTGACCTAAAAATCAGTGGATGCGCAAATCTTTTGGAAACTTGGGGGATGGGATGGTTCCCTGGTTATGTTGTAGTATTGAAAATAGAAATTCAAGGAGATAAGTCTTGAATTTTTTTAAAATGTTGTTTATGAAAACCTTATTAAATTCCCAAAAATCAGTGCATGTGTGAAATGTTCTGAAACGGGGGGGGGGGTAACAGTGGTATATGTGTTCTACCATTGTGGCAAGTTTCATCCTGATAAGTCTAAAAATGAGGGAGAAAGGAGCCCTAGAAACTTCCCAACTTATGCAACTACTTAACAAAAGGATTCTAACAACACTTTAGAAACACTTTAGAAATAATTCGCTTCCCCCAATTTAGTACTGAGTACTAAAACATTTTTTTCATTGATCGCACAGGCCTGATTATTACTGTGCTTGTGAGGTACACTAGTATATCTCATATTCACAAATTGTGTGTGTGTGTCAAATTCACTATGTGCAACATTAATACACATCAATCATTCAAATTCATTTTGTACACTGGATTGGTAGTCTGGGATACATTCAATGAGGTTGGTTCTTAGAATAAGGAAATCTTGCATATCATCTGGCCAACTAGACAAGAATTGCATATATGTGGCTTACTGGAGGTGTGTAATCCTGCATCTTATATAGTATTTGATATCATCCTGTAATTCAGAGAATTCTAAAATGTAAAAATTAAATTAATACCCAATCATTGTGACACTACAACAAATACGCACATACACAAAACCTCACATATGCAATCTTCCATCTGACTTTCTTTATGACTCTACAATTTTTTGGTACATTTAGAGTTAAACATAAATGACTCGGGAAAAACACCCACCTGCATTTACTCATGTTTTCTGAATATGTTCACTGTCTTTATCCTCCCATAAGAACATTATTCAGGTTCTGACAATGGTTTTAAAAAGAATGAAGGTCAGGTTGTAAGCAAGATATGCTTGTCTATCATCACTAATTTTAGCACAGAGTACGAGAGTCTCAGTATGCAGTATAAGCAAACATCCCATTATTTACCACAAGCAAAATATAATTCCTTGATCTGGCATAACATTTGAGAATGGTTTTTTCCCACCTTGAATGTTGCTACTTATGTTAGTTTTGGGTTTCTGCCAAGATTTATGAACTTGCTAAAGTATCTTTTATGTATTGGCTGTCTAAACTCAAGACTGGACGCCTGAGGTTACTTTTATATAGCTCCTTCATTCTTCATCATTGGGATTGGAGTCAGTGGGAAACCAAAACAAATTGCACACAGAATTACAGTTTTACCTGTGGGAAGGAAAGTTTTGAATGTTAATTTGTTGTGATTCTGCTGTAATATAATGACTTAATCTGTTTTTATCTTGTGTTTAAACAAAAAGGTACACAGCAAGAAATGCCATTTCTCTCCAGCATTATTAAAGCTTTGCAGAATTTAAAAGTTTTCTACTTCATAGAATTTGCGGACACTATAAAATTCCTTAAACTCAATAGGAAGCCACTAGTGCAGATATCTATCAGGGCCCCTACATGTCACTTCACAATTGACCTCTTCACACAAGCTAAAAATCAGTGGTGGATATGGGTTTTTGCAGTTTTGCCATGGAACCGAGCATCTCCCATCATACACCGGAAAACAGTGTCTCCCAACACGTGGATCCCTATATGCACTGGCCCCCAATTCCCAAAAATCTCAATAGCTGATAAATTGGGATTTTGGGAGCTCCAGGCCAAAACACTTGGGGACACACAGGCAGAGAACCACTGACCACGATCTTCTTTGGCTGTTAATATTGGAGAGAACTGCTATAATGGTGCAGTTTTTATTATCATGTTGTGGCAGAGAATCTGCATCAGATTTCCATTTTCTAAATCCATACTTGAGGAGTTACACACTAATTGTGCTCGCACACAACATTTATGCTGAATTGAGTGCATAGCTGGATGTGGAACTACATTTACCTGAATATCTACACAGCATGTCCTATGGCCTTTCTTGCTCAACTATTCTTTTGCAATGTAAATACAGATGTTCCACATGGGAAAAATATATACAACCATTTCTAAAAGGAAACCTATGTTTATGTAAGACACCAACAGGACTGCATACCTTGTAAGCACCTCCCTTCAAGTTTTTGAGCAATAAAACCTTTGTAAAGTTGTTTTGTTTTTTTAAGTATCAAAATGCAATTAAAATGTTAAAAAAATCTTGAAACCTCAACTGAAAGCGACAAAACATTTGCTCCATCTCATGTGCTAAAATGAAATAAACCCGAACTCAAACGCTTTTGAAAGCGTACAGATCCCAACCAATGTCAATGGTAAGATTATGCATATATACATTTTATAAGGAAATTAAGGGATGGGGAAAATAGACACCATACTACCCAGTTGTGTCCTCTTCCACATGTTATGTGACAAATAAATACGACTAGAAGCATACAAAATATTTATTACTATTGTAATGTGGTAAGATCTGAATATTTCTTAAAATCTGCAGAAAACATACAAAAAAATGGTGGATAAAGCATTTCTATCATTCTCAGTCATTGTCAAAAGGTGAGATATGCTGCAGAGGAAATTCACAATAACTTTGACACCTTGCATTATGACTTGAGATGTTGCTGGGTGCTGGACAGCAAGATAAATGCTTAATGAATGTCTCCACTCTAAAAGATCACTGAGATGAGATCCATATGAGTTATCAAGATCGACAACAAACTTGCCTCTCCTTTGTAATTTAATAAGATGGACAGACTTAACTTCATACTCAACCCCCCACCCCGCCACAAGTATTTCCTGCCATTTATGGCATGGCCATCTTGAATGATGAGAGAGAGAAAATGACTAGACAGACAAAATAGTATTCAGTTCAGCTGGCCATGTGAAATTCCCAAACCTGCAATCAGGACCAAACAATATATTATTCTGAAGATGCAATCAAAATTAAATGGTGGATCTATGGATCAAACTGCTTCCACCAGTGGGACTGGTGGTAGCGTTGAATTTCTGTTTTCACCCAGGACCTTTATTACCCTCAAAATTGGTTACAGAGTTTTTGGATCAAGGTTTCAGGGAGTGCAGAGGGCTAAACAAAGAGGGAAAGAGAAGAAAGTCAATGTTGTTCAACTGCTCCAATTTGGCACAGTGCTGATTGATCACCTGCTGACCCACTTTTCACCTACTTTTAAATTGTACCAGTTTCTCTCTCTTCCGTACACTTTTTGCCTTCTTCCTCAGCTTACTTCAGTTGCTGAAAAATGTAGTGGATAGAATCTTGCCCTTTCCAATAGGGTCAAGGAAAAGCAAATTGTTGTACAAGATCTCGCCTAGTTTCTTTGTTTTTTCTTGCCAATGCTGCTGTTTATTCATTCATTCACTTATGACTCTTCGTGATCTCATGGACCAGCCCACACCAGAACTCCCTGTCAGCCGTGGCCACCCCCAGCTCTTTCAGAGTCAATTCTCATCAATTGCCATTTTGGTCATATTCTGATGTTCCTTAGACACTTCAGTTTTCATCTGTGAAATGTTGGAGGTTATGAAAGTGCATTTGTCCCAGCCATAGTGTGACACAGAAGAACTGCATGACTATAGGAGGCACTGTTGATGAAGTCAGGTCATTTGGATCCAGACTGAAATACCCTGCACGGCAGGGGGCTGGATGGCCCTTTTCCAACTCTATGACTGTACCCATTCTTGTTTATATGTCCTGCTCTGGGTGATACTTTTGACTTCAATTCTGTGTCCTTTAGGTAATGGTCTAAGAAACTTCTCCCTAACGTGTCATGTAGCAAATATAGCATAAAATATTTGCCCTCCAACCCCCTGAACAAAAGAGACGACACACAAAATATTGGGTTCAAATTGAGCAACTTTTTTTTAAAGTTACCTATTTAAATTTCCTTAAGTCTAACTCAGAAGGTGTCAGGAATCAAGGTGTATTCTAGCCGAGGTATCATGCCCCCTCGGCTAACGATCTCAATTTTCGGGCAAAACACCTGGATTCCCTGATTATCCAACCAGGGCAACCCCTTTTAGGGAAATTAATGAGAGGTCTGTACTCAAGATCTTGAGATCAGCCTCTTTCATTCCAGGGCCATTACACTTTGTTAACTCCTCAACTTGAACTTTGAGGTGAATGTTAACTTAATGGCCCTCACCCCTGAAGGAGGTGCCTTAGGTGCACACCGACTATGGGCTTTCCCTAGCTATTTTCTGCCACAGATTGGGGACAGGTGTCTACCTAGTCCCCATCGCCCACCGAGACTCTTAACACCCCTAATCCTATGTTAGACGAACGGAACGTTGCCCAATTCTGATATTACGATCCAACCGCTCAGCAAACAATACATTGTCGCGAGCCCAAGATAAAGGAGGTAGCCAGCTACCCCCCGTATTGTTGAGCGCATGTCCCCCTCTTGTTCCCCACTTTATGAGGACTCTCACATCTCCACACGCCATACCACCAACAAGATGGCATCTCGGCGGACCGGACGATGCGTACGTGGGGCCATGCCAGCCAAACAGTACGAATTTGCTCAGGCCTGTAAGACGCTTTGCCCGTCCCCAAGCCAAAGCCGTCACCCCCTAGATGTGGATACAACTCCGCCAGTATGAGCTTAGAGCCTCAAACCAACAGGGGGTAAGGACTGTGAATGCAAGTCTGCCGTAGACCACATCTACCACTCCATTCCAAAAAGGTACTGGAGTCAAGGCCCAAATGTTGGCCAACATGAAATGTAGGACCCCCTGACGGCTGGTCACTACCATCAGACAGGCCCGATTCACCCACATGGCCCTTATTAAGCCATCCTCACACTTCCCACTCAACTGGGCTGTGGGTCGATGGCCGACTCACGGATTGTGACCTCGGGCTCTGTCTGCCAATTCCTGAAAACTGTGTAGCCTGTGATATGACCCTGAGTCTAGCACTCCAATCAATACCACCCAGTTTGCTACACCACCCTGGGGTACCCATTGTGCATACATCGCGAGGGAACATCCTACCGCTGGCTTATTTTATTTTCGTTCCCTCGGATCCTAAAAAAACCCCAATAGGGGCCGGAGTCAAGCGCTGGCAATAGGGACTCCCTTGAGCTCCCATTTCTGCCCCGTGGCCATTACTGTAAAACAGTGAAGGTGGTTATCCGAGTGTCAGCCACAAGGGACTGACACCCCAATAGGTAATAATTAACCATACGAGCATCCCTTGTATATATTGGACGCATCTGCCAACGGCTGAAGTACATAACCCAACTTTCCAGCCGTTTATAAGGCTGAAATGGTGTGACTCAAATGACTATTCCTCTTACATTTTGAAGAAAACTCACTTTCAAACTCCACAGCCATTTCTAAGGCTGAGAGGGTGTGACTCAAACGACTAATCTTCTTTTGCTTTAAAGAAAAACACACTTTTAAACTCTCAAGCCGTATATAAGGCTGAGAGGGTGTAACTCTAACGACTAATCTTCTTCTGCTTAAAAGAAAAAACACACTTTTCAAACTCTCCAGCCGAGTAAGGCTGAGAGGGTGTAACTCAAACGATTAATCTTCTTTTGCTTTAAGGAAAACACAGTTTTTCAAACTCTCCAGCCGTATATAAGGCTGAGAGGGTGTGATTTACAGACTAATCTTATGTTGTAAAGAAAACGCGCTTTTCCAACTCTCTCGCCATTCGTAAGGCTGAGAGGGTGTAACTCACTGACTGATCTTATAATGTGAAGAAAGGTGCTTCTAAACTCCCCAGCCCCTTTTAAGGCTGAGAGGGTGTAACACCAGCAACTAATCGTCTTCTGTTTTAATAAAACGCGCTTTCCAAGCTCCCCAGCCGAAAACGAGGCTGAGAGGGTGTAACTCAAATGCCTAATCCTCATCTGTTTTAAAGGAAATGGTTTTTTTATTTTATTATATATATTTTTATTATTATTATTTTAATATATATAAACTCTCCAGCCGTATAAGGCTGAGAGGGTGCGACTCAAGCGGTTAATGTTCTTCTGCTTTAAAGAAAAACGCGCTTCACAAACCCTCCAGCCTTTTATAAGGCTGAGAGGGTGTGACTCAAATGACTAATCTTCTTATAATGTAAAAGAAAACATGTTTTCCAAATCTCCAGCCGTTTATAAAGCTGAGAGTGTGTATTTAATGACCAATCTTCCATGTTGCAAAGAAAACACGCTTTCAAAATCTCAAACCGTTTATCTGGCTGAGAGGACGTGCCCCCAACGACCAACCTTCATCTGTTTTAAAGAAAAACACAGTTTTTGAACTCCACAGCCGGGTAAGGCTGAGAGGGTGTGACTCAAATGACTGATTTTCCGTTATAAAGAAACGCACCTTCAAACTCTCCAGCCGTTTTAAAGCTGAGAGGGTATGACTCAAACTACCAATCTTCTGTTTTCAAGAAAAACGCGCTTTTAAAAACTCTTCAGCTGTTTTTCTTAGGCCGAGAGGGTGTGACTCAAACAATTAATCTAGTTATGTTCTAAAGAGAACTCGATTTTTAAACTCTCCAGACGTTTTTGGGCTGATATGATATGACTCAAACGATTAGTCTTATGTTTTAAAGGAAACATGCTTTTTAAACTCCCCAGCCAATTTTATAAGGCTGAGAGGGTGTGCTTCAAACGATTAATCATCTTATGTTATAGATAAAAAATGCGCTTTCAAACTCTCCAGTCATTTTTAAGGCTGAGAGGGTGTGATTTAAACAGCTAAGCTTTTTATACTTTAAAGAAAACTTGCTTTTTTAACTCTCCAGCCGTTTTAAGGCTGAGAGGGTGTAACTCAAACAACTAGTCTTCCTGTGTTTTAAAGAAAACGCGCTTTTAAAAACTCCCTAGCCGTTTTTTAAGGCTGAGAGGGTATGACTCAAACGATTAATCCCTAGCCGTATATAAGACCAAGAGGGTGTGACTCCAATGGCTACTCTTCTTATGTTATAGAAAACGCGCTTCTCAAACTCCCTAGCCATTATAAGGCTGAGAGGGTATGCCTCAAATAACCAATCTTCCTATAATTTTAAGGGAAAAAACATGCCTTTCAAACTCCCTAGCCATTATAAGGCTGAGAGGATGTGACTCAAAACAACTAATCTTATATTTTAAGGAAAAACCGCATTTCAAACTCTCCAGCCGATTATCAAGCTGAGAGGGTGTGACTTACACGACTAATCTTCTTATGTTTTTAGAGAAAATGCACTTTCCGAACTCCCCAGCCCTTTATAAGGCTGAGAGGGTGTGACTTAAACGACTAATCTTATGTTTAAAGAAGACGCGCATTTCAAACTCTGCAGCCATTTATAAGGCTGAGAGGGCGTGACCTCAATGACTAACCTCCTTCTGTATAAAAGAAAAAACCGTTTTCAGACTCCCTCTAAGAGAGTGTGACTCGTAGGCCTGACAGTACAGTCTTTTAAGGAAAAGGTTATGCGTTTTACTCTCTAACCGAATTAGGGCTAAGAGAACGTGTCTCCATTGGAGACAACTGTATTTCTCCACTCAAGTGAAATGATATCTACTTGCTTGCGATTAATAACACAATTTCCAATGTTGCCAAGCATAGGTCAACAGTAAGCTATACCAAGGGTCGGGAGCTCCCCCTTCATATTGAAAATTGACCGAGTTAAAGTGATAAATACATTGCTTGAAATTGGTAACTCAACTGCTAATGTTGCCAAATATAGGTCAACAGTAAGCTATACCAAGAGTCGGGAGCTCACTCCATTTAAATATTTCAATTCAAGTTGAAATTTAAAATGACCCATGTGAAAAAACAAATATATTACTTGGAATTAATAACTCAATTACTAAAGCTGACAGACCAATGTAGGTCAACAGTAAGCCATACCCAGGGTTGGAGCTCACTCAAGTTAACTGGTGAAAGAACAATTACATTGCTGAAATTAGCAACTTAATTGCTTAATGTTGACAGACGTGTAATTGGTAAGCTAATACCAAGGGTAGGGAGCTCACTCAGGTTGAAATTTAAAATGACCCCGATGAAATAATAAATACACTGCTTAAAATTAGTAACTCTATGCTAAATGTCACCAGCCATAGGTCAACAGCAAGCTATACCAAGGGTCGGGAGCTCGCTCCTCGAGTTGGAGATTAAAATGACCCAAGTGAAATGATAAATGCATTGCCTGCAGTCAGTAATTCCCTTGCTAATGTTGTCAGACATAGTCCACCAGCAAGCTATACCAAGGGTCGAGAGCTTACTCCTCAAGTTGAAAATTAAGATGACCCAGGTGAAATGATAAATGCATCGCTTCGCAATTATTAACACAATTGCTAATGTTGTCAGCCATAAGTCAACCGTAGGCTATACCAAGGGTCGGGAGCTCACTCCTCAGGTTGACAATTAGCATGACCCAGGTGAAATGATAAATGCATTGCTTGAAATTAGTAAGTCGATGCTAATGTTGTCAGACCTAGGTCAACAGTAGGCTATACCAAGGGTCGGGAGCTCACTCCTCAAGCTAAAATTAAAATGACCCAGGTGAAATAATCAATGCATTGCTTGAACTTAGAAACTCCATTGCTAATGTTGTCAGCCATAGGTCAACAGTGGTTATACCAAGGGACGGGAGCTCGCTCGAGTTGAAAATTAAATGACCCAAGTGAAATGATAAACGCACTGCTTGCAATTATTAATTCGACTGCTAATGTCATCAGCCAAGGTCAACCGTAAGCTATACCAAGGGTTGTGAGCTCACTCCTCAGGTTGAAAATTAAAATGACCCAGATGAAATAATAAATGCATTGCTTGACGTTAGAAACTCCATTCCTAATGTTGTCAGCCATAGGTCAACAGTAGCTACACCAAGGGTTGGGAGCTCACTCCTCAGGTTGAAAATTAAAACTGACCCAGGTGAACTGATAAATGACTTGCTTATTGCAAGCAAGGGTCAACAGAAAGCTATATCAAGGGTCAGGAGCCCTTCTCTAGCTGAAATTAAAACAACCCAGGTAAAAGGATAAATACTAACGAATGTATGCTAGTATAATGCATTGGCACAGCTGCTGGCCATGGGGCCGACGTGTGCTCCTAAAATTCTTAATGTCAATTCATTTCGTTTATTTCATCCTCCTTAACAATTGTCCAGCTTATTGTCCCCTTTTACCGTCCATATATTAAACAAAATGGCGGCCGGAAACCAGTCCGGGCCTTCCAAAATGGTGGCTAACCGCCCTGACAAGCAGGCGCCATGCGGCCTAAATGGCGGCCACGCATAAATCTATGCCGAGCTTAGCGAGGGACCCACTAGACAGCCCCGCATTGAAATAAACCGAAAAAGGGGGGCGAGTAAAGGTGGAAGGCCAAGCCATCTGGCATCCCACTCCCCCCCCCGCCCTAAAAGGAGGCCCTCCCCGCCGACAAGCCATGCAGTGAGGCAAAAAAGCCCCGTGCTGCTGCTGAAAAACAACAATCATATTCGGCCAGGGGCAATCCACGGCCCCTATCCAGGGGGTGGCAGCGGAGAAACTGAGGGGAAAGCGCGGGAAAGTGTTCCCAGCCGAATGGCGACAGCACGCCCCGGCGGGAAAGCGCGCCGCCCAGCTACACCCCGCTGCCGCGCCGCCCACACGAGCAATGCGCGGCGGCGGCGCGAAAACGGGCCCAGGTGCCCAACGTGGAGAAGGGCAGCGGAACCCCTTCTCTGGCCTAGCCTTCGTGACCCGCCGATGGGGAGGTAAATAGGAGCCTGGGCTCCCCCAAACCCATGCCAAATCAAGGCGCTGCCCCCTAAGGGGATTTCCGGCAGCGCCGCTGCTATAACTAGGCCCGAGGCCGCAAGGCCCGGGCCCAGAATAACAGAGGGGGGAAGCAGAAACCAGTCCCGGGCCCGCCCACCCCCCGCGGCGTGGCCCGCCGAGAACCCTGCGGCGGCACCGCGAAAGCGGGCCCAAAGGCCGCTGAGCCAGGCCCTGAAGCAGCCGGGGGCGAGGGAAGCACGAGCCCGTCTCCGGCTTGCCCCCTGCGACCCGGGCCCCGGCCGATGGGCGGCATGGCAACCCGCCCGGGGGGGGAGGGGACAAGGCCCTACTCCCCCCACGGAGCTTACCTGGGGGAGGAGACCTGCGACCGTCTCCTCCTAGTGCCGAGCTCCGACTGAGCTCTCAGGAGGCTGGCCTTCCTTAGGGGAGGCCGCGCCCCCTGCCTTAAAGAGGTTCCAAGAACCTCCTCTTTCTCTGGGGGAGGGGGCAAAATCCTCTCCCTCTTTAGCATTCTGCTACGAGGGAAATCCTGTTTTGTGCTTTATCCTAAACTGGTATCTGAAGGCACAGGTTCGAAGTTTGGGAGTGATCCTGGACGCATCGCTGAGCCTGGAGCCCCAGGTCTCGGCGGAAGCCGGGAGAGCTTTTGCACAGTTAAAGCTTGTGCGCCAGCTGCGCCTGTACCTTGAAAGTCTGACTTGGCCACGGTAGTCCATGCTCTGGTTACATCTCAAATAGACTACTGCAATGCTCTCTACGTGGGTTGCCTCTGAAGACTGTTCAGAAACTGAAATTCGTCCAATGCTCGGCAGCCAGGTTACTAACAGGAGTGGAGTACAGGGAGCATACAACTCCCTTGTTGCGCCAGCTCCACTGGCTGCCAATTAGTTTCTGAGCACAATTCAAAGTGCTGGTTTTAACCTACAAAACCCTATATGGTTCCGGCCCAGTTTAATTGTCTGAACGTATTCTCCCCTATCAAGGACATTAAGATCCTCCGTAGAGGTCCTGCTCTCAATCCCGCCATCTTCGCAAGCGCGTCTGGTGGGGACGAGAGACAGGGCCTTCTCTCTTGTGGCCCCTCGGCCGTGGAACGCCCTCCCAAGCGATGTTAGATCTTCCCCCTCCCTGTTGTCCTTCAGGAGGTGAGTGAAGACTTGGATGTGGAACGAGGCCTTCCCAGAATAAGCTGAGATTGATTTCAATCTGAAATGGGTGACCACTTTTATAGACCAAATTGAATATGGTTTTAATGGCAATGTGGTTTTTATGTATTTATGTTTTTATGTATTTTAATATGCTGTTTAAAGATGTTTTAAATTTGTATGGCATTGAATTTTGCTGTAAGCCGATCTGAGTCCCTCCTTGGAGGTGAGAAGGTCGGGGTACAAAAATTTTAAATAAATAATAATCACAACTGAAGCCCTTCATCCTTTACATCATTCCCAAATATTTCATTTTTTAAAGAAAGGTTGTGGGCAGAGAAGAGTGCAAGGAAAAATATAAGCAGAATCATAGCTAGTTATTTGTTTTTTATACATGCTGGTCTATGACCCAAATGAACTTCATTTATCCATTTAAACTGCATTTTCGATTTATGCCAAATGGAAGCATAAAATGTCAACTAAAGAAATGTCAAAAACCAACTAGTGCATTTTCATAGGGTTTTTGACACCTAAACGTTTCCTCATTTTTTTCTATATATTTCCTATGTGTTTCTGTAAAAAAAAAAATTATAACAACACAATAACTGAATAGTTCCAAGGTATAACATTAGAAACCATTGATGAAAATGACTCTTAATTCCTGAGATTCATAAGCAAAGCTTTTTATGGAGAAAACCTTTGTGCAAGGGAAATCTCAAGCAAAGGGGTTAAAAATTATAATTCTTAATAAACTAAACATTCAATTTTTCTAAGGATATGAACATTCCTTTTCAGTCCTAAGATATCATTGATTTAAAGGAGGGATGTTGAACATGCCAAATGGAATTGAGATCCACCACACCTAAAATACTTTACCATGAAAGTCTTTTGGAGCTTCTTAGTACTTATTTTACTATATTTATTTACTATATTTCTACTTACTCATTTGAAAGGTAAACTTTCCTTGGGTCATGTCTCATGTCCATCATCGCCTTCTTGCCACCTGTAAGCCTCCCTTTTCTCTATTAGACACCCTTAGCATCTTCAAAGCCATATCAAAACACTGTTTGTTCTGGCCTTTGATTTCTCCTACACAAAAATTTCAAAGTCTACACATCTATGTGAGAAAAAAGAGAGAAGGGGGAACAGAGGGCAGTTCACATATTTTGTGGTCATTTGTCTTTGAATGTTTTAGAGCCAGGCATAAGTACTTACTTTTAATAAACTACACAAATGTGTTTATCCAGTCTTTCCAGACTATATTTTTTTCTTCATAAATGCAAATGCACTGAAATAGAACAGTAATCGAACAGTTTACTGTTTAGAAAGGTGAATGATATTTGTTGCCTTTTAAAGACAGCTAGTGCTTTGACCTGACAGATTTCACATTCTTGATGTAAATGGGGGTTAGATTTGTATTTCTCTTTAATGAATCCCACCTCAGATTAAATTATTGAGTTATTGTTTCCATTACATATTACTGCTAGAAGATTTTTTTTATCCTAGATTTGTCACAGAAATCTAAATAATATGAAATTGGATATATTATTTCAGGAGACTTCAGTATGGTTGCTACAACTCCTTTACTGTGTCCCACTAGACTTGCAAGTCTGCATTTCAGTAGGCTTCTGTCACTATGTTGCTCCACCATCCATGCTTGATATTTACCATGAATCAGAGAGACAGTCACATCTCTTATTTCTGCTACTAGAATCCCATGCTTCTTATGAATTAGGACCTTCACCTTTTTCAAAGAAGAGGATATCAAAAACTCTCCTTCCTCATTCCAATTTGGTGACCCATGTAAATGTTGCTTTCCATAAGTAGTATATCTAATGGAAACAGTTGTCTGAGGGATAAAATTCAATTCTGCTGGCCACATTATAGGAAATTAGATTTGGTAGTCTTGGAGGTCTCTTCTGGCTTTATTAGATTTTTTTTGTTTTGTATTGTATCCCTCTCTTTTGCTTTCTTCCAAACAGTCTATTTTTATAAGATGACCAATAAGGAAATTCTTAAATAGTGTTGGAAGTCAATATTCTGATAACCTAATTATTGCTTCTTGACTCCATGAAAGACCTGCAATGTACGATTGTATACTAATGGAAATCTCTTCTAAATAATGCCTGGTGGGAGTACAGTTAAAATGTAGAATTTCATTTTCTGAAAGCAGTAAATCACTAATGTCTGTATTTGGTTATATTTATCCAAACATCCTATATCTCAGGAAGCTTAATTTAATTAATTCCAACTTATCTTTTTCATTTGTCGAGGTAATGCTAATTGCAGTGACACCACAGCAATTTATGTCTGATTATCCTATGGCCCTTAAAACGCCCTTACACTTTCCCCCTAATGTTTAAACCAACATTTCACTCCCGTGGTTTAATTTCATTAATCTGGAAGAACAGGACCAGGGAGGCAACCACTTTGAAACCAACCACACCATTGGAAACATTTCCTTAAATATTTCTAGTCAGAAATTATATCTTCCTTATTTGTTTTCTCGGTCTTTCTGCCTTTTTGGGAGAAGGCTTTCTATTAAAAGACAGGTTCTTTAAAACTTGCGTAGGCATTTTCTTGAGGTAGGTCATATGGAAATTTTTGTTTGGTTCATATTTTAATAAGGTCTGATATAATATACATCCTGGATTAATAAACAAAACAAGATGCAATTATTTTCTGGTTTCACTTTTCTCTAAATTTTGGGAGGTAATTCTCTACTGAAAAAGCATCCTACATTGCTGACTTTAGTGGAAACAGTACAAAAGTACATGATGCAAGAAAAATAGCAACATGGGGCATATATTAGTGGAAAAGACTTGCAAAAATACCTACACTTAGAAAATTGCATACAAAATTTGTACATTAAGGAAAATGTCATATATAAGAATTATGGAGCTCCATGCACTCATGTCAGCCACAAGGCCTTGGAGATGTCTATGGACAATGCCGGCTCTTCGGCTTAGAAATAGAGATAAACACCAACCCTCAGAGTTGGACATGACTGGACTTAATGTCAGGGGAAAACCTTTACCTTTACCAAGAAAAAAGTGCAAAAATCGTGGTTAGAGAAAACATGAACAAAATCATAAAATGTTTGTGTTTACAAAAAATCACATGGGTTCAAAACTATTCACAGATTGACAGAGAAACAGGATGGTGCAAAACGACGTTTGGACAAAAATGGAAATGCTATGAAAAGCAACATGGACACATTTAACCATCCTAAAAATGGCAGACCAAAGTCTCCAAATCTTCTTTCGATATATATTTTTTACCAAAGCTGTCTTCTAACTTTTTCCACTTTGTCTACATTGTTTTAAAATATGTCACCACTGTACATATTTGATGTGTGAATGGCACATAACTTTAAAATGTTACCTTAAGGTATAATGGCTACTGTATATCTGATCTTCATATTGGAGTCTGAGTAAATGATTGTTTATTGCTTTCAGGCTTCATCGAAACACACTTTTCACTGGCTATTGTTTTCTGCTTCCTGATACCTGCAGCAATTTTATTTGCAGGAGTATTGACAAATGCATAACAGTGTGAACTGAAGTGGATCTAAAGTTTATTTCTTTCTATTTTATTTGACCTTGTTAAAGTGAGGAAACAATTATTCTCTCTAAAATACCTATATGTGAACACTTTCCCCTTTGCATTTATATGTTAATAACTCAGAATTATATGGTCCTTATTTAGCTCTTTACATGGATAAAGCAATTCTCAGCACTTTTAAATAATTCATTGAAGGTTTTGCTGCAGGGCTCCTGTGTTCAGAAAATTATACAAATTATATGATTGAAAGGAATGATGCAGGAGTTTACCAACTTCTTTTTCCAAAGGAAATTGATACACACATCATGTTGGATAAAGGCTAGATTATGGTGGATGTTGAACTATTTGTTAAACCAAAGAAACAAAAATAAGTGTAATGTATACAGCATAACACCTGCTCTAGTTTTGGTAGCAGATTTGGTTCAAGGTTTCCTGTTTTGAATAGGGGTTATTTTTCAAAGTAGGAAGCTGGAACTATCAGAAAAAAGAGGAGAGAGTAGAGGCTCTTGTCCAGAAACTCAGAAGAAGCTTTGTGGCTTGTTGGGAACAATGGTGGTGAAATGGGATGAGATATCCCATTTCCCTGCTCTATTCAGTGCAGAGAAAGAACAATGTTGCAGTATGGACAAGGATTGGGTTAAACTGTACCCAGTCCAGGTGTTCAGACTGTCATGCAGTCCTGGGATTTTCCAGAGTTTCCAGTAAGCCCTGGAGTATCCCATGACTTTGAGTACACTACAGTGAAGTTTAAAGCCAGTTCAAGGGAGGGGTGTGTACAAACCGTACACTTCTAATGTGTGCTGCAGCACACATTAAGTCAGATAAAGCACATTTAAAAAGCTCACCAGAAAGACTGGACTAAGCCAAATAATGTGCTACAGCTGATCAGAGTATATCCCATGCAGGGCTTGAAACTCAGGTGATCCTGGACATGAATATGGGCATCAGCGCATCTCAGCATGCTGGTTAAGAAAAAAAACCCCCATATTTTCTAGTAGCCAGCTAGCTACAGATACTGTAGTTCTTAGGTTTGGTTCCGATCCACAATCAGCAGATGTTGTGGCCACCATCCCAGCCTCGAACTGGTTCCATGTGGGTTTGTGTAGGTGCTGCACAGCAAAATCTGTTTGCTTTAATCCACTTCCAAACTGAATTCTGGTGTCTGTGCAGAATCACCCTCAGTCAAAATTGGGGTAAAGTCAAGTGAAAGCAAAAAACAGACAAAACAAAAAACAAAAAAATCCCACTCACAACACTCACCAGAAGTCAATAAATGTAATGGGGGACAGCCAATAGTAATACAAGGTGAATCATTTCCACTCTGGCAGCAATTCTATAACACTGGTGAGAAAATGTCCCTGATTAATCCTCTTATTCCATCTTTTCAACTGTTTTTAAAAAGTCTTTCTTTCTCCTTCCACTTTCTCCCTGGGTTATGCAACTTGAATTCAAAATGCAGAAGTCATCTGCACTCAGTTGATTTAACAACAAGAGAAGAGGAACAGACTGATAAAAGAAAACTTCTTCAGCCTCTCTTGACCATCTTGAGGACATGCTTTTTCTGAACTAGATCTTGTTAATAAGGAAGGAAAAAGGAGACCTAGAATGTTTCAGGATTCAATGGTTTGAAAACCAGTTCTATAGTATTAGCAGAAAAATCACTTTATCAGAGTTGGCTGCCAGATAGCAATGAAATATAGATATAAAAATTCTATTTAAGTCTGGAGAGAGGAAGCTATTTTATATGATTTTTAATTACTCCAAGAGACATTAAGACTGCTTTGTCCAATTGGATGTGCTAATCTTGTTTTAACAAGCTTCAGGCAGGCTCCAGCCAACATTAGTCATGAACCATTCTTTTAAACAGGCCCCATTGATCTCGATTGGAGAGATTTAATCATATGTGTAATCCTCCCATTGAAGTCAATGTGAAAGGAAAGTATTTATCTTTAGCTGAATTCTGCCTATTAGGACTAAGCTTCTTTAAAGTAAATGGTCATTTAAGAAAAAAAGCCCACTACCTAATTAAACTTGACAGCTTATTCACAATGGGTTCTTGCCTGGTGGCAGCTTAGACATGTTACATTTAAGAAGACAGCATAATAAAGTCTATAACAAGCAGAATTGGATAGTACGGTTTTGTTTCCTACCCACTGTATTCTTTCCATTGTTTGATATGGCCAAACTTTGCACTTGGTTAAGACACAGTACTTCAATAGGTTTTTGGTTTTTTTGGAAAGTGAAAAATCAGATGGAAGTCTTTTTTAATTTATTTCTTTATATGCTGAACCTCATATGTGCAAATGTAAAATTGCTTATATTTATCTTAAGATATTCACATGTGTGCATATACAGTACGATGCATTTTACAAAAAACCCTTCCATCAGAGTCCTCTGTCCACCCTCCATCTTGTTCCAATACAGAAGATGGCGGGGGAAGAAATCCGGGGCCCCGCTGGTTTGTGTGAGGTCATGTTCTCAGATCCAGTGGTTTTTTTGTCCTCCATTTAAAACCTGCCTTTTTGTGCTGCCTGGAAGTGCCCAGAGTCAATGTGATACAGTAGTTTAAACATTGTTCCATGACATTGCAGAACAAGGACATTGGAATCCCTGGTAAATTATACTCCCTTATCCTTAGAAGAACCCATGGCAAACCACCACTGATCAAACTTGCCATGAAAGTGCTGTGATAGGTTTACATTCGGGTCTCCAAAATCAGAAATGACTTGAAGGCATAAAACATCAACATCAACAATATGGATCAATGATTATATTAGTTTAATGAGGTAGGATGTTTGTGTGAGGGGAGAGTACTCATGTTTATTGTAGAAAGACCAAGTGTAAAATGTTGTGGAAGCCCCCAGGTAAGGTGGGGAAAGATTTGAAACTCATAAATGGGTTAGTTGCTGCCAGTCATTGTATACAAAGTTGTTTTAGATGGCCCAGGTGGTCCAATACTGCAGCTTCCTAAATTTTTAGTTGAATGCCATAAACATGCTAAGCGTGTACCTTCTTGATTTCCCCTGGTTGCATGCTCTCAGGGCCATATTAAGACAACACTCTCAAGGAAGCTGTGGAGGGAGATCTTCAACTCCCCTGTCTTTATCACAGAATGTATCTCTCAGCAGCATCACAGTACAAGAAGATAGTGTAAGTGTGATACTATCAGTAGCATAGGATCATCCTTGGATTATTTGGCTTTTTATCTGGACAAGTAGTAGTGCTACTGATAGTACTCACTAAAGGTATAGAAACAAAACGGGGAAGAGGGAAAAGAGATCTGAGGCATGTCTCATAATTCAGTGCTTGGATTTCCTTACCAAAATTTCTACACTAAAATTCTAGGTCTGCAAGTATATTCCACATCCTGTTTCTCACAGCCCTAGGCAGAACACTGAGCACCCTAACAAATTCCAAATTTGAAATTTTCAGGGAGAATCTTCAAACCTAGCACAGCTCTACCCAGTGAGGGTCAAATACTAGTCTCATTTTCTATGAAGCATTGCCATGGAAACTAGGAGACTTACACAAAGCCACTACTATTCTGGCATTTTTATTCCTTTTAACCACCCACTGTGGGTTGTTTTTCCCCTGACTTTCTCATTGGTCTTTCATGGTCTTTACTCATTTTTGCATGTAAAGATTACCATTAGCTGCCTGATGTTTGAGTGTTCTACTTGTAAATGGAGCAATCCTTCTATTCCCATGGGCAACCAACATGCTCTTTCAGGCCCCAATCAGGTTTTTTAATCAATTAAGCAAATTAATCCATTTTTCAAATTATGATTAGACTGCAATAATTAATATAAATCCATGATTGGAAGAAACCTCTCGACATGTTTTTAGAATCCCTTAAAGGCTAAAATGATCAAGAAGGGTTGGAAAACAAATAGGGTGGAGTGTAGGGCAATCTTACCCCCCCCCCCCCAGAACAGGGTGTAAGACTCTTTGAGAAATATGTGGTATGTTCTTTCTTTTCTTTCAAGTTGACATATGGACTCTACCAGCCTTTGCAATGCATAGAATAATGATGGAAGTGTTCTGATTGTTATCTGGGACATTTAAAGGCTGGGCACCACCAAAGTGTAAAACTCACTGGGGAAAACTTAGGGGCACCTATTAACCTATTTAATTTCACACAACTCAGAGGTTTATTGTGTGGATAAAGGTGAGCAGGAAGAAAACCAGGTTCCCGATCTTCAACTCAATACAGTAAAGGGGGAATAAAATGTAAATAAATAAAATATATCTTTTTGAATAAATACTATCTGGCATTGTTAGTGACATACACAGGCAGAACTGAAAGATATTTCTGTGTACAGTATCACCCCTGTATCTGTGAGGAAAATGTTACCCGTTTATGTGTGGACATATGAAGCCACCACAGATAATAGCATATCCTATTATTTTAGATGGGACTAATGATAGAGCTGCTGCAAAGAGGTGTACAGGAGGATAACAAACATCTGCAAGATCTCCCCAGTTAATTTTGTAAATTCACCACTAGGAGTGGCTGGAAATCAGATTTATTACAATATATATGAAAAACAAACATTTCCCAGAGTCTCAAGGCAGGGAGGATATCATATATCAAGGGGCTTGTCTACATGGTCTAAAAAGACAACATACTTACTTTGTAGGCACTGAGATCTTGAAATGCAATGTTCTTGATGATTTGCTTCAAAGCAGTTCTTTGGGCACAAGCACACACACACACACCTAGCCTGCAGTTTTACAGAAAATCCTAACTTTTTGGCATTTATTATTTATTATTTATTTATTATTCGGTTTTATATTCCGCTCCTCCCAGTAGGCTCGGGGCAGATCACAAACACAACAAGCAATAAAAACATACAATAAAACATACAGTAAAAACAGTAAAACACAATACATAACCAAGATGTTACAAGGCTACAATTCCTTAACTAAAGCGAGACGAACCTAGGCTACGATTCCTTAACTAAAGCGGCATGTGGCTGACCTTTAGGTGGCATAATTTCATTGTGTCATGGGTGAGATAATTAGTGGTGGGTGAAAGTGGTAGATGGGAAATGAACATTCCAACATGGAAGTGATTCTTTCCAGGGTTTCCAGGTGTGTGTAGATATTTCAAACAAAACCTAAGGTTGCTAATGATATTAATGATAGGCTGTAGACAAGTAAATATCAAAATGCTGTTGTTACAATAAAATATCGTTCAACACATCAATACAAAGAGGTCAACACAGTAATATTAGTACATAGCACAGTTAGCACTGTAATAATTCGCAGCAACACAATGTCAGGACATATAGCACTTATAGTAGTGTGGAATGGTCCGTCCTCTGCGTCTGTTGAGAAAGCCTCTATGGTAAATATATTATGTATTATTACTACTTACACTGTTTTATATGGTTGAATTGTATAACTGATTATTGTATGTATTATTGTATGTATTATCTAGAATTTATACACCTCTGAGGACGACACCACTACTAAACGCTGCCTCTGAGGAAGTCTTTGAGAAGTCTTTGAGAGACGAAATGGCCCACTGCTCCAGCCGTTAGGCACTCCCCCATATTGAACGTTCCTTTGGGTCCTCCATTTTGGGGTCTGTGTTCCCTGTTACATGGTCCTCAGCCAGACCTTTGGCTAGTCACTTCTTGGGCGCACTCTGGGCATTAGAACTACAAGGACAAGCTTCCTTAGTGACAAGCGCCATTGGGCGTTGCCGCTTGAGCGCTCTGGGCATCCAAACTACAAGGACCAGTGTCCTCTGTGACCAGCGCCATTGCATGCAAGATGAGGGGGAAAGCAGACTGCTAATTAGGGTTGTGCACGGATTTGGTTTGGTTGGTTCTCTTCGGCGAATCCTGCTTGTTCAGCTGGCCATAATGGTAAGGGATCAACCCCCTTGTTCGTTTGTTTTTTTGTTTGTTTGTTTGGCCAAAATGGGCCTCCTCTCCTATTTGGCATCGCTGGGAATGTGAAGAGGCTGCCATATGTTTGCACGGGGTTTCCCTCTGAGCCCTGCCTGTTGGGCCAATCAGAATAGAAGAATGCCATGACGTGTGTTACGCAAGCTGTATCTATTTAATGAGGCAAGTACCTCCATTGCTCTCAGCTGCATCCTGGCTTTTGAGAGATGCTTTAGTCTGATTGCCTTGCCACTTTCCATTCTTAGCTTTATGTTTTGGCTTGCCTTGGCCTCTCTCTAGAATGGAAGCTTTTTGATTTTCCTTTATTTTCCTTTATTTTATTGATTCTTTTTATTTAGTGGGACTGGGAGTTGGGAAAATGCAAACAAGAAATGCAAAATCTTTGGAAGAAGTTGTTTGCTGTTTTATTATTAGTAAAGAAGAAAGTGTAGTAGTGGGGCACTGGGCTGTGTGATGTGAAAGTGCATCTTTGACATTTGGCAGGAAGGAATGGTGTCCTACTGCTGCTCCTGGACAAGTTACAGGGTGGGGCCATTGCGGGATACCTTGATGGGAATTTTTGAGGAGAATTTATTTCTAAAAAGAAAATAAATTTCTAAAAGTCAAGGGATGACCCAAACATTATGAAACTTGGTGGGCTAACAGTGGTAGATGTGTGCTACACGTGTGGTCATTTTCATCTCGATAGCTCTAAAAATGATGGGGAGAGGAGCCCGAGAAGTGCCCCAATTGCCACCAATGGGCCAGATCTAGCCACATTTTTGGCTGCGGACCAAAATCAGCTATTTGGCTACCCACCCATTTTTAGGAGGTGCAGCAGAAATGGATCAAGGATCGGCCAAAATGCACAAGTCTACTGATCATAGCTATGTGACTGAAAATAAGGTGAAGAATTGAAAATATGGACTGCCTCCAAACAGCACGGCGAGTTCCCCAGGGGAAATGCAGACTGGGAAAATGCTGTGCGAGGCAGATATTATTTTTTGTCAGTATAGACAAGCCCAAGGAAAAATGGAGCCAATTATGCAGCAGTGGAATGATTATTGGTACCATACTACAGGGATGTTCCGGGCTGCCATCACTTACCACCATGGACCCAGAAATCAGGTTTAAAAAACAGTTTGTATGATTATTGCAAGGCTGTATGTTTTCTTGGAATATAGTCCCATTGCATAGCATGATACTTTACTAAGCAGACATGGCTAAGGTGTCACTATAAATCATGCATTACACTAGTTTTTATATTATGGAGTTGGCTTGAAATGCCCAGTTATCAGACTTGATACTACTGAAAAAGCTGCAGGCTGTTCAGACCCATGATTGCCTATGCAAATGCAAATATAGCAATTTCATTTCTTACCCAATCTTTTCAGTGTAACTCAAGATTTTGTTGTAAAACCAAACACAGCCATAATAAAATATATTTTAAACCTATAAATTACAAATAGAGGATAGTAGTTCAATTGTAGTACATATTCTATTTTGAGCGCCTGTTGCTCATACATATGGAGAGAGACAGTGTTGTTTAGGGTTAGGAGAAATGAAGACTATGAAACAGTGCAAAGTAACTGAAATTATAATGCATAATCCATAATGGAAATGAAACCCAATAGATATAAGCAATGAATCCCTATTTAATCTGGCTGAATGACAAAGGGAATGCCATGGCACCTTTTAAATATAAAGCAGTAGAGGAAAATGCTGTTATATTTTCTGTAAAATAGACAGGATAAAACACTTTTATCCAGTGAACCTGTTTTGTAATGTCTTAGTGCAACACTCAATAATGGATTGTAATCTAATTTATATTGCACTATTGGGAAGCCCTTCAGAGACAGTCTGTCTTCAAGAGTGTTCTAATGACATTGCTATTATTGACCTTATCATCAAATTTACATGCAACAACACTGGAGAAGTTCTTAAAATTCATTTTATCAGAGTTATGCAAATATCAGATAACTTCTCTTTCTACTAAAGCATTTATTGGACTTCCCCAGTGGACCACAACTGAAAAATTGTAAAGTCCTCTCCAAAAGCCACAAGATCAGATTGATAGTTTTATCCATTTCTCAAATGAGTTTCATTGCCTTGTGGGAGGAGAAAAGAGCAAGGATAATTATTTACCATAAACGAAGATGTCAAAAGAGCTACGTGAATTTGCTCTACTTTGAACAACCCACCCAGGAGGCAGTAAACAAAACCATATTCTACACCAATCATTTTATCTTTTTTTTTTCTTTTATTATACAATGTCTATTTACAGCAGATTCATGTTATTCATTTCTAGGTACAATACTTCAATCTTTAGCATCTGCCATTATGTTTTTCTTATACATTTTTGTATCTCTCACCGCTGTGCTCCCTTCCCCCCTCCCCAAGCCATTGCTTTTACATATCATTCGTCCAAAATTTCATTTCTTCTTGTGGAGGTAACCTTCCTTCTTCCTTTTCTAATCCTTTTTCAATAAATTTTCTCCATACCTCATAAAAATCACTTTGTTTCCATATACCTCTTTTTACTTTTAATATACATGTTAACTTGTCATTTATTGCCAGTTTCCACACTTCCTTGTACCATTCCTCTATTTGTATATTTTTTTCTTTTTTCCAATTCCTTGCTATAAGCAGTCTTGCTATTGTTAATAGGTTTGTTATCGCATCTTTATCCTTTTTTTCCAATTGTATACTATTATATAATGATAGTAAAGCTATACTAGGACTTCTTTCTATTTTAATATTCATTATATCTTCTATTTCTTTAAATACTTTCGCCCAAAATTTGCTTACATATTTACATTGCCACCACATATGTATGTATGTTCCTGTTTCTTGGCATCCTCTCCAACAGTTTTTCGAGTAGTTTTTATTTATATTTGCCATTCTTACTGGTGTAAGGTACCATTTCCATATTAATTTATAATAATTTTCTTTAATCCTTATTGATAAATTTTTAAGATGTCTTTGTCTCCACAATTGTTGCCACTCTGTTTCCTTTATTTTTATCCCTAAGTCTTCTTCCCAGATCTCCTTAAGGGTGTTATTTTTTGTTTTTCCTTCCTTTATTTCAATTATTATCTTATATATTTTACTAGTTATTCCTTTCAAGTTTTCGTGCTCTTCTACATCCCTCCCATTTTGTATTATTTGTTCAAATTGGTTAACCTTACTTCCCTTTTTATTGTTTTTTAACCAATTTTTAAACCATTGTTCTAATTGTATACAATGGAACCATGTCAATTTTATTTCTCTAAATTCTTCCATAATCATTTCCTTCTTCGTTCCTACTTTTATCCAATCCTCCATTTTATCTAAATTTTTCTCCCTTAACTTTTTATCCATTATTTGTTTTAAATTCTTTGGAAATTTCTTTTCCATTACAATTGGGGTTATTACTGATCCATCCGTTATTAAAATTCTCCTGTATTTATTCCACACTTCTAATATATTACTCAACATTGGATTTCTAATTTCCCTAATTTCTTTCCTCGTGAATTGTTTAAAAAATATATTCCATATTTCTTCTTCCACTTTTCCTGAGTAATTTCTTAGCCATTCTACCCCATCTTTTTAATCATTCCTTCTATAACCAGTCTCAATCTACTCGCTTCATAATATTTTTAATGTTAGGGAGTGCTAAACCTCCTTCTTTTTGCGATTTATACCATAACTGTTTGTTTAGTCTATTTCTTTTACTACCATTGCAATATTTATTTATCATTTGTTGCCATCTGTTTAGTTCTTCCTCTGTAATTTGAAGTGGCAGCATTCTAAATATGAAGTTTATCTTTGGGAGTATTTTCATTTTTACTAATGCTATCTTTCCAAACCAAGATAGATGTATACTGTCGTACTCTGTTAATTTTTTTTAACCTCTTTTCTCAATGCTACTACATTTACCTCTTCCATTTCTTTTAAATCTTTTGTTATTATTACTCCAAGGTATTTTAATTTGTTCTTTAATCTAATTCCCATTTTTCTTTGTTCTGTAAAATCTTTTTCTTCTTTCTTTGTATAATTAAATAGCATCATTTCTGACTTATTCCAATTAACTTGTAGACCCGTTGATTCCCCAAATTTCTCTAGATGTTCCTTTACTTTATCCATTTTACCTACTATATTTTCAATAAATAACAATGTATCATCTGCAAATAAGCTCACCTTCTGCTTTTCCTTTATTCCTACCCCTTCTAAGTTTTTATCATTCCTAATGGCATTTGCAAATAGTTCTATCACCATCGCAAACAGAATTGGTGATAGAGGGCATCCTTGTCTTGTTCCCCTTGTCACTTTTATTTCTTTTGTCACCCCATCATTTATATTTACAACTGCTGAATTTCTTGAGTAATATTGTTCTAGTAAACCTTTTATTCTACTTCCCATTCCAAATTTGTTCATAATCTCGCTTAAAGCCCGCCATTCCACACAATCAAAAGCTTTAAATATATCTAATGATAATATCCCTACTTTTAAATTCTTCTCTTGAACCACACACATTTTATTTAGTACCTTCCTATCAAGTTTGACATTTGTCTTCCTTTTACAAACCCACATTGGTCTTTTTTATATACTTATACATACATTTGTTCATTCTATTGGCTATTATAGCAGATAGAATCTTCGCATCTTGGTTAACTAGTGATATGGGCCTATATGACCCTGGGTCTGTTAAATCTCTATCGGGTTTTGGTATTAATATTATTAATGACTTCCTCCATGATTCTGGGATATTTTCTCCTTTCATTATTCCATTGTACAGTTCTAATAGTTTTGGAATCAATACATCTCTGAAGCTTTTATAATATTCTGTTCCCAAACCGTCCAGACCTGGAGCCTTCCCAACTTTTAAATTCTTAATAACTTCCTCTATTTCCATCCTCTTAATAGGTTGTTCCAACATTTCTTTGTCATTCTCCTCCAACCTACTCTCCCAATTTTCCTCCACGTATTTCCTAATTTTTCGATGGGGCGGGCGTTTGGTTGGTATAATTCCTTGTAAAACTCTTCAAAAACCTTCAATTTTTCTTTCATAGATCTACATATTTTACCCGTTTTATCTTTTATCGTGCTTATTATACCTTCCATTTTCTTTTTTTGTGTGGATTTGGCTAGCATCTTTGAGTTCTTATTACTAAATTCAAAAAATTCTCTCCTTAAATATATTAAATTTTCTTGTACTTCATCTATTTCCATTTTTTCCAATTCCTCTTTTTTTAGCTCTCAGCCTTACATAAATTTGTGTCTCTCTCTTTATTATATACTTTTTTTCCAACTCATCTATTTCTTTTTCTAAATTCTTTTTCCTTTCTTCTTGCCTTTTTTTGAGATTAATTGTCTCTTTTATACATAACCCTCTCGCCACCGCTTTCATTGTGTCCCATAATACTCCTTTTGATACTTCCCTTCCATTAAAGTCCCAAGTTTCTTGCCATTCGGACTTCACTCTATCGACAATCTCTCTATGGTTCAAAATTCTTGTATTCAGTCTCCACCTCCTCATTTTATCATAATCACATTTCAAAGCAATCTCAATTGACACCAGAGCATGATCTGAAATCTTAATGCTTCCAATATCAGCATTTAACAATTTACTTAACATGTTTTTAGAAACAAAAATATAATCTATTCTCGTATAAACTTTATGTACAGCCGAGTAGTATGTATATTTTTTTTCCTCTCCCTTTACCATTCTCCACACATCCTTTAAATGCCACTTATTCATCAATCATTTTATCCATATGAATGAAATATGCTATCAAAAGTCTGACTAGACTCATGGAATTAGTTGGATATATCATTCAACAATGGATTAAATAAATCTACTCTAATTGGGACTAACAAGAGCAGGAGTAGAAATCACAAGGTCCTCCAGATCTTGCACAGCAAGTCTGATGAGCCACAGAAAGAATACCCAGTGAAGGAATACTCTGGACTTGCAATCCAACAATATAAGGTGGTCTGCTTAATTCCTGCCCCTACTGTTAGTGGACCCAATTTGAGTAGATCAATTCTATCAATTGCTGAATTGTAATTTAACAGGCTATATCCTGTACATACCATACCCTGTATGTACCATGTGTGTGTGTTGACAGAAAGATTCATGTGAACCTTCTCACCCACTGGCTTCAGTCCTACAAAGCCCAGCATAGCGTAGGGGTTCCAAATGCAAACTATACAACACTGAACCATTTGTGATCCATGAAATTATTATAGAAGCCAACTATTACAGCCATTCATGTTTGGAGAAAAATGGGGCAGGGGAAATCTCAGAAGCCCAAAGCCACACTGGACAATTCCTGGGGGTGGGTGTCCAGATGCCTCCCAGACTGGCAGGGCACCCACACACCAAAAAAAACCCCGCCAGAAAAAAACTTTTAAAAATAAAATTACTTACCTGGCCAGCATTCCCTGCTGCCAGCCCTTTCCTGGTTTGTAGAAATGACATGCCAAGAGGTGAGGGGTTGGAGGGGGTTAGAGCCCTCAAGAGGGCTGTGCCAACTTTCCTTCAGAAGTCCCAGAACTTTCAAGGGCAGTCCAGACAGTGGCCGTAGTGGTTAGACCTGGATCTTTCAAGAAGACCCAAATTTAATCCATTATCAAATTACTTCAGAACAAAGTGGGGTTGTCCTGATTTGTCCCAAAACAATTCATTTTTACAAGGGTTGTTGTCTGGATGCCCCACATAAAAATCCAGGAGAGTAACAATTTTTGGCATTATATCAGCCTTTGAAAATTTCTGCAGATGACACAATCATTTTGCATCTAAATACAAGGACATACTGACATGTCTATGATCATGCTTCCATTCTACTTTAAGCACATGTACTCATTCAGTAAAGGCTTCCAAGTCTCTATGTCTTAACATGAGAAAGAGGGCTTGGGTTGCTTCATAAATAGGAAGGGAATACAACACCTGCAGTAGTAAAGAATAGACATATTATGGCATACATATGCAGGCCAGTCACAGAAAGCAAAATTGAGGTGATCATTGGCCTGCTAGTCATGGCTACTCTCCATACTACAATCATAATATTGGCAGCATGTTAAAAAACAATTAAAAGGGAATTTAATTTTCACGAATAGCTTTCTAGACTCTGGATCTGATCCAGCTTAGTTTTCTTAATTTTTTTACCCTGTTTAAATTGGAAGACAACGTAGCAAGATCTATGTAGCTACAAATGGGAAAGCCGTTTCAGAATATATCCAAGAGAATGTGCCGATTTCAGTAAACTGTCAGATTTCTAAGAATTTATTCAGAGCATTGTGCCTATAGCTTAAAGTACAGCTTCTTCCAGACCAGCTTAGCTCGTTCAATCTGTTGTACTAATTTGGGACAAGCAAACTGTGTGTTCATTTCCATTTTTATAAGAACCAAGTATTTTTAGCAATTACAATCTATCTCAGCAGAAAATGTTCTTGTGGCATGCAGTGCTAAAATTTCCAGCTCTGAAATATTTGGCATTTGGACTAACACCCTTAAAAGTTTATTTCCGATCATTATTGTATTCTTAAAATAGCTGTCACATCTTTTGAACACGTGTGAAAGATCAATTCCTAATTATCTATAATTCTTCCATGTAGTGTTCTTTATCTCCCACTTTCTTCATGCTAACATATGGCCAATATGTTTTGAATTCACCACTCTTCTGAATGAGCTTCAACCTTAGAGAAAGGTTGGATTTATAAATGTTCCAGCTCTTCCTGTAATTTTAAAAGTATGGAACTTCAATGAACACTTCAGACTCTAACCTGTTGAAGTGGTTTTATCTCTGAAACATTCAAAGATGGAAATGCACGTTCAGTTTACAGAAAATCTACACCATAAAAGGTGTACCATATACCAAACATGGAGGCAAATTGAAGCAAATTGCAGACAGCAGCAAATTGCAGGTTTTAATCAGAGGCAAAAAAAATATCTCTGGACTTCAGAAGAGGTCCACATACAAGCCTGTTGGTTCCAGGATTTCTGCCTCCATTATCTACACTTGCTGCTTCATTGCAGGATTTAGATGGCTGCCGTGGGACTTATTATTTATTTATTTACGTCATTTATATATTCCGTCCTTCTCACCCCGCAGGGGATTCAGGGTGGATCACAATGCACATATACAGGCAAACATTCAATGACATTGACGTACAACATATATAGACAGACAGACTTCCACCAGAAATTTTAGTGTGTTTTTGTAAAAAAAATAAAACACTTAAGATGAGAAGATGTGAATATTTGAATCATTGTATAAGTACAGTTCCTGGGTTATATAAGCTGCAAGGCCATCTGTGCAGACAGGGTATTGTTCCTGGGTTATATAGATTTGTTCCTGTTTGCTCTTGTTGCGAAATGATGTACAACATTGACTGGGGGGCCACAACTTTGTCCTGGCCGGAGAAAATGTGTTCATGGTGTTTCTGGCACACAAACAAAGTTTCTGAGTTGTGTGCAGCTGTCTGCTTCTTTTTAGGAACAAACCAATCAGGAACGAATATCTAAAACCCAGGAACAAACCAAGATGAAAAATCCCACAATTTCTGTGTGCAGGGACACACAGACATTTGAAGATGCGGATTTTTGGCTCAGAACTGGGATATTCCCGCACCTCACGCTTTTTCCCCATTTGTAATTATTGTTTCTGTATTTACATGGAATGGCATCTGGCCACCCTCCTGTTTATTGCAGAAATTCCTGGGATAAAGGTACTATCTGGACGGGCCCCTAGAAGTGACTTTACCTTGGGTCTCTCTCTCTCTCTCTCTCTCTCTCTCTCTCTCTCTCTCTCTGGTCACAATGCTTTTGGAGGGTCATTGAAGTAATATAGTTCCATTGTTCTCAATTAATTCAGTTTCTAAGGAAATATGGAACAAATTTCTGATGAAAACTGGTATTATCTTTGGCTAGTATGATCTTCACCTTTGCTCATCCCAATCCAATGTAAAAATCGACACTGATGCTGACCACATGATGAGGATGAGCCAAAACTGATCAAAGGTAACATGGGACTAGGACATGGGACTGTGGCATTGGCGCATATTAAACAAAGTCAGGGGTACTGTTAATTATGGCCCGGAATTCGGAGACTTTGAGCAGTTATATTAGCATATTTGAAAGTGGTCACAACTGTTTTCACTGCAATTCTGTGTTTCCTGGATTTGGGTGGCCCAGAGAAATGGAACATGGTTCAGGAACATGAGACATGTCAAGGACATGGGGTAGCACTTAACATCCCCTTACATTCTTTGTGTCTTAGTGGTCTCTGGTCATAACATGGGTCCTATTGGTTGGCTGTCACCTGTAGTCACATTGGACGATGGGGCAATAGAGAAAGGAAGCAAGGGAGGAGGGGTGATTCCTTCTGTCTCCATCATCATCCCATTGCCCTGATAAACAACACTGCAGGCAATGGCTGACTAGTAAAGCCCATCAGAGGTCACCACAATACACAGAGTGAGAGGGTACAGTAAGCCAATAAGCAATGCTGGGCAGTCAGAACTTTCTCTCACCTCCATAGACACCAGAAAGATCACTGTAATAACTATTCTGGGACCAATTCAGTATGCACCAGGGAATCAGTATAGGTATGCAGAAGAAGGAGAGAGGGAGAAAGAGAGAGGTAATTTCAGGATGGAGGAAAACGTTTATTTCTCAAAATAATCTAATGCATTTCATCTCTAAAATATTAGTGGGACTTTCTTCTAGAGAAAACAATTATCATTCTGACTGGCATGGAATTTTTTTTAAGCTTATGCCTGAACTTATGTTTTATTGGGGTGGGGGGAAGCGGACCATATGGCACAAGGGACAGATGTAGGAGGTTGTATGTTGCTGCTCATCCACCAGTCAGGCAGCAATATCACCTGGCCTGTGCATCAGAACTGCTTCATTCCACAACAGAAGCATGGTGTAGGTCTCCCTTCCACTCAGGATGTGTAGAATATATGCAGGTGGGCCCCCAGATTTTCCAAATGAGGAAAATGTCTACCATGAGATGAAGCTAAGGAAGATGTCAATAGAGAGCTGTGTCCTGTCATTTTAGACCACTCAGAAGATGTGGTGTGATACACTGGTGGTCTTGTAGACAGCACTTGAATCACTGATAGAAAACAGCTCCTGTCATATTTGTGTCTTTCTAAGCATTACCATCACAGTTGCCGCTGCTGCCATTGTGGCAGAGGAAAATTTGTTCTCTGTTGACCCAAAAAGAGAGCAAAACACACTGTATGGCACTCATGATGTGTCTTGAATCCCATTAGGTAAATCAATCTCAATAGTGTCAGGTATGGGAAACCTGAGCTTTGAGGGAGATCATGTTCCCAACCTGTCATGAAACTGCAGCGACCTTTGGCCCAGTTCCTGGAGTGACCTTGCCCACGTGTGCTGGGAATAGCTGAATCAGCATGGGAGTGAAGTAACTTCCAGGTGCCAGAGAGGGAAGTGAGGCAACTCCTCCTGGCATGGACATTGGACATTTGGACTCGTGACGTCACTCATATGACCCTGGGGTCATGCCCCTATGGACTACTGGGATTGCTGATTCATCGGAGCATGATGACACCCTGCCTGGACATTGCATGGTGTAGGGGAGGGGCTACCGGGGTATATAAGGTGTGTTTGGGTGGCGGGCCGGCGCTTTAGCTTTACGGGTGGTGTACCGTCAATAAAATCGTGTTGGACCAGAACGTCGTCTGAGTGTGATCCCTACCGTCTATTGAGGAGTCATTACAGAAGCTAAAGCCCCGGGCCGACTATCCCAGCGATGGCGAGGTTGGCGTGGAACGAGGAGAAATATCTGGACAGCTGGATTTTGGAGGATAATGAAGAAATCCGGAGAACTCAAGAGTGGGAGTGGACCACTCTTGACCAGGTGGGAAGTCCAGATGCATCCCAGGAGTGGGCAGCCCAGGAGAGGAGACTCCGTGAAGGAGAGCAGCTGTGGCAAGCTCGAGTGGATGAGATGATGGCACGTCGAGCTAAGGAGAGGAGTGAGGCTCAGCAATCGGAAGAGCGCAGGGGCGCTATCCGAGCGGCGGAGTACCGAGAGGCTCGCGTGGAAGACCAGGCGGTGGAGTGCAGAGGCGCTCGTCTGGAAGGGATCCAGGAAGATCGTGAGAAGCGGTCTCAGAGAGAGCTGTTGAACCTGGCAACAGGAGGTGGTAGTGAGACCACCGAACCGGAGCCACCATCTGAAATTGGAGTGCTGAGCTGCAAAGTGGAAGCAATGGTGCAGTTGGTAAGCCGGATGACCCAGAGATGGGATGAAAGGGACCAGAGAGAGTCGATGTGGCAGGCCCCGGGAGGTGGAGACTTCACCTATTACTCCTGGATGGACGGGGCTTTCAATGAGCGTCCTAGATCTCCTTCGGGAGTGAGGAATCAAAGCCGCAATCAAGTGAGTCCAATCCCGGAGTGTCCTAGATCTCCGTCGAGAGTGAGGATGATGGGAGAGGATTGCCAGAGGAGTCCCAGAGCCCAGCCAGCAGGGTTGGGAAGAGGTAATACTAGGCCGAGAAGTTTGCCTGGTCCGAGAATGGTTTCTCAAGAGTTTGGAAACCGGATGAAAAAAGAGCCATTGCGGGTGGAATTTGAAGGAGAGGCATCCAAAGTGGCGTTCTTCATTGCAGCAGTACAAGACCATATGGAAGATTATGGACATTTATACCCCAGTGAAGGCAGCCAAGTTAGAGCTATTGGGGCTGTGTTTAAAGGTCGAGCTGCCGAGTGGTATGTACAGTGCCACGATCGAAGAGATCCCTGCCTGGGGTCAGTGAGGAGGTTCTTGCTGGCTATCAAGAACAGATTTCGAGATCCTTTAGAAAGGATCAAAGCGAAGGAGGCGTTAAGGTGTTTGACCCAAGGTGCCAGATCGGTAACTGAGTATGCCGAAGAATTTATGGGTCTCGCCGGGACAGTAGCGGAGTGGTCGCAGGCTACCCTGCTGGAGCTGTTTAAAGATGGGCTGCGCAAGGAGGTCCTGGAGTGGTGTCTTCACCGCGACGACCCGGGGACATCGACAGGTGGATTCAGCTAGCAGGCAATGTGGAAGGGATCTTGGCCCAGGTACAGAGGCGGCGTACCCAACCGATGAGGTCGCGAGGCATGGGTCGTGCCTGGAGTGAAAGCAGACCTAAAGGTGCCGAAGCTAACCGGGTCGGGCGACGGTCGTTCCAGTGGCAGCAAGAAAACCCCATTGAGTCGAGTCCGCTGCTATGCTTGTAACCAGTCTGGACATTATGCTTATCAATGCCCCCAGAAACCAGCAGTGAGAGTGGCTGCCGCTAAGGCTGCAGCGATGGACAATGTTGAAAGCTTTAAAGTTGGGGTGAGGAATAATATTCAATGTGTGTTGGGATTAGTTAAGGGGATCTTGTTGTGAAAAAGGAAGCTTTAGTAGATTGTGGATGTTCAGAAAATATCATGTCTCCACAGTTAGTAGAAGAGTTGGGTGGGGACACAAAACCCTTGGAAACTCCAGTCACCTTCAAACAGTTAGATGGGACAATGATTGAAGGGGGTCCTTTTCTGTGGGGACGAAGGGTTAACTGGACGAGTGGGGCCATGGGAGGGAGAAATTGATTTTGTAATGGCTCCCATAAAAGGGCATGAAGTGGTGCTAGGTATGCCCTGGTTAGAAAAGGTGAACCCCAAGATTGACTGGAAGGCGGGGTTTGCTGTGATAACTCTCCCGCTTACTGAGCTGTTGAGAACGAAGGGTAAAGGGGAGTCCAGAAAGGTTAAGTCACCCGGTGCGGTGTTAGACTGGACTCCCATGAACGTAAATGGCCTGTGTGGGAGAAGGAGGCATTTGCAGTGAAGACCGCGTTGGTGACCTGGCGTCAGTTTTTGGAAGGGGCGTTCCCATTTGTAGTTATGACGGATCATCAGAATTTGGGTTATTTGCGCAACCCTCAGAAGTTGTCCCCAAAGCTAGTAAGGTGGTCGCAATTTTCAATAGATTCAATTTCAAGTTGCAGCATATCAAGGGGAAGGAAAATATAGTAGCAGATGCTTTATCTAGATATCCTAATGTAGGAGCAGGTGGGCTGCACAAAGAAGGAGAGGTTTTTTCCAAAGAGCAGTGGGGTTGTGCAGTGCAGACCCGGTCTCAGAAGAGATTGGAAGTGAAGAAAGAGGAGGAAGTAGTGGATGAGTGGAGTTTAGAACTACAAGAGGGATATGCAGGGGATTTGTGGTTGATGGAACATGAGAAAGAGTGTGTGAAGTTGAAAGGGTTGTGGATGATAGGAGGTAAGGTGTATGTGCCTCAAAAGTTAAGGAGAAGGGTGTTGGAGATGCATCATGATTATAAGACTGCTGGACATTGGGGAGTCACCAAGACCATGTTGGCTATTAAGAAGAAGTACTGGTGGCCAGGTATGAAGGTGGAACCGGCACCATGTAGCGAGTTGTGAAGTGTGTGCTAGGAATAAGGTTCCTACTGCCCGGCCGCAGGGGTTGATACAAGTGGTTGCTGATCCAGTAAGGCCGTGGACACATGTTAGTACCGACTTTGTTGGGGAGTTGCCGTCAAGCAAGGGGTATCGGTATATTTGGACTGTTATAGACATGTTTTCTAAACAGGCTCATTTCATTCCGTTGAGAGGGTTACCATCGGCGGAGCGATTGGCTAGGTTGTATGTACAGCATGTGTATAGGTTGCATGGTTGCCCAGAGCAGGTGTTGAGTGATAGAGGTGTTCAGTTTACGGCTCGGTTTTGGGGCAAGTTTTTGGAGGAGTTAGGGGCTCAGAGGAAACTGACGTCTGGTTATCATCCCTGCTGTAATGGGACTGCGGAGAGAGTGCAGAAATCCTTGGGGACCTATTTAAGGATTTTCAGTAATCAGGAACAAAATAATTGGTCCGATCTCCTTCCTTACGCTGAGGTAGCTTACAACAGTTCCATCCATTCTTCTACCGGAAATCGCCTTTGAGATTGTTTATGGACAAGAGGTGGCCCCTCTGCCACAACTGGTGGAGATAGAAGGGGAGCGAGCAAGGGGGAGTGGAGAGTGCGAGCTGAAGGAATGTGGAAAGAAGTTACAGAGGCGTTGAGAAAGGCACAGCGCTCCTATAAGCTGTTTGGAGATCACAAGCGGCAAGAGGGAGGGGCGTATGCCGAGGGGGATTTAGTGTGGCTGTCCACAGAGAATTTGAAGTTAGGATACAAGTCAAAGAAGTTAAGTCCAAAATTCATAGGGCCTTTTAAAGTTGACAGAGTTGTGAATAAGGTGTCATATACCCTGCTGTTGCCCAAGAGTTTAGGGAAGTGCACCCAACTTTTCATTGCAGTTATCTTAAGAAATATGTGAGCCCATTTCCTCCACGGGATTGAATGATGTTTTGTTTCCCTCAGGGGGAGGAGGACGAGGTGGAGGAGGCCATTATGTCAGGTATGGGAAACCTGAGCTTTGAGGGAGATCATGTTCCCAACCTGTCATGAAACTGCAGCGACCTTTGGCCCAGTTCCTGGAGTGACCTTGCCCACGTGTGCTGGGAATTGCTGAATCAGCATGGGAGTGAAGTAACTTCCAGGTGCCAGAGAGGGAAGTGAGGCAACTCCTCCTGGCATGGACATTGGACATTTGGACTCGTGACGTCACTCATATGACCCTGGGGTCATGCCCCTATGGACTACTGGGATTGCTGATTCATCGGAGCATGATGACACCCTGCCTGGACATTGCATGGTGTAGGGGAGGGGCTACCGGGGTATATAAGGTGTGTTTGGGTGGCGGGCCGGCGCTTTAGCTTTACGGGTGGTGTACCGTCAATAAAATCGTGTTGGACCAGAACGTCGTCTGAGTGTGATCCCTACCGTCTATTGAGGAGTCATTACAAATAGGGGAAAAAATCATCACACATAGACCTTTTGGCATTTTCACACAAAAGAACAACTACTAGCTGGGATCAGCAGTGTAGATCTGAGTGAGGATTTTAAAACACACCATTACAGACCCACTGACTAAGGAGCATTCAAGCAACATGGTTTTCAGGACACTGGCTTTTTTAAAGACTCTATGCTGACTATGAAAATAAAACTTCACTCATATATTCATGGGCCTATTGCTTCATATTGCTATGGACACGTTTTACCTCAGAGATAGTGACTATATGGTCCTCCAGACATTGTAGCTACCATCCAGTGAGTGGGAAAGGGTCCAAGAGAGGCTTTTTCTTCCAGCTGGTCCAGGGATTCTAGGAACTATAGAATTAAAAATGCTCTTGAGCTCCACATCTGGGAAGAAAAACTGGGACAATCACATGACAATCTAACATGGTCTTGGCTCAGAAATTCAGCTGCCATTCAAAGGCAAATGTTACAATGTTATGTGAGATAATTCACTCCGGGTGTATCCAGACAGCCCATAATAAATAAGAGGCTGTCCAGATGACATCCTGGACAATCCCAAATTAATTAGCTACAGACCAGGAAAACCCTGGTTTGTAGCGAATTAATAGATAGTGGATTTCTTGAAAGGTATGGGATAAACCCACTAAATTAGTCCACAAAACTGTGGGAATACCCAGCCCTCCCCCAAAGCCACCAATCCCCTTTTACAAGTAAAGAAAACTTACCCAGCCTCCAGTACACTTTTGCAGCAGTTCTCCTGGCATGTAGAGATGATGCTCCAGGAGAGCAGGGAGTGGGGTGTGGGAAGAACAATCTTCCTCCTTAATCCCCCCACTCTCCTTTCTACATGCCAGAAGAGGTGCTGCAAGAGTGTACTGGAGGCCGGGTAATTTTTCTTTACTTTTAAAGGGGGTTTGGGGGTAGGGGGAAGGGTCCCCAGATGTTCTGCCAGTCTAGTCCTGGAAAACAACACGTAGGAGCTAATGTACCCAAAGTAAAATACACAATTCCAAAATCAAAACGCAGACCGTGTGGACATAGTGGGCTGGATGCTGTTCAAGAACATAACCAGTAAATACCCGTGGTGTCCCACTCAGTGGGTCTAGCCCCAGGTCACGCAAGTGTCACCCCAGGCCACCCAAAGGGGCAATGCCCTGTGGGGACGGACGCCGTGAGAAAATATATGTGTATATAATAGGCTGATTCTGCCCCGCCAACCCAGGCAGCCCAATGCACACCCTTTATTACACACACATGTGGAAATCCTCCTGGAGTATGGTATAAATCATAAGCATAAACATCCAGCTTCCAAGATGATAATTAATACGTTGCCCCAAGTTCCAATACCGTCCCACCGAGGCTCCGCAGTGGAATCAAGGCTGGATGCAGTCAGAAAAGGGGGGACGGCAACTGCGGCGCGGGGCAGCCTGAGGGAAGCCGCGTCGTAGCCAGGCCCACTCCGTGGCGTGCGGCCAGTCTGGATGACGTAGGGCGTCCAGGCCAATGAGGAGCAGCAGATGATGTGACGTCAATCGTCCCGCCCACAGCAATGACGTGGGTGGGTCTCCCAGCAACGGGAGACGCTGGAGCCAGCCAGGGGAAATCCCCAGGCGGAGAGGCCCAAGCCCCACCAATCAGCAGGCTCAGTGTGGATGACGGCGTGCTGAAGAGCGCGGTGGGGGAATCCCATGGAAGCCGGGCGGTATCGGAGGGGGGGGGGGGAGAGAAAACTCCAGGAAGGTGGCGGACGAGGGGAACAGCGGTGGAGGATTCAAATGAAGACGCGGATCCAGTCCCTGGCCGGATGCAATGATCCAACGTTGGTGGCCAAACGGATGCCTTGCGGGCCTCGGGGGTGGGCCCAAGAAAGCAGTGGGCGAAGGCCAGCAGATTCAAAAGTAGTCTCCAAAGCCACACGGTTGTACAAATGTATCAAAATATATTTATTAAAGGACCCCAGTCCAATGACTGTGTGATCCCGGGCAGTGAGGAATAACTGCAGATGCACCAATGCACAAACGCCAGTTCAGTCACAATGAGGGAACAACTGTGGGGCTGGCTGCTCCCACAGTCATGCCATGAACACCAACGGGTGAAGTACGGTTATTAGGAGTGTCCCAAATCCCGTTTCACTGGTGAGTGTTTACAGCTTCGTCAGGGCGTTTCCATTACAATTACAACCATTGTGCAGGTGAAAGCATAATCTTACATAGTCCTGAAGCAAATGCAAACATATATATCATCAGCTAAACAGACAAGAATCAACATAAGCACAAATATCTCATACAAAACAGTCATAAAGTCACATATAAGAGTCCAATATTCACCAAATCATAATATATCAAGCATAACAATAATGTGGAGGGATTCCACCGGGTCTGATGTGACCCACAGGTAAGTCTAAGGTTTCACCAGGAAGGCTATTTGCCTGGAGCAGAAGGGGAGGGGAGGAATGCTACAGGTATGGGCGGGGTGGTCACACCCAGAAAGGGAAGGAAGCAAATTAAGTAATTAAAGTTTGTATACTCAGTACCTCATTGAGGCCAGCAGGTGTCTCTGTTGATAGTAAAATAATCCATTTGGATTCAGCTCTCAATAAGGCTGTGTGATTGTCCCCGTACTCACGAGTAGACACTTTCTCAAGTCCCATGCAAGAGAATGAATCATGAGGATGCTGATGTTCAGCAAAATGTTTATACAGGATGGAATCCATTGAGCCATTCCTAATTTTCGACCGATGTTCCCCTGCCCTCACCCGTAGCTGTCTACTGGTCTGGCCCACATAAACCCTAGGGCATGGGAAAATGAGGACATACACAAGATTAGAGGAAGCACACGTAAAGAAACTCCTAATTTCGAACGACTTAAATTTGTGGATATTCTGTATGGACAGGGTGGTATTAATATGCGTACATATGGAGCAGTGTCCACAAATTTTGGTGCCCGGCCTAAATGAGCTGATAGGGCGTGGTACTCTCTGATGGTTGGTGTGTACTAAAATATCCCTGATGGATCTGGTTTTTTTATGTGCTACCATAGGTGACATTTCTAGGCCCAGTATACTGGCAACTATAGGCCAATACTTCCTCACTGCATCTTGTACATTCTGAGAATGCGGGGTAAAGGTCAGTGGCCAGACCAGTCTATTGGTGTTATTAGTTCTCTGTGAGGGTCGGAGTAATGTGTCCCTTGGAATGTCATTCACTCTACGGATGGCCGTATCAAGAACGTGGCGGGGATACCCTCGTTCCGTCAAGTCCTGTACAAGATGGTTCGCCGCCACATTAAAATCCTGCGTGAAGGAAGAATTACGTTTCAAGCGTAATAATTGAGAATATGGGAGGTTATCCCTCAGAGATCTAGTGTGATGACTCTGGTAGTGTAACAGCGAGTTCCTGTCGGTTGGCTTCCTATAGGCGCTCACTTTGATTCTCCCTTCATGTATCCAAACATCAACATCCAAAAAATGCACGCTAACCGGACTGGACTCAAATGAAAATTTAATGGCTGGGTGCCAAGAATCAATCCAACTCGTAAAGGTCAACAAATCAGTGCCACCCCTCAGTATAAAAAACACATCATCGATATAGCGCCAATACGTTTTTATCTGGCGTGTGAGGGGGTTCACGGGAGTAGAAGACAAATTCGTGTTTTCTAATCTGGCCATGAATAAATTAGCGACCGAGGGGGTTACGGCAGATCCCATGGCCACCCCGCTGGTCAGCAAATAAAACTGGTCCTCAAAAGCAAAATAATTATAATCAAAGATACAGTCAAGCATCTCCAACAAGAAATGCGTAGGTGGTGTCCTAGGGGCAGGTCTGGTGTCAAGCATGTCGGCAATCACCCCACGCGCTTCGTCCAAAGGAATGTTTGTGTAGAGGGATGACACATCGGCTGTGGCCAAGATGTCCCCATGGGTGACAGATATGTTTTCAACCTTGGAAATAAAATCCATGGTGTCTCTCAAATAGTGTGTGGTTGTAACCACGGATAGCTGCAGGCAGGAATCCACAAAGCGTGCCAAGGGTTCCAGTAGTCCCCCGGATCCCGAAACAATAGGCCTCCCCAAAGGGGGACGATTGGGTTTATGAATCTTTGGTAAAACATAAAAACGTGGGATCCGGGGATGTTTTTGATATAGATAATCACTCGTCCTTGGGTCTATAAGTCCCATAACTTCTGCCGTATGTACCATGCTCCTAATGACCCTAGAGAACCTCGAGGTGGGATCCTGAGGGATGGGTTTGTAAAACTTGCGGTCATCGAGTTGTCTATGCACCTCCGCCATGTAATCCTTGGTGTTGAGACACACCACAGCCCCACCCTTATCCGCCTGCTTCCAAATCAAATCCGGGTGGTTGCCCAGTTCCTGTAGCACCTCTATCTCATGTCTAGTCATATTGGTGTGAGTGAAGTCCCGTCTATGATCTAACTCAGAAACTTCTTCTAGTACCATTTTCTCAAACACCCATATATTATCAGAAACGAGGTGCGGTGTGAAATTACTTTTATTAGAGAACCTATTGGTCACAGGTATGGAATCAGTATCGGGAGGGTCAGACTTAAAAAATTCCCTAAGTCGTATGCTGCGGAATAAGTTGGCCAGGTCCTTTCTAATAGTGATGTCCGAACAGGGGGGGTTAAAACAAAAGACAACCCCTTACTCATTAAACTCATCTGTTCGGGTGATAAGGGCACATCAGAAAGATTCACAATTAGGTTGGTTTCTTTTGGGCAGGGGCCTTCCGAAAATTTTTCTGTTTGTTCTTTTGGGCTGGTTTCCGGTCCCTAAGGTTGTATCCCCCTGATCCAGTAGAGTTATCCAAATGCACTCCTGGATCGTCGTTTACGTCCCTGGAGTGTAATGAATCATTAGAGAACCTCACCGACCTCCCATACAATCTTTCAGTGGAGTTACGTAATACCTTATACACCCGATCGTGTTTGTAGTCCTCCTTATCCCTGTTTAACTTAGAAATTTTGGACCTCTTAATGTCCTGATGCAATTTATTGCATTGTTGTTGAATACCCTCCAAATCAACAGGTTTCAGTTGTGCACCCAAATGCTGTTTGATATCCTGTATCTCATCCTTTAATTCCTGGGCCTCAACGGTCGTTCTCTGTACTATGAGGGTCATCAAGTCCCTGGAGCAATTGTCCAGGATTTTATACCATGTGGACTGAAATTGCTCATCATCTAGGTATATACCCGGGGGGAGATTGACCCTCATCCCCCTTGGTATCATGGCACCTCTAATGTATTCAGAGAGAGCTGCCGCATTCAATTGCACTCGTATGAGCCTAAGTTCCCTCTCCGTGAGGTCATGTAATGACCTCCCCCTTTGGGGGTCTGCATCCGAGGTAGCAGCCTCGCCTGGGTCATACAAAGACCAAACACTGGTGATGTTAGCCCTATCCTCATCAGTGAAGATACTGGTGGAGGTGGAAGCCATCCTATCTCTGGGGAGAAGGTGCACAAACACAGGAGGGATAATTCTTGTATAGGCAAGAACAACACGTAGGAGCTAATGTACCCAAAGTAAAATACACAATTCCAAAATCAAAACGCAGACCGTGTGGACATAGTGGGCTGGATACTGTTCAAGAACATAACTAGTAAATACCCGTGGTGTCCCACTCAGTGGGTCTAGCCCCAGGTCACACAAGCGTCACCCCAGGCCACCCAAAGGGGCAATGCCCCGTGGGGACGGACGCCGCGAGAAAATATATGTGTATATAATAGGCCCCCAGGAACATCTGCATTTTTAAAACATGAATGATCCTGGGATAAAGGGCTGTCTGGAACCACACTCAGATTTCTTCTTCTATGTCAATCTGGGGATGGCTTAGTTTTGGGAAGTATTCCACTTGTGCCACCAGATTACTAATGTATTTTTTTGTATTTGCCTGACATCTGCCTATTGGCATTCGTTTACATTCTCCAAAGTACTTGACCATATAGGACTAGTTCATATTGAGATGACCTCAGAAAAAGTCATCTCTTCTTCACAATAGAAGCTTCCAAGGATTTCTACTAACACAAAACTGTAAAATTGTTTTAGAAATGTATTGGGCATTTTCCACATTCTTTTTTTTTTAAAAAAAAGACTATCATACTGTTCTATACCAAGTTATCCTACTCCATCTTCGCAGTGAATAGCAGAAAGTTTTCTCAGTGCTTGTAACACCACCTGCATCATGCAAGAAAAGTGTTTCTACATTTTTCATTATTCACATATACTTCCAAGTTCTCAGAGAAAAGCAGTGAAAGGTTTAATAAGACATTTATCTAGTCTATGTATTTTACATTTTTCTGATAGTATAATGAGGCAGAAGTACTGAGATGAAACATCCCTAACGCTTCCCATAATTTTCCACTTTCACTCTACCATTTTTTTAGTATTGCTTTTGGGTTTTTCATTGTTCAATGTTTAGAACTTTATCACTGCTATCAATAATCACGATGTCAAGTGCAACATCCCCCCTAAGCCTTGAGATCCTGAAAGAATGGCTCATCGTTTATCTTCTGGCATAATACAGAGGTGATGCTATCTAATAAATAAGGCATCAATTTCTCATTCAGGTTCACTATCTTGCATAGACATCTCTCAAATATTGTTGCTGCATTTCTTTTATAATATAACCAATGCTAAAATATATTTTCCACACTATACAAAGGCTGGTTCAGCTTATGGTTAATTGTATTCAACAGGTCTGGGTTGTGGCCAACCGTTTGTAGCACGTCAGTTATTGGAATACACCAATTTCAGGAAGATCTTATTGCTCAAACAAGGTATTTACCGAATCAGGAAGCCTTATTATACTAATTCTATCCACATTCTATACAACTTGAGCAGGCAGGAAAAAATATCCCCATTTTCTAATACCCCTTATCCTTTGTCACACTGAACCTTATTGAGTCAAGAAGGACACTTCGCTTCTCATGGCTCTAAAGAGGTATAACTGAACACTTGTTATGCAGGCTACAACCTGCCAGCAGTAACCTGTGATCAGTTGTGTCACTGGAATTGACGTCACCCAGTGAGGCAACTCAGATCATTCCCACGGACCTCCTCCTGTAGCGGACTATAATACAATATTGTAGTTAAAACATCAGCATCTCTAATTTAAAAAATCAGCAAGGAAATCCAACAAAGTACTCTTGTAGCAGACAAAACCATGTGATCCAAAGTGTCATTGTAACATTGATAGTTCTAACTTGAGTGCATGTGCATTATACATTTTTAAAAATAGATCAGCATAGAATTTGACCAATTTGAGAAATAAAGAGGTCAGACACAGAAATTGGGGTAAAATTGAGCTATTTTATTAACCTAGTTATTGCCCAGCTCAAGCCACAAAGGCAAAGCCTGTGGTGAGGCTGGGAGGGGGAGATATTTGAAGGCTTACATGAAGAGGGCAGCTGGGGTCTGAGGGGGATTGGTTGGCTAAAGCCTCCCCCCCACACACACACACATGACGTCATAGGAGGAGATGCGTTCAGACAGGTAAGTTGGGCCAGAACTGTTTAGGGCTTTATAGGCTAAAGCCAGCACTTTGAATTGTGCCCGGTAGCAAATTGGCATTTGATAGATTTTGTCCCAGACAAACATAAAAACATGACATTTGCTGAATTCACTTTATTCACCACATGTATGTATGTTATATATATATATATATATATATATATATATATATATATATATATATAGTTTTGTTTAGCTCTATGAGTCCTAAGCTACATATTCTGCTCCCACTTTCCCTGCCCCCTTCTTTAAAAAGTTTCAATCCATTTAGGGAATGGAAAGTGACAGAGGCCACTCCACAATGCAGGGGACTTCCTCTCTGTGCTCATCAAGCTCAATAATGTAAATATTTTAAAAAGGAAGGGGGGGATGATCAGAAATCGTCTTAGGAGCCTAGGGTGCATGATATTCCATTTCTAAAGTGCCAAAATACGTAGGAAAAGATCTGACAGATTCACCCGTGTTGAATCATTTCAGTGACATAAAGGAAGAGATTGCTTCTGCTGCATTTTTTTTGCTTAATAGTGATCTTGCTAGCTTTTTAACATAACTCTGGTCTAATGGAGGAAAGCAGAGAGTTGTAAGAGGGCATAGTTGCAAAGTTTATAATTACACTGGTAAAATGAAGATAACCAAAGTTTTGCAAGATGAAATCATGGCAAAGTGGCTTATAATTACATTGTTATAATAAAGGGAAAGAAGGCATGGGAAAGACCTATCATGGCAAAGGGATTTAAAATTTCCCCGCTTTCCCCCCCAAATGGGATGTGGTCCATAGTAATCTTGGATTTTGATATTGAAGTTTTCCCTGATTAAAAAAAGTAATATGAAGAGGGCAGAGAAAAGTTCTCTGTGTGATGATTCAGAACGTGGGCAGGAATGGAGAAAAAGATATAAAAACACTTGTGCAGAACATGAAACAGGACGATTGGGAATCTAACTGAATGAATCCCTTTGATTAACAGACACCCCCCCCCCCCCCGGGCCCTTCTCAAGGTCCATGTGATAAGGTCCTGAGTTTCAACACTACAGATTGCATAGTCACAAACATCCTTAAGATAGCAATAGTCTCATTTCTAAAAATTTTGACCAGATGATCTATTTTGACAAGTAAAATAATTTTTTTGTGGAAATACAAAGAAATATTGGTAGCTATATGAATTAATGTTGTAAACTTTAAGTTTACAAAACTTCACAGTCCCACTATTTATTATTGTTGCTATGGCGAAAATTATGACAGTTAATGTAGCTGTCTTGTAAAAATGGAGTGTGTGGAAACTAACAATAAGAACCGTATGTATTTGTCTTAAGTTGAATTGAATTAATGCTTTTTTCTGTGAAGTAAACTTGTACATATTATACATATTCATCAAATACTGCAAAATATATTGCCTATACCCACTATCAAATGGAAATCTTATATATAGAGAAAATTAGAGATATATAAATTGTAAATTATTCCATTAATATATTGTATATGACGAATAGCAAATTTATTCAAAGTTTATATGAGAATGAGAAATTAACAATAGCCAGGAGGTACAATATATAGAAATAGACAGGACTTTAAAGATTTTTTTTAAAAAATCACAGAATGTTTATATTTACGGTAATTAAAAGTCACTCACTTGCATCCAAATATATACATACTTGTCTTTTGTTTTGAACACTTCAACGTATACAAGCATATACAGTAAATCACCCTCTATTTTGTACTGAAAGATCAGGCCAGCAAAATGATTTTTTTTCTCATACAGGAATCTTTCATAAGCCTGACAGCATCCAAAGAGTTCACCAATTTCTCCCAAATGTAATCTCATCCATCCATAAAAAGCATGTAATATAATCCCATCCACCCATTCAGTTGAGGAGAATTGACTGGAGCTTTCTTGGGAGAAGTTTGTTACATCCTCCTTTCCTACAAGCCTAATCAGCAAGAAGGATTATTCCAGGTGGGGTAGCAAGTGGGAAGTACAAGTGCGACAAGCTATTGTCCTTTCCCAGTATTTCCCTGAGCAAAATACTACTTCAGTTCAAACTATGCTTTGTTTATTCATGAGGAAGAATAGCTTAAAATATTTTTCTAAAAAATCAAATGTTTAGTTTCCTTCTTTCAAAAAATCAAAACTTTAATAATAAAATATTATTATTTATTAATAATAAATAATAATTCCATTTAAAGTGTTTAAACTTTTTTTAATCCCATAATCTCATGAGAGACTTTATCTCTTATAATGCAGATTGAGTAGCCCTTATTGAAATGCTAGGGACTAGAATTGTTTTGTATTTTGTACTCCTCCCATCACCATATTTTGGAGTACTTGCATATGCATAATAAGATATCTTGGAGATGAAAGCCAAGACTAAACACAAAAATTGTTTCTGTTTCAAATATACTTTATGTACCAAGTGTTGCATCCCAGGCCTGGAGCCACCTGTGATCACAGCACCACACACAAGAGTCCAGGGTATAAGCAAACAGTTTATTGTAAAGACACATAAAATATACTTAAAAAGCAGAAATAAGGAACTAAGTATAATCCAAAAATAGGTGAGCAATAGATGATAGCCACACAGGATTCCAAATGTCTCATAAAAATCCAAAGGGTTTAGTCCAAGAATAGTCAAAATCACAAGCAAAAAACCATAAGCAAAATGTATATTTAAGAAAACTTGAGCAGGAATCTTAAAACAAGAATATATAAAACTTTGAGAAAACTTGAATCCAAAACCAAGACTTGACTTGACACAATGGCAAGGAAACTCAGGCCTGACGTTTTGCTCTAAAACCAAAGTTGTCTGAACTGAATTTGAGTTCATATAAGCTGATTATATACAGACATGAAGTCATGGCATCTTCCACAGACTTTCCCTATCCGTTTCCCACAGAGCCTTATTGATCTACAGAGCTGGCTATCTATCCTTCTTGGCTTAGTTTTGTATTGCCAAGTGTTGTCCCATGAGTTTTCTGTCCATTCATCTTCACTTATCTTGGGATGTTGTTTCCATCTCCTGTGATGGGTCTTGAAGCTCAGAAGCAATTGCATTTTCTTGGCCTGTATCACTTTGAATCCCAGGAAAGCTCACAATCACTTCTGAGTCTAACTCCTCTGTGAACCCATCAGCTGTTGTGATGGCTGAAATTGCTGAGCTACAACACAGAGCCTGAAGGCAAGTTTATGCACAATATTTTAATAGTTGTTTGAATGAAACAAAATTTGTGTACATTAAACCAGTGTTTCTCAACCTTTTTTGAGCCATGGCACACTTTTTACATTTACACAATCCTGGGGCACACTACCAACCAAAATGACACAAAATGACACTAACACAGTGGTTCTCAACCTTTCTAATGCTGTGACCCCTAAATAAGGTTCCTCGTGTTGTGGTGACACCCAACCATATTTCTGTTGCTACTTCATGAATAATTTTGCTACTCTTACGAATTCTAATGCAAATCTCTAATATGCAGGATGTATTTTCATTGCTACACATTGAACATAATTAAAGCCTAGTGATTAATCACAAAAACAATTATGTTTGGGGGAGTATGGGCAACGGATGATGGGATTTGCAGTACCTTCAACCAATTCAGCTCTGACTTCAACAGACCACTGAGATTCCCCACGAATGACAGACCTAGACCAAACTTGGCACACAGAACTCCCATGACCAACAGAGAATACTGGAGGAAGTTGGGAGGAATTGACAGTGATTTATGGGAGTTGTAGTTCACCTACATCAGGAAAGCACTGTGAACCCAAATGACTATTAATCTGGACCAAACTTAGCATAAATACTCAATATGCCCAAAATTGATCAATGGTTGGAGTTTAGAGAAAATGAATCTTGACATTTGGGAGTTGCAGTTGCTGGGATTTATAGTTCCTCTGCCATCCAAGAGCATTCTGAATTCCAACAAAAATGGAATTGAATAAGCTTGGCATACAGGTTGGGATGGAAAGGGGGCTGGAAAAGTGGGAAAGACTCCAGTCTGGTGTGTGTGTGTGGGGGGGGGGGGGAGAAGGTAACGAGGAAATTGGGGAGGTAAAGAGGAGCAGCTGGAAAAGATTGGAATGGGGAAAGGAAGACTGCAAAATGAGCACGACGGGGGTGCAAAGGGGAGCCTGGAATAGTGGAAAGATTGAAATGGCAAGGGGGTAAGTGAAATAGATTGAGGTGGGGATGGGGGCTGGAATAGTGGGAGGGGCTGGGTATAGTAAAGAAGGGGAAAACTAGAAAAAGGGAAGACGGGGTGGGAAAGGGGTGTTGGAAAAGAGGGGGGGAACTGAGGTGGGAAGGGAGGAAGTGGGAAGGACTGGGGAGAGGAAGGTGCAGGCGAGCGACCCAAAAGAAGGAAATCAAGCGAGGCACCTTTTGCCGCCCCTGCCAACCTCTCCCCGTGGCTCCTTTTTCTCCCCCTCCTTCTTAACCCAGTCAAAAGGAGTGGGGGGAGGGAATGCTAGGAGGAAGGAGGAGCAGCCCAAGGCAAAGCTCAGGGGTGACGGCAAGCAGAGGGAGTGAGAGAGAGAGAGAAACCCTCACAGAGGGCGAAAGACAGGGAGATGGAGGTCCCAGCAGAGCAGAGGATTCGGAGGAGGAGAGCGTCGCCCGGCCCCTCCCCTCCCCTCCTGAGCCTCCCTGCCTCTCTAGGTCTAGGTCCTAGAGAGGGTTGGGTTCCCCAACCACTGTTCCTTGATCAGCTGGTGTGCCGCGGGAAAACCTTGGAGGGGGAAGAAAGGCGGGGGGGAAGAGGTTTTCTTGCGGCACACCAGCTGATAGCTCACGGCACACTGGTGTGCCGAGGCACAGCGGTTGACAATGACTGCATTAAACCATCAAGAAACATAGGTGTTACAATCTCATATCCATATGGACAATTTTGGATTTTGAAGTATTTCAGATTTTTGAATTACAGATAAAAGATACTCAGCCTGTATAATGGGAATTACTCATGAATAAATATGCATAAAACTCTGCCATCGAGAACATCATCAGCAATTGCACAGAGGCATCCTGAACAGGTGACTATGAATGTTGATTGTAATCACAAGAGGGCATTGATCCTATGCCTTTTCTGATTATTGATGTTAATTGGAGGAAGGAACATATGATTTTATTCATAATATATAATATTGTTTACAACTCATATCCAAAGAAGGGAGGAAACAAAAGTTAAGATTAATTCTGTGTGGCAATCAGTGTTTGTTTTACAGACATCGTTGTGGAGCTCTTACTTCAGAGGCTAAGATGAAAAAACCAACCAACATTAACTTATCATATATTCCAACACTAATTCTTTTAGACCATGTGTGCTGAATTCCCTACCTGTTAGGCTTGGTAAAGCCTGGAAAAGTAGGCCCAGGAAGTTTGGCAGCCATTTTAGAAGGATGCCTAGGGGCATCCATCTTGGATCTCATTTCTTGAAGGGGGTGTGCTTAGGACTAAGCTTGGAGGGAAATGAGGGGAGTTAGGATTGTCTGGGAGAGAGAGGGTGGAGTCAGTGTGTTAGAGAAGAAGGAGTTAGTTAGGAGTCTGGAGTGGAGAAGAGAATAGGGAAGGAAGCCTGAAATTGGTCAGTTAGCTAGCAGAGTAAGCTAGTGAGAAGATTTTACAGCTATTAGGGAAGAGAGTTGGTGGAGGAGTGGATAGATAGATCCAGGGAAGGACTATCTGTACTGGAGTTTAGAATTGCTAGGCAGAGAGCACATCCTGTCAGTAATTCCTGGAGGAAGAAAGGAGTGTTATTTGCAACTAAGATTCAAACTGCTTAAAGGAACCATACGCTTTTATGCCAATATTTCTGAACCACTAAGCTTAATGCATATTTTGTTCAAGTTCTCTTAAATAAACATTATTGTTTTATTGTTCAACACATCTGCCTCATGTGTGCCTCTGTCAGAAAAGTTTTAAAGCAGTTTCCTGCAGTAATCAAAAGTCTAATGGTGGCAGCGTACATCTTAAAGAAGTAATATCTTCAGTGTTACCTCAGTATACAAGCCTGAGTGTGAATCCAGCACATTCTTGCCTAAGATACCTCAAGTAAGCCAAAGGCTTAATATTGCTTATAAGTTTGGTGGTGGCCAGTGGTCTTTCAAGAGGTTTTCTGGCCAAAACATTATTCCAGCTTTATCACACTTTATCTCTGCCTTTCAATCAAAAACACAAGCAAAACAAAAACAAACAATAACCATATAACATAACAATTAGCAATTAAAACGTACAAATGCAGTCTCAGCGTCACGTTGAAATCATTTTCTGTCACATCGTCGTCATTCCATAGATCTAATTAAACCGTTATATTTCATCAGCAAATGCCTGCTCAAACAGCCAGGTCTTGACTTTCTTGCGAAATGTCAGGAGGGAGGGGACCAATCTGATGTCACTAGAGAGGGCATTCCAAAGCCGAGGAGCCACCACTGAAAAGGCCCTGTCTCTCGTCCCCTGTCTCTTCGCGCCTGCGAAGAAGGCAGGACCGAGAGCAGGCCTCTCCGGATGATCTTAAACATCTCGATGGTTCATAGGGAGAGATGCGTTCAAACAGGTAAGTTGGGCCAGAACCATTTAGGGCTTTAAAGGCTAAAGCCAGCACTTTGAATTGTGCCTGGTAGCAAACTGGCAGCCAGTGGAGCTGGCACAACAGAGGAGTTGTACACTCTCTGGCTGCTGTCTGTTGGACTAGTTGCAGCTTCCAAACAGTCTTCAAAGGCAATCCCACGTAGAGAGCGTTGCAGTAATCTATACAGGATGTAACCAGATAAGATAAGAAAGATCCACCCTGCTTAAGTCATCTCTTTATACCATGCTTTTAGCAACATCTAAAAATACTCAGTTTAAGAGCAAAATGAAGAAAACAAATTACAGAAAAGGATATTGTGATTTCTAGGCAACACAGCTTATGCAAATAATGTCTATTTTATGTTACAGGAACTTGAAGCATCTGGTTTAAATAATGCAAATGACAGAAGCCAAAAGTTTAGAGAGCTCGATTTATATCCCATACCTTTATCCTTCAATGTCAATATATTCCATTTTCACTATCTGAGTTAGAATTGGCTCTGGAATCTCAGACAGTGCTTGCATTAATCCAATATTTGTCTTATTCCTACTTCTTGCGTTCACTGTTTGCCTAATTCCTTCTTTCCCTCCCCTTTTTATTTGTTATATGACTTGTCTTTTCCAAAAGTCATGCTGTATTTGGTTCATTCTTTTCCATCTGTAAATGAATGTGTGCTGCATGCATGAGAATAGAGGATGTTACAGAAGTTCATATTTAATGACCTTTGCAAGATTCTACCAGGGAATCCTGAATGATTACATTGTTGACTTTTCTAGATCTTCTCTCTAAGTTTTGCTTCTGCTCACCTGAAGTTCTGGAAAGCAATTTTCCCATCCTTTAGAGCAAAGGCAAACTGTATCTATTTTTTCATCTCAGCACTGCAATTATAGCAGTTTGATAGAATACAATATGCGCTACAACTTAGCAAAGGTATTGTTAATACTTTTTATACAGCTTCTGAAAATGAATCACAGAACTGATCATTCAAGTTTTTTTTAAAAAAATCCTCAGCACTCTGCAAATCTTACTTCCATTTTAGAGCTTATTTCGAAATTTTATTTTAATACAATTTCATAGATTTTTCAGTTTGCTTTATATTATGCCATGTTGGCTTGTATTTCTATATGAATAATTAGTTTTACAATTGGATCACATAGTTTTATATTTGTAGCCTTCTTTCCTCCCTCCCTCCCTCCCCTGTCTGTGTACATCTTTGGCATGGGTGCTTTTTGTTACTACAGAATCACAAAATCATTGTAGAAGGGACTGCAAGGTCTTTCTAGTTCAATCCTTGTCATTCAGAACATACCATCAAATTCTCCTGGTAGTCATCCAACAACTGTTTAAATAACTCCAGAGCAGGAGAATGCAACACCCTCCAAAGCAGAATATTTCACTGCAAATTTGCTCCATCCTAAACATGGCACCCAACTAAACATTAGAAAATGGCTATCCAATTACCCCTCAGTCTTCTCTTCTCCGAACTAAATAGATTATTTTATTTGTAATTGACATATACACTGATGGTGCATTGTAAATAAATGGTGGTGGGGGAAAAATGAAGGATTAGATTTCTCTTTCTTTTGATGCCTGTCTACATCTGTTCTAGAATTTTGTAGATCCTCTGGAGAAAATTCAGGGGGATGAAGAGCTGCAGGATGGAAAAAACAAATGGGATCTCTGTCAGGTATTTTCCTCTATCTCAGTAAAGTACTAGAAGTGTCCCCAAGCCATGAACCAGCCAGGCCCCAGATTTCCCTGAGTGATGCCGGAAATTCACTGTGCAGTAAAGAGTACACACAGAGATGTCCTTTCACTGCAGTTTGCAGGAAGGCTTTTATATTCAGTTGCTTCAGAAGATATATACAAGGCTATATATACAATAATACAATCTCTATTTCAGCTGCTTCCTCCATCCACTCTCCACAGCTCCAACAGCCTCATTCTGAGCTCAATGGGAGGTAACTACTTTTATGTCCTCCCCCATGAGTGGCTAGCTCAGCCACGTGACTCTGGCCCCTTCCACACAGCTGAATAAAATCCCACATTTTACGCTTTGAACTAGAATATATGGCAGTGTGGACTCAGGTTACCCAGTTCAAAGCAGATATTGTGGGATTTTCTGCCTTGATATTCTGGGATACTGTATAGGGCTGTGTGGAAGGGCCCTCAGACATGAGTTACTCTGCATTTGGAACATGTGGCCATGTCTAAAGGCCTCTGTACTTTACCATTGTTATCTATTCCAATTATTTCAAAACGCTTGACAATCTCCAGCTGCACAAACAGAGGTCTATTTCGCACAATTCTGTATGAAACGTTTTGAGTTTAACACTGAGCACAATGCAAGGTTTATCTCATACCTTGTGAGCTAACCTATACAATTCAAATGTACAGCTCTAATACTATAAAAAGAAACTGCATTTATTGATCTTCTACTGTTAAGCCTAACTTCTATAGGATCCTGTAAGAACCATAGTCTGATTTGTTTATTTGTCCTTTTAACCTTTAACACAAATTCTTGAAACTTCTACAACTATCAACCAACTGCAATCTCCCTTCTCCCCCATTTTGTAAGACATTGGAAAGGGAAAACACATAACCTGCTAACTTCCACAAAGCAGGAGACTGTGCTGCTTCTTGCCAGTGGTAAAATGGGGGGGGGGGGCAGAGTAGAAAGACCTAAATATGCAGTGCAACACATCATGAATTTGCATGCATAGGCATTCTGAAAATCCTTCTTGGACAAAGATTTTATTTAATTGGCTTTAATAAGACACTCTTCTCCCACACTGTCTTATGCAGAGCCATCTGTGCAGGGAATTAACAATCTGGATATTCAGCAGTGGAATGCTTACTAACTCTCTGGTGCTGGACATTATATACCAAAGTTCTAACAATTGTGCTAACTATAGTGCCAAGTTCATGGGTCTAAACAAACCAACAAAGATGTAATGGAGGACTCTGTGATGTTTTCAAAGATCAAGCTAGACTAGCCACAAAGCAAAACAAAAAGGCCATACGCCCAAATCTGCATGCATGTTGCAATCAATTCAGTAAAAATTGACATTACCCAATAAGCATAAGTTAGGACCTTCTCATAGTCCTTGAAATACAGTGTGAAAAGTAACTTTCAAGATGAATGAATATGTTGCCCTTCTGAGGCAATATAAAATTGAACAATGACAGAAAGTATTGTACATTGTGCCGTTATGGATAGCTTCAGAATTCAAGGTGTAGGTTATGACTTATAAAGTCCTAAACGGTTTGGGCCCTGTCTATCTCCACAATCGCATCCCCTTCTATGAACTGGTGCGAACTCTAAGATCTCCCGGGGAGGCCCTACTTTTGCTCCCACCACCGTCACAAGTATAGTTGGTAGGGACAAGAGAGAGGGCCTTCTCAGTGGTGGCTCCCTGCCTCTGGAATGCCCTTCCAAGGGAAATATGACAGGCCCCATCCCTCCCCTCCTTTTGTAAGAGCTTGAAGACCTGGTGGTTTCAACAAGCCTTTGGGAATGACCAGCCCCAAATATTGTTGAATATTGCCTTATACTTCCTACCTATTACCCTGGTCATCCCTCTAATAGGCCCCAGAAATTAGCAGGCACAGACCTGTACCTGCTATTGGTATAGCACTGCACTTAATTCCTGGTCATATTGAAAATTAAAATTTACATATTCCTGGTCATATTCCCCTCATATTTTGAGTTTGCCTTGGCCTGGCCTTTTAATTGCTCTGAACAGGCAGGATTATTATTCTTATTATATATAAGTAATAATGTTATGTTTATGTTGTTTTATTAATTTTATGTTATGCTGTTTACTCGGTATATTTTGGTGATGTTACTTGGAAACGACCCTGAGTCCCCCTCGGGGAGCTAGAGCGATATATATATATATAAATTATTATTATTATTATTGGATGCATTCAACACCGAACATGCTAATCTATTCAAAAGTAGTTTTCCAAGCTCTTCTGTCTAAACAGCTACTATATCCTATCTCACCTATCCTAAGAAATCATTGGATGTAGATGTCCTCACCATGCTGCTATTTTTCTCTTCCACTTTCTATTCCCAAAGCTACTTTGGAACCTCTTACTCATACATGCACATTTACTTTCATACATGGCCTCTTTCATTCATATATGAATATTGGAATGCAGTGTTTCCCAACCTTTTTTTGAGCCACGGCACACTTTTTACATTTACAAAATCCTGGGGCACACAACCAACCAAAATAACACAAAATGACAGTCTAACACAGTAATACATATAGTTAATTGACCTTGAGTTTTGGAGTTGTAGTACACCTGTATCCAGAGAGCACTCTGGACTCCTGTTGGATCAGGACCAAACTTGGCATGAATACTCAATATGCCCAAATGTGAACACAGATGGAGTTTGGGGAAAACAGACCTTGACATTTGGGAGTTGTAGTTGCTGGGATTTATAGTTCACCTTCAATCAAAGAGTATTCTAAACTCCACCAATGATAGAATTGGGCCAAGTTCCCCACACAGAACTGCCATGACCAACAGAAAATCCTGTGTTTTCTAATAGTCTTTGGCAATCCCTCGCAACCCCCCTCGCAACCCCTCTAGGGGTCCTGATGCCCAGGTTGAAAAACGCTGGCCTTCCAGCTGTTAGGAATTGTGTGAGTTGAAGTCCAAAACAACTGGAGGGCTGAAGTTGGCCCGTGTGACGGGGAAGAGAGTGAGGCGGAAGAGAAGGGAGGGGGGAAGAGAGTGAGATGGAAGAGAAGAGACAGGGAAGAGAGCGAGGCGGAAGAGAAGTGACGGGGAAGAGAGCGAGGCAGAAGAGAAGGGAGGGGGAAGAGAGAGCGAGGAGGAAGAGAAGGGACGAGGAAGAGAGAGTGAAGCAGAAGAGAAGGGACGGGGAAGGGACCGAGGTGGAAGAGAAGGAACGGAGAAGAGAGTGAGACAGAAGAGAAGGGAGGGGGAAGAGAGTGATGCGGAAGAGAAGGGGGAAGAGAGCGAGGTGGAAGAGAAGGGAGGGGGAAGAGAGTGAGGAGAAAGAGAAGGGACAGGGAAGAGAGAGTGAGGCAGAAGAGAAGGGATGGCAGAAGAGAGTGAGGCAGAAGAGAAGGGATGGGGAAGAGAGAGCGAGGCGGAAGAGAAGGAACGGGGAAGAGAGTGAGGCGGAAGAGAAGGGACAGGGAAAAGAGCGAGGTGGAAGAGAAGGGACGGAGAAGAGAATGAGGCAGAAGAGAAGGGAGGAAGAGAGCGAGGCGGAAGAGAAGGAACGGGGAAGAGAGTGAGGCGGAAGAGAAGGGACAGGGAAGAGAGCGAGGTGGAAGAGAAGGGACGGAGAAGAGAATGAGGCAGAAGAGAAGGGGAAGAGAGCGAGGCGGAAGAGAAGGGAGGGGGAAGAGAGCGAGGTGGAAGAGAAGGGACGGGGAAGAGAGCAAGGCGGAAGAGGAGAAGAATTTGAGAGAGAAAGAGTGAGAGTGCGGTGTGAGAAAGTGAGAGAAAGGGGGAGAGTGGGTTGTGTGTGTGAAAGAGAGAGAGAGGGAGTGAGTGAGAGAGTAAGAAGAGTATTAGGAGCACATGAGAAAGAATAAAAGAGCGAGGATAAGTGGGAGAGAAAGAAAGAGTGAGAGAGAATATGAGGAAGAGAGAGCAAGAGAGAAAGTGGAGAGAGAGGGAGAGCGAGAGGGGGGAGGAGAAGTGTGCAGGAAAGCACTCTGGAGCTTGACGCAGGCACAGTGGATAACGAAAGGGATGTGACACAAGAAAAGATGGAAGGAGAAAGGAGAACATAAATTGAAGAAACAGAAGAGACCCACGGAACCAGGAAGTGCACAGATAGTAAACATAGAGCCACAGTAACGGAAGCAAGGCAAACCAAAGGAGGAACACACATATAAACACCTCTAAAGGAAAATAAAAAAGAGGAAGGCCAGAAGAATGAGATTTCACAGAGAGGGAAATGCAGGTGAAGGGGACGGGGAAGAGAAGGAAGGAAGAAATGAAAGAAGGGGGTGACCGCAAGAGAAGGGGGCCCAGGGCCCTCTCTGTCTCCCTCCCACACACTCTCTGACTTGCAGGACGGGGGAGAAGTATAGGAAGAGGAAGGGAGGGAGGGAGGAATGAAAGAAGGGGGTGACCCTCTCCCTCTCTCCCTCTCTAACTCACCGACTTGCAGGACGTTCTCCATGGCGCTGGCCTCCAGGAGTCGTATCCCCCTTTGGAAGGGCAGCCCCCGGTGGGCGGGGAGGGCAGGGGTGGCGGGTGAGGGCACTGCAGGGGCAGCGGTCGTGGAAGGCATGGCGGTCCCTCCGTTTCCTGCAGCCCTCAACCTGCTCTAAGGCCCAGCTGCCAGCCACCCGCTTGATCGCCGCGTCCAGCAGGGTCTTGGGCTGCAGGAGGGGCCGCAAAGGGGGCGAGGTGGTGGAAAACGAGGGAGGCCGGGTGGAGGCCGCTGCCTGGGCCGCCTCCGCCGCTTGGGCCGCCCCCTCCTTTTCCACCAAGAGCACCACCCCTGCAGAAACAGAGGCACTTGGGCCCCAGAGAGCCCCCCGCCATTCAATATGGCGGAGCAGCTCCTCACCTTTGCCTCCCTCCGCCAAGGCTGCTGCTCCGCTGCTGCGCCCGACCCACTGCGCCCCAGACGGAGCCCGGCAGAGAGGGAGGGAGGGAGAGGGAGGAGGAGTTCAGCAGGAGGGGAAGAAAGGGGGGGAGAGACGTTTTCCAGCGGCACACCAGCTGATCTGTCACGGAACAGTAGTGTGCCGCGGAACAGCGGTTGGGAAACACTGTTCTAATGGACTGATTTTTATTAGATTCACATGCACTCTCAATCTTGAAGACACAGAAGGTACACAGTTTCGATTGGTCCTAGGTATCTGTTGAGATTTGATTCCAAAATTCCCCATAGATACTCAAACCCATGCATGCTCAGTTCCATTATATTGAATGGCATGATTAAAGGTTGGACCTTATATAAAATGGCAAAATCAAGGTTTGCTTTTTGGAATTAAAAATAATATTTTCAGGCTATGGATGGTTGAATCCTTGGGTACAGAATCCATGCATACAGAGGGCCAATGTATATGCATGCTTCCTATACACTCAGACAAACTTGGACATTCTTGTAAAATTATCGCTTGCTATCTATCCCCATGTGTGTAGAAACAAGATGGACTAAAAGCCACTAGATCTCTCTTTTATCCATTTTTCTTTAACATATCCCTTTCTATAGATCCTTATGGGGCAGAAGGTGAGTAACCTGTAAATTTTGACTACAGCCTCAAATTTAGATGAAAAGTTCCATGAAACCATGTTGCCACCAATCAAGACATTTTCCAAGAAGGCTGTGTTGCACTGTTAAATCGGAATGGGAGCCTATTGCTCCAGATCAATATAATACAACAGTTTGCACATTGCCACAGCGTAGTTGTACTTAATATTATCCCCAGTGTGCCATTTTCTTATCCTTTTGTTGCTTTTCTGCTCTTATTCACAGTAGTGAAATGATCACACTGATGGTATCCTACTGAATCTCCCCAGAAGACACTAAAAGGATAATAAAAAGATAATTTACTAGCATTCATTCAGATAATCCATCTTGAATAGATTTTGAACTATCTGCATATGCCTAATTAAGATTCACTAGAGCGTCTGTGGTCGATATTACTGTATACTTCAGAGTGGAGTGCAGAAATAGAAAGAAGTGGGAAAGCTCTCTATCACCCTGCATTCAGTGAATTTCATAAGAAGGATCTCTATAGAAACACAATATTCTTCAAAGGAAAGAATTCAGCTGTAATTTCAGAATCCTTTTTTAAAAGACAATTATTTTTCATGCTGTACAATACTTATAAAAAGAAGCTACTCCAAAATATGTATCTTTAGGAAAGGCATATTTTCATCAAACTGAGAGCACAATACTATATCCACCACTTACCTAGGAGTAAGCCTAATTGAGACATATTTTTCAATAGGCACGCATAAAACTGTGCTGAAAGCTTCCCTAAAGGGGAATTACATTACATAATTAAGGCTTTTGGAACAGACCACTGGTTTTCAATATATAAAGCTTTCCAAGACTAAACTTTCCATCACTTCTTCTGTTTCACACCGTTGAACATGTCAATTTATGTATTATTTTTGGATCAACATATTTTGTGGGATTGCTTCATCTCATACACAATGACACAGAACACACAACTTAGTTGAAAATTAAAATTTACATAAACATCATTCCATAATGAAATTGGTTGTGATATTTAGAGAAAGACTACAGCATCATGAAACAGTTGCAGGTTTCATTCTAGGTTCACAATAACCCAACTATCTTGGATGAAAATTGCTCTGATCAAAGATAAGCAAAGTATGGCCATCTGACTGATCCCAAGCAAAATTTAATTGCCTTCAAAAAGTGGTTATTTCCCCACTAGTTGTCAAGAAAGAGAGAAATCAGAAAAGTGTGGCAAAGGTTTTGTGGCTTCTCAAGTCCAAATTCAAAACTTAGGAAAATAGAATGTTTGATCTACAGCACCTATAATTCCCCAGTCATGTAACTCAGGGCACATCTAGATTGACCCCTTAAGTTGGTTTGGAACCAGGTGTTTACAATGTGCTAAGTATTTTGTTGAGCCGATTTCGCCCTGGATCTGAGATAAACAAGGATCAGATGCAGGGATTTATTTTGACAGAACTCAGACTTTACCGGGATTTTTAAAAAAAATGCTGTATCACACTTGGTGTGTGTTGAAGCACGAATTGGGGGTATATGTTTTGTGGATACCCAACTCTCAAGCCAGCTTCAAACTGCATTATACTTTCTGTGTAAAATGACAATGACAATTTCAATGGTTCAATGTAAGTAAACTTCTTTATGTTCAAAATTAATTAAATATTGTATAAAATCACCTTCAGGTTATTTGTCTAAAGTGTATATGAAACATAAATGGATTTCATACTTGGTTTTGGTCCCATCTCCAAGTTACTTCACTATGTACAGTATATATGGAAATACAGATAATCCTAAAACCAAAAAGACAAAACCCACAACATTCAAAACACTTCTCATCCCAAGCATTTCATATAAGGAATAGTCCACCTGTACTTTTAATTATGACTCCCTCTTGTACTTACTGACTTATTTAGGCAATCCCTTGTAGCCTGACGATGATGGTCCTCCAAGTGTAGTGTCTTGGTGGTGGGTTCGTAGGTGGCTGTGGAGCCCTATTCTTGAGCCACACATTCTCCCACAGTGAGGACATCGGTTTCCAGGTAGAGGGCAGTCCTGGTTAGGGTTGGCTTGATGCGCCTTCCTCTTCTCCCTTTCACCCTCCATTCATGCCTCTTCAAATGCTGCAGCATTGCTGGTCACAGCCAACCTCCATTTAGAGTGCTCAAGGGCCAGGGTTTTCCAGTTCTCGGTTTCTATGCCACAGTTTTTAAGGTTGACTTTAAGCCCATCTTCAAATCTTTTTTCCTGTCCTGTCCATGTTACATTTCCCGTTTTGAGTATAGTAACTGCTTTGGGAGACAATTGATTGGGCATTCGGACAACATGGCCAGTCCAGTGGAGTTGATGGCATAGAAGCATCGCTTTAATGCTGGTGGTCTTTGCTTCTTTCAGCATGATGACAATTGTCCTGTCTTCCCAAAAGTTTTGCAGGATTTTTCAGAGGCAACGCTGATGGAATCATTCCAGGAGTTGAGTGTGACATCTGTAGACAGTTCACGTTTTGCAAAATTGGGAGGACAATAACTCTATAAACAAGCACCTCAGTCTCCCTAAGGATGTCCCAGTCCTCAAATACTCTCTACATCATTTGGAAAAATGCTGCACTCACAGAGCTCAGGCAGTGTTGTAGTTCAGTGTCGGTGTTGACTTTTGTGGAGAGGTGCCTGACAAGGTAGTGGAAATGGTCAACATTTTCTAATGTTACACTATTAAGCTGTATTTCTGGCATTGCAGAGGGATTGGCTAGTGACTGATGGAAGAGCACTTTGGTTTCCTCGATGATCAATGACAGGCTGAGCTTCTCATATGCTTCTACAAAGGTGTTTAGAATGGCTTGTAGGTCTTCTTCTGAATGTGTATAGACTATGTTGTCATTGGCATATTGGAGTTCTATAATAGATGTTGTTGTGACCTTGTTTTTGGCTTTCAGTCTGCTAAGTTAAATAGCTTGCCATCCCATCCCTCTTGTATATGCTTTTTAAAAATGAGAAATTATTGTCCAGTGCTCTACTGATAAAAAGTGATGTCAAAACTAAATGTGCTGTGAGATTATTTTAAGAAATTTCAACTAATCAAAGTCTTGCAAATTAGATGGAAGGTTGACAGCTCTTTGAGTTGTTTTAATTATATACACTGTAATGTAAGCCACTGAACCATAACAACGCAATGTTTAATGTTATATCCTCAGGAGAACTTTTAAAATATGCATATAATTGTTCCTGCAAGGTAATGGAGGCATATTTTGGGGGTGGTGGGAGGAATTAAAGGTTAGATTAGAGAGTAACACAAGTAATATTTTTGTATTCATAGTTTTAGTAATGGTGCTCAAATCTCCTCAGGACACTGATTCAGGTACTCACCACGTGCATCCCCTTCCCAAATCCTTACTCACCTTTTCTTCTATAACTTCTAAAAGCAATGCACAATCACTTATAATTCTTGGGAAATCTGTTAAATTTGTATTCAATTGAAATATTGGGAAGCAAATTTTCATTGTTCAATTTGCTATCCCAAGCCAAAATATTATCAAGGAATGATGGAAGCAATTAACTGATTTCTCAACATCAGGAGACAACAAAGATGTTTGTTTTATGGCTTTGCAAAATACAAGGGCCTTGTCATCTAACATAAGAATTGTAATCTTATTTTAATCCACCATTAATACAAAACAAAGATTCATGTGCACATGCATTCACAACGCAAACACATAGTATATGTACCAAACCATTAATCTAAAAATCAAAAGGCAAATCCTAGATTTCCAGGAATGGAAATGAACGGTAGATGCAAAAGGCCTGGGTAACTCAGTGCAGCTGTACAATTGTGGCTTTCAGGCATTCAGAATGTATGACAAAAACCATTTGAGCACATTTATGAACATGCTGATGGAAGAGATCTAGAGCTATCTAATTTGGCCAAGCGATAAGGAGGAAATTTGGCATGAAATGGCTATAAACCTCACTTTCTAAAAATGTACTTAATAGTCCCTTCTATATATCATTTTAGGGGCAATATTTGCTATATACGGAGGTGAGGGGGAGGTACTAAAAATCTTCTTACGGTGACGGGCCGCAAAGCTATAACTGCCACAGTGTGTACAGAGAGATTCAATGTGAAAAGTGGAAGATAATGTGCTCACAGACTAATGGGCACTGAACTAGACACAGGCTCATTTTTCACATCATGTCATCTCTAAGGTTTGAATAAAAAGTAATGGCCAGAATGAGCTGGGATCTATCTCAGACATTATCATTTGCCTCCTCAGTTTTATTTGTGTTGACTTGTACAGTCTAAAAAGATGACAGTCTCCGGGCCTCTGGATCAGTCAGAGTGATAATACACAGCACATTACACTGTTGGTGACAGGTTCTGTTCTCCTGCCTGGCATATGAAAGGAACGCATCTCCTTCCGTCATTTCAAATGCTATAAACTGACAGAATAAAGAATCTTGTGGAGGGGACATCACAAACCCTGTCTGTTATGATTTTATGAGATAAACTGCAGTTTCGAGGGTATCTTGTTCGGGAAATTAGTGTCAGTCAAACTTTAGTGTGTGGACAAAGGTGGGCGGGGTAGCGGTCTAAAAAAGATAAATAGCACGGCCATGAAATGCAGCTTTTGTCTGTCTATAGCTGCCACAAAGCTGGGGCTGTATTTTAAGTTGCAAACAGTTGGTTAAGAGCAATTATAATGTCTACTGTATAATTTATGCACCAAAACTTGTTTGTTTTCATTCTAGAAAGGCAAAATAGAAAGGCTGAGACAAAAGGGACAGGGAGCAAGGAGAAGTTGACTTTCATTAGTTTTTTTTATGGTGATGGAATTTCATTAATTTGGAGAGTTGTGTATCTTGTAGAATATTGAGTCAAGAAACATTCCTCAACCACTGCATCTGTCCTTCATTATTGACTTCACATGGCCAGATCTGATTGGCCCAGAAATATATGTAATTTACATGTATTATGTGATTCCCAATTGGCCATTGTTATTTTAGGGAAAAATAAAAGGTGTTGATCCAGAAGTAGAAAGGGTGGCAATTGCTAAGTTGCTAGTAGTAGTAGTAATAGTAGTAGTAGTAATAGAAGAAGATGAAACTGGTGGGCTGGCATGCCTGAAAAAGTTACACAAAATAAACACATCAAAAGTACAATGGGACTTCCAAATTCAGACTGACAGAGTTTTGGAGTACAATACTCCTAACCTCACAATCTTGAGAAAAAAGTATGTTGCAATCCCAGGTAATAGCAAAATTGATGAGAAGCAACTGGAAAAGTTTACACAATATGAGGATTTAAAGACAGAATTGCAAAGACTAGCACAAGGCAGTAAAGGTGGTCCCGGTGGTGATCGGCACACTGGGTACAGTGCCTAAAGACCTTGGCCTGCATTTATAAACAATCAGTGCTGACAAAATTGCATTTGTCAGGTGCAAAAGGCCACAGAAATCAAAATGAGGCAAACAAAATAATAAAACAAAAAGTGACCCAATTGAGAAATTGTTTTTTGAAAATGCTCAGTAGAAATGTATTGTAATACAGAACATTATGCCAGAGATAAAGTGTAAGATTACTGGGCAGTGCTTTTTTCTTCTCATAAGAAAAAATCAGTGGGATAGGAACAAAAAAGAAGATAAATGTGGAGATTTAATACATCGCTTGAAAGTCATCATCACCATCATAATGCTATCACTCATGGCCAAATATGATTGTCTTCCAAGGACACAGTCTTGACAGTGGGCCTGTAAGTAACTGTAGATAGTGAAATCTATTTTGGAACTGCATGATCTTTCACAGTGAGGACATAGATTTCCAGATGGAAGGCTGTCATGAAAAAGGGTTAGCTTGATGCGCCTTCCTTCTGGCACATTTTTCCATTTCACCCTCTATTTGTGCCTCTTCAAAATCAATAGGACTATTGGCAACAACTGACCTCCAGTTAGAATGCTTGAGTGTCAGGGCTTCCCAGTTCTCAGTGTGTCGCCCTCTGAGGCTTCTTGGCACTTGACCCCCCGGACAACAGACAAGGCAGCTGAGGTACAACAAGCTTTATTGAGTATAAGGTAGCAAGGTAAGTATATAGTCCAGGGAGCCTTTACTATGCAGCCTCTGGATAGCAGCAAATACTGGAATCAGCAAGGCTTGAGGATCCGCAACAACAGGATCTCAAGCAGAGGAAATTCAGGAACAAATGCGGGATGCGATAGATAGTCTCTGAGCCCCCAACCGGCGCAAGAAGGTTGGCGGCTTTAGGTACTGCAGGCAAAGTCAAGGTAACAGCAACACGGCTTCCCCGTAGGGCTCGACGATGAACAGGAAGAAGGCTAGATGCTGGAACGAGGCAGCCAAGGAAGGCTGGCTGGCTGGACCCTAGTAGCTGGCCGGAAGGCCTGGTTCACATAGACATCATGGCAATAGCGGTCGTTGGTACGAGATACTGCTAAGCAGGATCTCACAGCTTTTATAGGATTTCTGTCAGCAGGGCCCAGTGCGTCGAACATCAAACTGGATGATGGATGAGCCCTGGGTTGTTTTGAGAACCTCAGTCCTGAAGAATGCAGGCCCTCGTTAGTGTGAACCACCTGGACTGGGGAGTAGTGCTTACTGCTTCGAGTACCCGCTTCTGCTATCAGCTTGGTGGGCTTCGCTTGGCCTTGACATGGCTTTAGCATGGCATCTCCCTCGGACAGTACAGGAGAGCAGTAAAGAGGCCCCTGACAGGGGCTGGGAGTTAACACAGCTGTGCTGAAAAGCTCCTCAGAGTCAGGCGGGCAAAATGCAGACCCAAGGAAAGATGCTGTCTGAAGCCCTTGGGGTGTGACACAGTGTTAATTCCACATTTTTTAAAGGTTAGCTTTAGACCCATCCTTAAATCTCTTTTCCTATCCACTGACATTCCATTTTCCATTGTTAAGCTGAGAGTAAAGTAACTGCTTTGGGAGGTGGTGATCGGGCATTCAGACAATGTGGCCAGTCCAGCGAAGTTGATGATAGGGAAATTGCTTCAATGCTGGTGGTCTTTCCTTCTTCTAGAATACTGATGTTTGTTGCCAAGAGATCTGTAAGATTTTTCAAGGTAATGCTGATGGGATTGTTCCAGAAGTCAAGAGGGACATTTGTAGATGGTCCATCTTTCACAGGCAATAGCTTTATAAACAAATATCTTGGATATCTCTATGAATGTCCTGATCCTCAAAAGCTCTCTGCTTTATTTGAAAAAATGCTGCACTCACAGAGTCCAGACAATGTTGTATTTCAATATCAATACCATTTTTTGTGGGAGAGAATGAAATACCTCAATAATTTCCAGAATCTGTTCTTTCTCCCTTTTGGAAAAGGATGATTATAATGGCATCCTTGAAGTCTGATGGGATATTCTCGGTCACCCACACTTTTTCTACAAGCTTGTGGAGTTGTTGCATCAGCTCAGGTCCGTCCTCTTTAAATATTTCAGCAGGGAACCTATCGAGTCCACTGGCTTTGTTATTTTTAAATTGGTTGATGGCTTTCCTGCCAGCTCATCTCTGGTTTGTTGTTACAGGACTATATAATTATATGTGCCAGAGACCGTCATGATATACTTCTCATAAAAGCCAATGGAAACTGCTGATAGCCATCAGGGTATAGAGGAAAAAACATATAAATAATACATTATTAATTATTTTTGTGTCCCCCCTTCCTGAAATCAAATCCTATTCTATAATTTTAATCAATGAGTCAATAATAATGCTTTTAAAGGATTCAGTCCTAGATAAACCATTTAGCCAAATATCTGAAGTAAAGAGGAGCTTAGTTAACTTTAAATTGCTGCTTCCAGAAATTTGACATATTCTTGGGTCTATAGTTTAGTTGTCACATTATATAGCTCCCAGAGAACTTCACCTTAAATTACATCTATAGAACTTATCTCTTTCAGTCATTGCCAACTTTCACAATGCATATAATAAAAATAAAAATGAAGGAAATTCTGCACTTCCTATCTATGAGGAATTAGTTCCCAGGCCCCTGTGGATACCCAAATCCATGGATGTTCAAGTTCCATCATATACAATAGCATTGTAAAATGGCCTATTTTAATGCGAAAGAGATATAAAGATAGTTTTACTATTTCTCAGTTTCCCATTTCCCAATATTATGTTTATTTCACCTCATTCGTGTCCAGTTTTCATTTTTTTATAAACCCTGCATTTTCAACAATGTTTTTCATTGTTCTTAAGTCTCTGGTCCCCCCCCCCTTTTTTTTGTTTAACAAAATACTGCTTAGCCTATTTAAGATACAGTAACAAGCCCTATATCATATCTACTGAAATCTGGTGTTGATTTGCTACATATGAATCACTACATCAGAACATGGGGGGTCTTGGAATGCATCACCTGCTGATACAGGGCTCATACTATAGTTTCATGCATTAAATTGTCATTCATGTACCTTTGTAAGGATTAGATCTACCAAAAGTAAACTACCTCAACAAGACAAAACAAAAATACCTAAAGTTCTCAAGGGGGGCACTTTCATATTGCAAAAATTGAGATTTCAAAAAGTTCATATTTACATAGCTTAAGATCCTCTAATATGCAAGGTATTACATAATCATTTACATTTTGAGGTTCTGCTCAGATATTCAGTTCCTGGGCAGATAACATTGGATGAAATAGAAGTAGATGCTTCTTCAGCCATGCTCATTTCAGCTGCAGCCAGATATTGCCAGGGACCTTGCACTCTCCTTTGTCTATTAAATGGCCAAGGATCATGTCTGCTCTTTATATTGTCTTGTAAGGATAACGGCCTGCAAAATTATTATGAATTGATACACTATGATCCCCTTATCTATGAGTTCAATATTCACCATTTCACTTCACCATGATCCAGAAAATGTTCTCTCTTGGAAGTGTTTGTGGTCCTCTCTATATCCTATAGTGCAATTTTATGGTGTACTTCCAGTATAACTACAATCAAAATTTAGAGCTTGCTATTATCTACTGTTTCACATATTCATGGGGGTCTTGGAATGTATCACCTGCTGAAATAGGGGTCATACTATGTATTCATGCATTAAATGAATGCAGTTCTCAATTAGAATATTTGTGTGCACTAATTTATAGGAAAACAGGTAATTTTTATATTTTCAATAAAAGTAAGTGATTTCAATGTAGTAGGAAAGACTGATCTATGTGTTTTTCCACTATTTGCTTGCTTTTTACTGCTAGCAACGCAAGATGTATAAGTAATGTAAGAACTTGGATTTAATTTGGTGATATTTCTCCATTTTTGCTACTTGCCTATGAATGTCATCATGCAGTTTAATGGATGAACCACCTAGGGTGTCTGTTAAAAGCTACAAATCCTACAATGGCATCCACCATGTGAACTTTGGGTTGTTTACTGTATGCTGAGACAATGGCGCCCATTAAGTTCTGAAATGCAAAATAAAATCATCCTTACTTATTCTACTTGCCTTACAGGTGGTACAGTTATTCAAAAAGAACAAAAACAAGAAATGAAAATGCCGCAATGACTTCTAAACTTTTATCATGAAAAAGTTCTGTTCTTCATGCATTACAATCCTTAGTACTGTAGAGATTCTAGGCTTATTTCTACAACCACCAAATATCCTTCAAACTTTTCTTCTGCCCATGCTGATTTACTCAGCTAACTGACATCGTAAAAAGCAAAATGTTAATTGTTTCCTTCAGCAGAAGCAGCAAGACAAATAAAAACCACCCTCCCAGACATGCTAGAAATGTTCCTCTCCCCTCCTTCCTACTCCAAGTTGTAAAGCATGATTCTCTTAGGCAGTCCCTCCCTCTTGCCTCCCAGCTGCACAGGGCCTAATGAACATCATGTCTATCCAAGCAGCTGCTGTGTCTTGGATGCTCAAGCTGCTGGGTAGGTGGAGTGGGAAAAAGAATATTTTTCAAGAGGAAGATGCAAGTATTATGAGGATAAAAGAAAAGTATTTACTACCGCATCTTTTCAAAACCTTCATTTTTGCCAAAGTGGATTTAAATTAGAACCAAACATGCATGCACACCCCCACACACACCCACGCCCCCTCCCCAAAATGTTGATTTTTGCCCAAAGCTTTACATTGTTTGCAGGAGAGGAAGATCTATTGTCAAGCTGCTAATTCAAATCACACAGAAACAAATGTATTCTCTCTTTCATCGAGAGCTGTGAAAGTGACTATGGAAAAGTATACAATGATCACACCCAGAACTGTAAAATATGCAGAACAGGCAGTGATTACAGATGAGAGAATGTGTTCTTCTAAGTGCGGCTAAAACAGAATTGAAAGTTGTTTAATATTTTTATACTTCTGCCCTCATTCCAACCAACCAACCTGAGACATGCAAAGTCAGACATTAAAAAACTCCAATCAAACCCATACCTATAAAGATTTGTTTGAGTTCTGCACAAAAGCATGTACTGCCAAACAAGGCTATCGTGAATCCAGAACTCAAATGACTGAAGCACTGGATATTTTTTATTAGCAGGAATTAATTATATTGCCACCTTGAATTTCCATGTTTCCTGAGCTTAGGCCTCCATAACTAATTTGTCAATATGTTGTAATATCTTTGGCAGTGTGTCTATGGGCACTATTATGATATGTGCCTACACTTCAAAATTTGTCACGCATTTAGCTGTATTTAACTGATATTTCCAAATTGTACAGATGCAAACTGGGATTTATTTATTTATTTATTTATTTACTTTGCTTCTAGACCGCCTCTCTCAGCCCGAAGGCGACTCGAGGCGGTATACAAATAGCAGAAACTGCTCAAGACAAACAAATCAACAATCAATACAATTCAACATATACAATTTAGCATTTAACGTTAAAAACACAATATCAGTGTCTCGTTATTAAGTCGGTTTCCAATTGCATCGTCGTCGTTCCTTGGTCTCTATTTGATAATCATACTACATTTGCAAATCCCTGGTCAAATAGCCAGGTCTTGACCTTCCTGCGAAATGTCAGGAGGGAGGGGGCTGATCTGATGTCATTAGGAAGGGCGTTCCAAAGCCGAGGAGCCACCACTGAAAAGGCACTGTCTCTCGTCTCCACCAATCGCGCCTGCGAAGCAGGCAGGACCAAGAGCAGGGCCTCTCCGGATGATCTTAAGCATCTTGACGGTTCATAAGAAGAGATGTGTTCGGACATGTAAGTTGGACCAGAACCGTTAAGGGCTTTAAAGGCTAAAGCCAGCACTTTGAATTGTGCCCGGTAGCAAACTGGTAGCCAGTGGAGCTGGCGCAACAGATGTTGTGCGCTCTCTGAATGCCGCTCCTGTTATCAACCTGGCCGCTGTCCGTTGGACCAGTTGAAGCTTCCGAACAGTCTTCAAAGGCAGTCCCACGTAGAGTGCATTGCAGTAATCTATACGGGATGTAACCAGAGCGTGGACTACCGTGGCCAAGTCAGACTTCCCAAGGTACGGGCGCAGTTGGCGCACAAGTTTTAGCTGTGCGAATGCTCCCCTGGTCACCGCCGATACCTGGGGTTCCAGGCTCAGCGATGAGTCCAGGATCACACCCAAACTGCGAACCTGCGTCTTCGGGGGGAGTCCAACACAGGCTGTAACACTATGCCCTGTTCGGCCTTTCGACTGACCAGGAGTGCCTCTGTCTTGTCTGGATTCAATTTCAATTTGTGCGCTCTTATCCAGCTACTGGGTCCAGATATGTTTGTTTTGAAAATTCTAACTCAAAGCAGAGATCATTGCTAGTACCAAGCTAGCATATCCCTTTCAACTCTTTCTGTTTCCTACTTGAAATTTATTTATTTTATGTATATATAATCTTTTCCTCACAAATCTATCTCCAGATAAGCTTCCACTGATCTTCCACTGAGTTAAAAGTCAAGAGAACAGTTCTTTTGGTAAAGATATGCCATAAACAAAGGCCATTTTGTCTTACAATGACTTTCAGGAGATATGAAATAGAAGTTCTTGCCACTTATCAGCTAATCTAACTTCTGCCCATAGTACAATCAATACATTCCAGAATCTTAGGCATCCAGTTTGTGTTGGTGGTTAGAACCAGATAGGTAGAGTTAACATCTACACTGTGCTTATGACTGCATCACAAGGGCAGGATTTCGGCAGCATATGGTAGCTCCACCCTACATCACCCATAGAACCCACTGGCTCTCATTAAATGATGCTGGCGGGGATCCGTGAGTGGAGTAGAGACAGCAACAAGGGAGGCTTTTCATGTTGTCATAGGAAGCCATGGGGGAAGCAGCGTGATCAACGCTTCCCTCTATGGGATCATTCTCAACTTCAGCTGGGTGATGTGGGCCTGGGGTGCAGGGCTCCCCACAACCCTCAATAACACAAGACAATACAAGGTGATTTCAGCAGCCAGGTAACAAGGTCACTAAACGTCCACAAGGATTAGAATCTCAAAGTATTTATATAGGATAACAAACAGGTGCTGGTAATTATGTTATTTATAATATGCGTTTACATACAAATATATTCCTATTGGGGAGAAACATAGACATATCAATATCTGGCACTTGCTTTCATTACATTTTAATCACAGAATATACTAGGCTTGGTTGATCCATAAAAAGTGGTTCTAAAACACAATGGGGGGATTTTTTTTGGATTAGTAATAGAAATACTCACAAAAAAATTTCCAAAAAATTCTTAAATGTAACGTAATTAATAACAAAATTCATTAGTAGTTCTTATTCCAGCGCATGCGCACAGCAGGAAAACACTGGGCTGACATCACAGGCAAATCAAGGGGAAAACATTTCCCTTCACTTCTGGAGTGCAATTGACTGGAGCTGAAGATTTATAGCATATAGAAATGGTACCACCAACTTATACAGTATGAGGTTCTTGTAACAGGAATATATATATATATATATATATATATATATATATATATATATATATATATCAACCTTCTCCAAAATTGCTTTTTAGGGTGACTTACAGAGTGCTGTGCGGCCCTTCTGCTTGCTTGGTCAGAGGAAAAGCGTGCGAAGGCTATTTTCCCTTCAGTCCTCCCAGGCGCTCTAGGACTCCCGGTCCCTCTCTATGGTTCCTCCTTGCTTCTGTAGTTTTCCCTTCTTCACTCTGTGGTCTTCTCACTCCCTCCTCCTCTTCTTTCAGCCTTCCTTCTCTCTTCTCCTCTTTCCTTCTATCCACCCCGATTTTCTGGGTGGTTTAAAGTGCTATTTTTCCTTCAGTCCTCCCAGGCACTCTAGGACTCCCGGTCCCTCTCTATGGTTCCCCCTTGCTTCTGTAGTTTTCCCTTCTTCACTCTGTGGTCTTCTCACTCCCTCCTCCTCTTCTTTCAGCCTTCCTTCTCTCTTCTCCTCTTTCCTTCTATCCACCCCGATTTTCTGGGTGGTTTAAAGTGCTATTTTTCCTTCAGTCTTCCAAGGCGCTCTAGGACTCCCAGTCCCTCCCTATGGTTCCCCCTTGCTTCTTCACTTCCTCCAGGAAGGCCTTTTACTTTAATTATCCTCAGACCAGGCAAAGGGCCCTGATATGTCTGTAAGTACCATGAAAAGCTACTTTGGAGGAGATAAATATTCCTGTTACAAGAACTGAGAGGGAAGATACGATCTAATTACAATAATTAAGAAAAATGGCGGCCTCCAGGTTCGGTAAAGAAAGTAGACTTCCGGTTTGGAGCACATGGTTCAAAAAACAACAAAATTAGCTTTTTATATGAATTTAATCCGATTTCAAATAATTTTTAAACCGCAGAGACCAACCCTAGAATATACATTACAGTGTACTGCAGGTATGATATTACTTTGCCATAAAGAACTATCTTTCCTTTACTCTTTAGCAGGCTATTCTATGCTTATCTCATAGGAGAACACTACTATCTTAAACAGTATGACCTGTCAATTTATCAAGAATACCATATATTCTGCTGAGGAACTATACATTTCTAAACAGGCATCTGTCAATATACAAACATCCAAAAGCAAATATTCTTGAGCATTGTTAAAACTAACAATATCTGCTACATCTGTAAGCATTTTAATAGGCATTCCCTACAACCATAATGGTGTGTGTGTGTCAGAGCTGGGAAATCTGAGCTTTGAAGAAGTTCAGATTCCCAGCCTGCCATGAGGCGGTATTGACCTTTGTCCCAGTTCTGTGGGAGCTGTGCTGACCTTTGCTCCAGTTCCTGAGAAGCTGTGCTGTGTCATTCTGGAAGTGATGCAACTTCCAGGTGCCTGCTGAGTCCTGGGGGAAGTGAGGTAACCTCCTCTGGACATGGACATTGGACACTGTTCTAAATATGCGGACTCAGAGACTTATGAGGTCATATCCCCTGGACTATGGGAACTGCTGACTCACCCAGATATGGTGCAACCCTCCTTGGACATTGCGTGGGCAAGGGAGGGGGTTGGAGGACAATAGGTGTGTTTGGGTGGCGGGACTTTGCTTTAGCTTCACAAGTTTTGTACCTGCAATAAAATCGTGTTGGACCGTGCTACTACCTACGCGTGTTTCCTTACCGAGGTTGGAGAGTCACTACAGAAGCTAAAGCCCGTTTCGACTTTCCCAGAAATGGCGAGGTCGGCGAGAGAGGAGGAGGAGTATATTGACATGTGGAACCTTGCTCCTGATGAGATCCGGAGAACCATGGAGTGGGAGTGGACCACTATCGACCATGTGGGATTCCCGGACGAGTCCAGAGAAGCGATGGCGTCTTGGCGTTCGTCAGCTCAGGTGGACGAGCTCAGAGAAGCGGAGGAATGAAGGTTGTGGTCCGCTCAGGTGAGCTCCAGAGGAGGTGTATCCAGAGAAATGGGGTGAGAGCTCCCATTCAGGTGGATTTCCGGATGGCCGGAGGAACCAGAGAAGCTGTGCGGAGAGGTGGGCCAGCTCAGGTGGATCCAGTAGATGGCAGGACCAGAGAAGCGGGGAAGGTTGCCCCAGCTCAGGTGGACCTGGAGGATAATGGAAGTGAAACCACTGAACCGGAAGCGCCGTCAGAGTTGGAGGTGATGCGGTGCAAGATGGAGGCGATGGAGCAAACTCTGAGGAGGATGTCCCGGGCGATGTCGCGGAGGGAGCCGATGGATTGTGGAGTGCCCCTGGAGGAGGAGATTTTACGTTTTACTCCTGGATGGACGGCGGTCCATCGGATGAGCGTCCTAGATCTCCTACGGAGTGTGGACTGCGGATGATCATCTGGGGGAAAGCCAAGGGGTCCCTGTGTCAGAGGGAAATCCGGCTCCGGTGAACCGCATTCAGGAGAAGGTGTATCCGAATCTCCCGCAGCCAGCGGGGATGGGGAGAGGAGTTCGGAGATCAGAGGCTCCCCAGTGGAGGGGAGTACAGTCCCAAGAGTTTGGAGGGCGATTGAAGAAGGAACCTTTGCAAGTGGAATTTGAGGGGGAAGCTTGCAAGGTGGCCTTTTTCATTGCTGCAGTGAATTACCATATGGAGGATTACGGTCATTTATACCCCAGCGATTGCAGTAGAGTACGTGCCATTGGAGGAGTGTTCAAGGGACGAGCGGCCGAATGGTACGTACAATGCCATGATCGCAAGGACTCATGTTTGAAAACTGTTCGGGCCTTTCTGCAAGCAATCCGAAATCGTTTCTGTGATCCTTTGGAGAGGATAAAAGCTAAGGAGGCAATGCGCAGCTTGGTTCAGGGGCCCCGATCTGTGACGGAGTATGCAGAGGAGTTTATGAGTTTGGCGGGTAAAGTCGCTGAGTGGTCCCAGGCAACGCTGCTAGAGCTTTTTAAGGATCGTCTGCGGAGGGAGATCCTGGAGTGGTGTTTACATCGAGATGATCCGGGTGACGTTGACGGATGGATCCAGCTAGCCGGCAGTGTGGAGGGGATCTTGGCCCAGGTGCAACGTCGAAAGTTCCAGTCGACGAGGTCTAGGGGCCCCGGACGCAACTTTGGAGAAGGAGGGTTCCGGGAAGGAGAGACCAGGCGTAGTGGCAGTGACGGGCGTTCTAGTGTTATGAAGAAACCTGTGATGGGAAGGGGCCTCTGTTTCATTTGTTCCCAACCAGGTCATTTTGCATCCCAGTGCCGGCAGAAGCAGATGCCGGATCAGAAAAAAGCAGCTTCAGCTAAAGCGGCTGTAGGTGACAATATAGACTCAAAGAGTGTTGGGGTGAGTGCCCCAAGTGTACAGTGTTCATTGGGATTGTATAAAGGAGGGGAGGTGATAGAGAAACAGGCCTTGATTGATTGTGGGTGCTCAGAAAACATCATGTCGCCAAAGTTGGTAGATAGTTTAGGGGGAGAAACTAAAATGTTACCAGTGCCAGTGATCTTTACTCAGTTAGATGGGTCTTCTATTGGTGGTGGGCCGTCTTTATTGGGCACTAAAGATTTAAAAGGTTGGGTGGGACCTTGGGAAGGAGACATAGACTTTGTGGTAGCACCAATTAAGGGCCATGAGGTAGTATTAGGATTGCCATGGCTAGAGCAGGCTAACCCCAAAATTGATTGGAGGACTGGGATTTTGCAATGTGAACCGAATTTGGTATAATAGGATTTGGTTAGGGTGCAGGGTGTGCCCGAGGAATATTGGGATTATGCGGATGTGTTTAACCCTATATTAGCCCAAAGTCTTCCCCCTTTCCGTAATGTTCAATGTCGGGTGGAGGTTAAGGAGGGGGCGGTATTGCCTAAGCCTAAAATATATGCTATGACGGTGCAGGAGAAGGTAGCTTTAAGAGAGCAGATTGATGAGTACTTAAGGAAAGGGTTTATCCGAAGGTCTGAGTCCCCTATTGCTGCGCCGGTGTTGTTTCGGGAAAAGAAAGATGGGAGGTTACGATTGTGTATTGATTATCGGGGTCTGAATGCCATCAGTACTACCAATTGTTACCCTTTACCACTAATTAAAGATCTGTTAGGCCAGTTGGGGGGAGGTAGATTTTACCTAAATTGGATTTGATAGACGCGTTCCATATGGTGAGAGTGAGGAAAAGTGATCAATGGAAGACAGCTTTCTCTTGTCCCCTCGGGTTGTTTGAATGGGTCGTGATGCCATTCGGTTTGGCTGGAGCCCCCGGTATTTTCATGCAATTAATAAATGAGGTGCTGCACCCCCTTTTATATAAGGGAGTGTTTGTATATTTGGATGATATTGTGATTGTGACGCGTTCCAGGGATGAGCATGTTCATTTGGTTCAGGAGGTGTTGGAAAGGTTGAGACAGGCTAAGCTATATGTCAAGTTGAGTAAGTGTGAGTTTGGGAGGAGTCAGATTGATTTTTTGGGTTATCGGATTAGCGAGAGTGGCGTGGCTATGGATCCGACTAAAGTGGAGGATGTGTTGAGCTGGGAAGCTCCACAAACCCGCAGGCAATTGCAGGCTTTCCTGGGTTTGGCAAATTTCTATCGCACTTTCATCCCTGCATTTGCAACGATAACTCTTCCTCTTACGGAGTTGTTAAAGACTAAGGGGAAGGGGGAGTCTAAGAGGACTAGGTCTCCGAGCTCTAAGTTAGGGTGGACGGATGAGTGTCAGGAAGCTTTTGTGAGATTGAAGAGGGCTTTTACCAGCGGCCCTTTGTTGATGCATCCTGATACGGGAAAGCCTTTCGTAGTGCAGTGTGATGCTTCGGCGTGGGCATACGGAGGAGCGTTGTTACAGAAGGATCAACAGGGGAACCTGAGACCCTGTGCATATTTTTCTAAAAAGTTCGGGGAGCAAGAAAGGAAATGGCCAGTATGGGAGAAAAGAGGCTTTTGCCGTGAAGAGTGCGGACGTGGCGTCAGTTTTTGGAGGGGGCTGTTTTTCCCTTTGTGGTGCTGACTGACCATCAGAATTTACAGTATCTGAAGAATCCTCAAAAGCTATCTCCCAAATTGGTGAGATGGGCTCAATATTTTGCGCGGTTTAATTTTTCGTTGCAACATATCAAAGGAAGGGAGAATGTGGTGGCAGCCGCTTTATCTCGTTATCCTCATGTGGGGGAGGATTCTTTTACTAGGTCTGAGGAGGTGTTTACCAAGGAGCAATGGGGTTTGGCGGTGCAGACAAGGTCTCAGGTGGAAAAGGAGGTAAAGAAGGAAGAGGAGGTTGTAGATGAATGGTGTTTAGAGTTACAGAAGGGGTACGAAGGGGATGTTTGGTTGCGTAGTCATAAGGAGGAGTGTAAGTGGTTGAACGGGTTATGGCTTGTGGGAACTAAGGTGTATGTGCCTCAAGTGGTGAGGAAGAAAGTGTTGAGGCTTAATCATGATCATAAGACTGCAGGCCATTGGGGAGTTACCAAGACTCTCTTGAATGTGAAGAAACGTTATTGGTGGCCTGGTATGAGGGCAGAAGTTAAGGAGTATGTGGGAAGATGTGAGGATTGTGCACAAAGCAAAGTTCCCACTGCTAAGCCACAGGGTTTGATTCAGGTAGTAGCTTCTCCGGTGCGGCCATGGACGCATGTTAGTACTAATTTTGTGGGGGAGTTGCCCTCTAGTCGCGGCTATCGTTACATATGGACGGTGTTGGATCTGTTTTCTAAACAGGCTCATTTCGTCCCTTTGAGGGGTTTGCCTTCGGCTGAAAGGTTAGCTGAATTGTATGTGCAGCATGTGTATAGGTTGCACGGGTGTCCGGAGCAAGTGCTTAGTGATCGTGGGTGCAGTTTACTGCCCGGTTTTGGGAACGGTTTTTGGAGGTGTTAGGGGCTGAGAGGAGGCTTACTACTGCTTACCATCCTTGCTGCAATGGGGGCGTTGAGAGAACGCAGAAATCTTTGGGAGGTTATCTGTGTATTTTCAGTAATAAGGAGCAAAATAATTGGTCGGATTTGTTGCCATATGCTGAAATGGCGTATAATAGTTCAGTGCATTCTTCTACTGGAAGGTCGCCTTTCGAGGTGGTTTACGGCCAGGATGTGGCCCCTTTGCCTCAGTTATTGGAGATAGGGAAAGAGGAGAGGAGTGATTGGAACGTGCGAGCTCAAGATGAGTGGAAGGAAGTGACTGAAGCCCTGGGAAAAGCGCAGCGGTCATATAAGCTGTTCGGAGATCGGCGAAGGCAAGAGGGAGAGGTGTATGTTGAGGGCGACCTAGTGTGGTTGTCAACTCAGAATTTAAAGTTGGGGTTACCCTCAAAGAAATTAAGCCCGAGATACATTGGCCCGTTTAGGATCGAGCAGGTGGTGAATAGGGTTTCATATAAGCTAATTCTGCCAAAGGGGTTAGGTAAGGTTCACCCTACATTTCATTGTAGTTTATTGAAAAGGTACATGGGTCCCCTTCCTCCCAAGGATTGAATGGTATTTTGTTTCTGCAGGGGGAGGACGCGGTGGAGAAGGACATTATGTCAGAGCTGGGAAATCTGAGCTTTGAAGAAGTTCAGATTCCTAGCCTGCCATGAGGCGGTATTGACCTTTGTCCCAGTTCTGTGGGAGCTGTGCTGACCTTTGCTCCAGTTCCTGAGAAGCTGTGCTGTGTCATTCTGGAAGTGATGCAACTTCCAGGTGCCTGCTGAGTCCTGGGGGAAGTGAGGTAACCTCCTCTGGACATGGACATTGAACACTGTTCTAAATATGCGGACTCAGAGACTTATGAGGTCATATCCCCTGGACTATGGGAACTGCTGACTCACCCGGATATGGTGCAACCCTCCTTGGACATTGCGTGGGCAAGGGGAGGGGGGTTGGAGTACAAAAGGTGTGTTTGGGTGGCGGGACTTTGCTTTAGCTTCACAAGTTTTGTACCTGCAATAAAATCGTGTTGGACCGTGCTACTACCTACGCGTGTTTCCTTACCGAGGTTGGAGAGTCACTACAGTGTGTGTGTGTATCGATTTTAATACCGTTTATATGTTTCATTCTAGTACTGTCTCTCAGCATTTTTTTCAGCATGTCTCAACAGTTTTTTCAGTCACCAAGAGCAGTGCACCTGTTATCAAAGACTGGTTGAAGACTGTAGAACAATCTAATGCTAGCTCTTTCTTGGATGTTTATCTTTCCTTGGCCTCATCAGAATATCAGATGACCAATCAGATTACGGTATACTCTATACTTCTTAGATATATTTCCATGCCTTAAACATGGCAGCCAAATCAGCCTGGCCTGTACCAAACATATGACTTGGGGTGTGGACTAATTTTCCCACCAGTGAAGAATTCTTGCTAATATTTTATCTTATTCACTGTGACCTAGACCACCTGAATTCTAGTCATCATGTAGCCTAAAACAATGCCACATTTTATAGCAACCTGAAGTTCTATTGTATCACCCCTAAGACTACAGACCCATCTAGACAAGCCCAAAAACCAGGACCTATCTCGCTTTTTACCAGAGGTGTCCAAACCATGCCTCAGATAAAAACAAAATAATTTGGAACAAACCAAGGTTACCATGGTTTTTCCAAATTAATTTGATACCCCATTAGATCCAGGCCTTCCTGAAAGGCCTGGGTCTAATGGGGTATTGGGCCTATAGACTAGAGATTCATTTTAGGGTAGTCTTCAGATCAGATTTTAGTCCTTTCTAGAAGTGCCCTACCTTAGCCAGGTCATGCAAGTTATGCAACTGCAGTAGCTACTGTAACGTAATTGTTTTGTTTCTTTGGCCTAACACAAAGTACAAATTCTTCAACCTAGTGTTCAGGTTGAAGGAGATGGAATACTGACAGATAGCATTGCACTTGATTGGACGTGGCTGGAACAGATCCAATCCACAAAACCCAGCCACACTGGTTTCTGCTGACCAGGTCCTTCATTCACTGTCAGGTCTTGGATGGTATTCCATAAGAACAGTACAAAAATGCGGCATCTGTCTCCTTCCCTTACTTGGAATGTTTTATACTGAGATAATACAAATACAGCATCCCATTCCTCCCACATCTTGGGATTCACAACAGCATGTGTACTAACATTAGAATATATACAACCCATATCAAAGTGTCAATGAAGCAGGTCAATAAATAACTCATGTAAAAATATCTACCTAAAAATAAACAAAAAAAATAACAAGATATCATGCATTGGAGAAAGGAAGGTCAGATACTGTTTTACCAAAGAAAAGAAACTGTCACTGCAATATAGACATAACCGAGATATAACTAAATTCAGTTTTTCATTCAGAAAAGTCTCCATAATTTGCTCGCCATGTTTTGAGCAGGAGCCTCTGTTTGTTTGTTGTGTTTTCTTCTCCCCACAGTTACACTTTCCATCTTCAGTTCCAGCTCTTCACATTATGTTTGCTTAACATTTATGGAAAATAGTTTGTGAACTTGGAAGAGCAAAATATGCTCCCTCCACCCCCTGCAGAAACTTTGGTGGCTGTTGTCTTGGACTAGGATCGCTCCTTTTGGGCCAGTTAATTAGAAACACAGAGGACTCGGGAAAACACAACAGCTTTAGCTCCTAGTCTGTACCCTCTGTGACAAATACAGAGCAGCTGCAGGGCAATTATGCCAATGGTAACATGGCTCCCTGAGGAATGTCCCTGGAAAGAGGCAGCAAAGAAGGAGCAGTCAGTCAGCCCAATAGCAAGAACGCTCTGCCTCTAGAACATTTTTTAATTTTTATTTTCTGATGAAATTATGGGTCCTACCATCATGATTATTCCAACAGCTATTCTTTATATTTTTATTGTTCTTGAGTATCACAGTCTAGGGCCCAAAAATAGCAACAGAATCATATGTATCCATAATTTTAAATTTTATGCCTAGTCACATAGAAAAAATTGGTAGACTGCCTTTATCAAGAATTAGATTATACAACAATTTTCCTCCACCACCACCAAAACCCTGAAATATTTACTTAAAATATTTAAATTTATTTAATATTAACAGTTTACACCCTGCTTTTATGAGTTTAAAATGTGAAAAGGAGAAATTTCTTAATTTTGGTTTTTAAAAAACCTTTAAAAATCTCTGTAATTTTTTTCTGACATAGGTTTTGCAATATGAATAGAAACAGTTTATGTCATAATATTGTCCTATGGATGTTCCAAAAGGAGTAGCTACTTTCTGAAAAGAATGGAGTAAATAATGTTTATTATCTCCCCCTCCAGCAGCTTTTTCCTCAACGTACTCCAGACTACATGGGAATCTTCAGAACAATGTGGAAAGCTGTGAAGGTACAGATGGAAGGGGGTCTATAGAAACTGGCTCTGTTCCCATTCTGCTAGCAGAACTGCACTGTTGGATCAAAGGATGTTCCATCAGCAGAAAGAAACCATAGTTTATATCCCAAAACTGTTGCTTCTGGAGAAAAGTCACAAGGTTTTAACAATACATCAGGCCCAAAGAAAGTCCTTCTGTAAATGCTCTTTATTCCATAACTAGGTGCTTCTAATAAGTATGGCAAGGTCAATTCAGTTGTTGCTCTCCCCACCGCAGAAACAATAGGCTTCAAAGCAGCCACTACTGAATACTTAGATGTTTGCTTACATTATCTCCTTCTGAAATTGTAAGAGCGTTAGAGCAATAGTGCAAAATAAGACCAAATACCCTTTTAGTCCAGCATTCTGCTTCTGAAGCCCATTATACACTGCCATATAAAATCCAGAGTATCTGCTTTCAACTGGATTGTCTGGCAGTGTAGAATCATATAATCCAATTCAAAGCAAATAATGTGGATTATCTGATTTGATAATCTGGATAATTTGGCAGTGTAGAAGGAGCCTGAGAAGAGTCAGGAGATGCCTCTGGGAATTCCATAAATGAGGATGAAGAAAATTAATATAATCTACATGTCCTTGACATTTGCTGGATCATGCTCATAGTAAACACAGTACAGTTGAACCTCCATACCCATGGGTTTTTTTAATTACCTAAAAAAAATCCAAAAAGGAAACCATAATTTTTCCATTTTCTATAAGGTTTGCTATTTTAATATGCCATTGTATGTAATAGGAATCGAACATCCACAGGTTTCGGTATCCACAATAGGGTATGGAACCAAACACTAGTGAATATCAAGGGATTACTGTAATCACCTTCTGAAATTAAATTAATGCCTGCAAATTTATAGCTGATAGCATTTTCCTCAATGTGAGAGGTGTAAACAATATAAGTTCTGGGCCTGTTTAGTTCCTATATGCAACAATGAAACAATAAGAAATAATACATCACTCATAGTAAATTCTTAAGGATCTTGGAAAAATAAAAGGACCTGCCCAGATTGCCATAAAGCTCTGAAATTCAACCCCTAATACATTTAACAAATACTAAGAATTTCAGTTTGATTACTATTTTTAAAGGTGATAAATAAATCATAATTAAATTGCAGAAAAGGTTCCTATATATGCTGTACATACAAGACACACTTTATTCCTTCTCCACAATGACAAAGCTGTCAACAGACTGCTATGAATAATATTCAGGTTAAATGAAACCGGTCCCCAATGGAGTGTACTATTATCTGTTTCATCTCCTTATCAGCTTGGCATGTACAGTTCCAAGGTAAACATGAAACTGAGCAGTTGGTAAATTTGGATTCTGAATCCTGACAGCATCATTTCCAGAGGTATAACATCTTAATCAAATTTTAAAATAAAATATCCCAGCCCTGAGCTCCAGCATGAACCCAAAAATTATATAACGCACATGTTTTTATGCTTTGTCAATTACATTTGAAATAGGGACTGTTTGTTTCAGCCCTTCTAAAAATGAGACTAGGATGAGAAAACAACCTATTTCCTTATTAGGTTCAGGAGTCAAAGGACTCAGCCAGGGAGCCGCAGGCTTCAAGAGCATAGAAGATTAAGACATATATTGGATTCATGATGGAGGGCACAAAGTTCATTTTCAAAATAAAACAGAATTTTATTCATATTCCTTTTAAAATTCAGATTGCCATTTGCCAGCTGACCTGTGACATGGCAGCAGTGTATTACATTTTCAATGAGCAGTCTATCTGGAGCTGGAAAGAGAGGGGAGTATTTCCTGCCCTCCCCACTCTCCCTTCCTATAGTAAGATATTGTTCTTAGAATTTTAGATGGAGCAAACAGGGCTTGGGCAACGTATTTATTTTTAATAAGGGGAGATGTAGAATAGTATAGTCAATGGTATTAGGTAGACGCAGAAGCTTTTCTCCTTTCACCATCTTCTTTCTCTCTCGCTGTTTCTGGCTTGTTTAAAGAACAACTTGCATATGAAATACATTGGGGACAAAAATATATTGAGTTGGACAATAAAAACAAATTACCCCCTCCCCAACAGCAAAGAAAAGAAAGAAAGAAAAAAGAAGGTAAAAGCTCTTTTAAAACAAGTTTGGGTAGAATGAGAGCCACGCCAAGATTTTATATAGTGACGAGCTAGATTTATCCAGCTTGCCATCTGTCAAAATTATATTACAAAAGGCACATATGCAGAGATACAAGACTACTGATTTTCATATATATTAAAATCGGCAACTACTGCAGGATATGAAAGCTGGCAAACTGTTAAGCCAAAAGGCTTACATTTCAAACTTTTGGGAGTATTGCTCTAATTCAGCTCTGTCTCTGACACAGAAGCACCCACACAAAATTGCAGGTATTTTGTGAGCACATATACATGCTCATCTGTAAACACCTCATTTTAGAATGCTGGCAAAATAACATTTTAATGCCAGGGAAAACACGAAAGAAAGAAAGAAACCCCACATGTTTTGCATTGGAAATAAGGCTGGCTACATTAAATGCATTAATATTCAATGCACACAAAGGGCTTTGCCTGCTTCCATACAGAGTGATGTGCATCACTGAAGTGGTAACATTGCAACGCACTAATGGGTGTGTTGAACATACGGCAGAGGTGGGTCAACAAGGAAGTTGGAAAGACAGAATACATGGCTAGGACATCACTGACAACAACATCTAGCAGTGTCCCTGAGAGTTACCCAGTCAAGTTGTGGGCAGAAATACTCAATACCATACTGTGCAGATGATACAGGCACACCCCATTGTTAAGAGTGAGACAGAGAAAGAGGAATGAGAATAACTCATTTTGAGTAGAAAGTTACAGTTCCACAAATGACTTTATCACATAAGGAAGGCAAACTGATTTTGCACCTATCACATGATAACATATGAATCCTGCTACAAATTTGGCTCCCTGCTTCCAATGTTTCTCCTGTTCCTAGTTAGTGAAAGGGAAAATTCATAAATAGATCCCAATCCCACTAGTGTGCCCAAGCTATCTGAATTTCTTTTATTTTACACTAGCCATCCCCTGCCATGCGTTGCTGTGGCCCAGCCTGGTGGAAAATAAAGTAATGAGAATGTGTTGCTTTCTAATATACTGTACGTATGTAATTTCTTTATGCTTGTGGGTAAACAGTATTTCTTGTTGTTTCTTTGTCAGAGTTGATGTAGAGGTGTCTAGTTTTCCTACTCTGGAACATGCAACATGGAATTGTCCTTCTTTAGGGGTTCCTTTCAAATCTATGATACTATATCTGTCATATACGTGTGTGTGTGTGTGTGTGTGTGAATTATATATATCCATCTATATCTATGGCTGGATGGCTCTTTGTCAGGAGGACTTTGATTATGTTTTCTTATTCTGGTGAAGGTAGTTGGACTGGCTGGTCTTAAGACAGCATTTCTCAACTTGAGGGTCGGGACCCCCGTGAGGTCACGAGGGGGTGACAGAAGGGTCATCAGAGACCACCAGAAAACACAGTATTTTCTGTTGATCATGGAGTTTCTGTGTGAAAGGTTTGGTCCAATTCTATCATTGGTGGGGTTCAGAATGCTCTTTGATTGTAGGTGAACTATAAATTCCAGCAACTACTATTCCCAAATGTCAAGGTCTAATTCCCCAAACTCCATCTGTGTTCATATTTGGGAATACAGAGTATTCATGCCAAGTTTTGTCTAGATCCTTCATTGTTTGAGTCCACAGTGCTCTCTGGGTGTAGGGTGAACTATAACTCCAAAACTCAAGGTCATTGCCCACCAAACCCTTCCAGTATTTTCTGTTGGTCATGGGAGTGCTGTGTGCCAAGTTTGGTTCAATTCCATCGTTGGTGGAGTTCAGAATGCTCTTTGATTGTAGGTGAACTATAAATCCCAGCAATTGCAATTCCCAAATAACAAAATCATTTTTTAGTGATGGTCGCTCATTGGGTTGTTATGTGTATTCTGTCCAAATTTGGTGTCAATCCATCCAGTGGTTTTTGTGTTATGTTAATCCCACAAATGAACATTACATTTTTACTTACCTATGGGGAAACTATGTTGTCTGGCTTTACTCCGGAGCTATTGATTGATATGACATTGGACAACTACACTAAAGTAACAACAACTACAACATGCGGATATGTGGAAATATAGCTGCATGATCATGGATTGGTGAATCAATGCAATTGCACAAATAGAGAAAAAATGAGATTATTAGGGTGCTCATTCTGGTATTTATCGGCTGTCACTGGAACCCCCAGTGGTGCAGTGGGTTAAATCCTTGTGCCGGCAGGACTGCTGACCTGACGGTTGGGTTGCTGACCTGAAGGTTGCCAGTTTGAATCCAGGGAAAGTGTGGATGAGCTCCCTCTGTCAGCTCCAGCTCCCTATGCAGGGACATGAGAGAAGCCTCCCACAAGAATGGTAAAACATCCAAACATCTGGGCTTCCTCTGGGCAACATCCTTGCAGACTGCAAGTTCTCTCACACCAGAAGCAACTTGCAGTTTCTCAAGATGATCCTGAAATGAAAACAAGCTGTCACTTTTCACATAACTGCCTATCGACCTGTTCACACTGGCTGCTGAAATCACCACGCATTGTGGCAAATCAAGGGACCACTGTTGGGGGACATGTGGAATCCGTCGCCTCATGCCCCGCATTGCCCAACTTACTGGCGAAGTGATCCCACAGGGGGAAGTGTCAACCTGCCGGTTTCCCCCATCAATTCAAGGCAGCATGGGAATCCTCTCGTATTGCCACTGTGGTGACATGCTCCTCTTCACCATCTCTTTACACACGGAAACCTGTTGGAAGTAGTATTGTCTCGTGCAATGGGAACCAGCTTGCTCCATGCTTATAAGGGCAGTGAAGTGGAGCATGCCGCTGATTCTTCCTCCATCTGAAGAATTTGATGGAATAGTGGCTTTATACAAAATGTCCAAAGCCTAACAAATGAGGAAAATATCTCTATTCATGCCTTGAAAGGTAACACTATTTTCCTATAGAAGGGTTTCTAGGACCAAAGACTCAGGGTTAGGCTCTTAGGTCTGGAGACCATGTTTGTAGCTGTGCCAGAGGGCAAATGAAGGCAATGCGACCCATTAAGAATTCTGCCCCTTCATGGAATAGTCCTTCAGCCCTCCAATTGTTCACACTTCAATAATTTAAAATGGCAGTTGGACGTGTAAAAATATAATTTAAAGAAAAAAAGGAGAGAAATTGCCGACGGATAGTGAACACAGTAAATAATTGGAATTCTAGGTGTGAATGATTTCCAATGACTTTCTCTCTATAACACTGGGAATTTGGGAACTGTTGAAATTTTTTTGTAAGATGACACAGTTCATGTTAGCCCATCATCATATTAAAAACAAATACAGATTGGGCTGGAAGAGAACATTTTGCTGGCACTACACTAATGGTTGCATTTTTTACACACAGCTTTGTAGATATTGAATAGCAGTGCCTTACTTAGGCGATCCCTTGTTGTCCGAGTATGATGGCCTGCCAAGTGTCGTTGATATGCAGGTGACTGTAGAGCCCTATTCTTGATCTGTATGTTCTTCCACAGTGAGGACATCAGTTTCCAGGTGGAAGGTCCCAGTCAGGTTGGCTTGATGTGACATTTGTCCCTTTCACCCTCCATTCATGCCTCTTCAAATTCCACAGCATTGCTGGTCACAGCTGGCTTTCAGCTAGAGTGCTCAAGGGCCAGGGCTCCCCAGGTCTCAGTGTCTATGCCACAGTTTTAAAGGTTGGCTTTAAGCTCATCTTTAAATCTCTTTTCCTATCCACAACTTTCTGTTTTCTGTTCTTGAGGTGAGAGTATAGTAACTGCTTTGGGAGACGGTGATTGGGCATTCGGACAACATGGCCAGTCCAGCAGAGTTTATGCGTAGGAGCATCGCTTCAGTGCTGGTGGGCTTTGCTTCTTCCAGCACACTGACATTTGTCCATCTGTCTTCCCAAGAGATTTGCAGGATTTTTCAAAGGCAACAATGATGGAACCGTTTCATGAGTTGAGTGTGACATCTGTAGACAGTCCATGTTTCACAGGCATATAACAGGGTTGGGAGGACAATAGCTTTATAAACAAGCACCTTGGTATTCCTACGAATGTCCCTATCCTCAAACACTCTCTGATTCATTTGGAAAAATTGTGCACTCGCAGAGCTCAGGCGGTGTTGTATTTCAGTGTCAATGTTGATTTTTGTGGAGAGGTGGCAGCCAAGGAAATGATCAACATTTTCTAATGTTACACCATTAAGTTGCATTTCTGGCATTGCAGAGGGATTGGGTGGTGACTGCTGGAAGAGCACTTTGGTTATATAGCAGTGCCAAAGGGCAGCTGACAAAGTTTGTTATCTCTGTGCAGGCTATTTTTACTGTACTTCACCTTCTTCACCCCCTTCATTGCTTTCCCTTCTATTACGCCTAATTACAGTGCCAACAGGATACCAGCCAAAATCTTATAACATTTAAATGCAATTAATTAAATTATAGCATTCAAAGACAATTGGATTTAAAACAATGTAAAAACCCATGGATTATAAAAGGTATGGGACCCACCTTTTCTGCAGCCAGTTAACTGCCAAAAGTCAGCCTGGACAAAAAGATTTAGCTTGCTGTTCCTTAATACTTTTGCAATGAAAAAGGCCAGAAATAAAGCTTTGTAGGGAATAATCATTTTCATAAAATGTTTGCTGCTGTTTGGCCGTATTAGAATTGTAACAATCAAAACATGGTCAGGATAATCGATTTATTAATTCCAGCCAAAAGGTTACAAGATAAGCTTTGTTCAGCTTGGCTTCAGGTGAGGTTCTATGCTAAAATGATTTTTTTAAAAAAAAAATATGAAAGAAATGACAGGTCCCATTTTGGACTTCTGAATAATTTCAGAGAGTCTACAGAAAATGTAGAGTTACACAGAAACTTTAATTTAATGACACATGAAATTAAAGTTTCTATTATTATGAGACTGTAATACGAGATAGGATCTTAGTATGTATTTGGAAGAAGTCCCATTTTATAAGGCTGTATCAAGCCGCCCTCACATTATGCTTAGATTTTCCTGAGAAATCAAGGTGCATGGGTCACAAAGAACATAGAATCTACTTCTTGCCTTTCCTTTTAAAAATATTTAAACCCTTCATTAAAATGTATGTCATGCAGATTTTTGAAAATTGTGGAACTTGACATTTTCGCTGAATATTTATTTCATCTCTACAGTTGACCCTCTTGATTTAGTCCTCACTGCTGTGGTAGTTCAACCATTATTACTAGAATAGTTAGCTAACAAAGTAACTGTTTGCATTTTGCAGGTTTTGCTAGTAGTGTTCCTGGTTATGTCTATGTTTGTTTGTGCATGTATTACTTTGGTTGAGCTCCTAAAGCACACATGACAAGAAGATCCCAATCAAAATACAAATTTCATTTCTTTCATCAGCTATCAACACATAACAGCAAATAGTATCCACTGGATATAATGGAATTTACTTCTGAATAAATATCTATCAGACTGCATTGGGGTGGGGACATGTAAACATTTCAGTTGATTTATTTTTTATTTCAATGTAAACTATGAACCATTTTACTATTTCTAAGAAAACGTTAACCGCAATATTCAGAAACATAGGGTATTGCAAAAGGCTTTTTGAAGATGTATAATTCTCTTGCTCCATTAGCAGATGATGACCGGACAAACTATTAACATGGGTTTAATTTTATTTAGATCAATATAGAATAGAATAGAATAGAATAGAATTTAATATTTGTTAATCGCCCTCCATCATAGATGCTCCGGTCGATTTACAGCAACAGAACACCAACATATACAAAAAACACAGAGGGAAGAACAAAAGGGTGGGGAGGGAGGGAGGAAATAGGGAAGTGTCCGCGGCGATGCCCTTAAGGCCCCATTCTGCCATCGAAAGGAGGCAGGCAGGGATATCCCAATACCATCGCCGGTGCCAAGGCGCCGGTGGGGGTTAAAACCCGCGAGCTCCCATATGGGAGTCTGGTTTGGGAGTCCCGGCCTGACCGCACAGTGTCCTTCACATCTTTATTGATCGTCCGGTGAGGCCCTCGGAGCTTCGACTGCTATGCAGCATGGGAACCAGTTAGATCTCCTAACATTTAACAGTGCAATGCCAGAAGTCATATCCAATTTGAGAATCAAAAACACATATAAAGGAAATGCCTCCACTGTTTCCTGTCACACCCAGACTACAAACCCATAAGAGCTTCAAAATGTACAAGGGAGGACCTTTTTCACTCACCTTCTCTGGCTTGTTTGGTGGGAACGAAAAAGAAACCTTTTTGGTAGCTACTCCCAGATTTTGGAACTCCCTCCAAAGATAGGCCCGGATGGATCCCTCTTTGCTCTCTTTCTGCTGCCAAGTAAAACATGTTTATCTCATCAGCCATTTAGATACTGATTGACATGGATTTTAAAATGTGTGGAGGGATTTATTGTGGTCTGTATATAGTATTTTAATTAATCTTAATGGTTTCAACTTTATAAATTGTTTAATTGTTTTTTTTAAAAAATATATACTTTTAAATCATGTTTTGTATAGTTTTTTATTTTAGTAAGTTATAAGGAGAAATGAAATCATATACTGTAGATAGTAGGCCTGGTTAGGTTTTTCATAAAGCTACTAAATTCATTTTAAATTCATTTCTAAATTAATTTCGATACAATTATGAAGCACCAGGAAGTAATTTGCCAATTCGAAGCCGCTTCCGTCACTTTCAAAAGGGTTCGGAAAGCCGTGTCCAAACCACCTGGTTTGGATGCTGCTTCCTTTCCCCCGGGGCCACGAAGGAAAGCTGTGCCCACTCCTTCCCTCTGCATCTGAACCGGGCTGTTCAGATGCGGAGGGAAGAAGTGGGCTTTCAAACTGGGTTTAACAGGGCTCCTACCCCCAGGTCCCTCTCTCCCACGAGAGAGAGGGACCTGGGGGGCAGGAGCCCTGTTAAAGCCACTTTGGAAGCCCACTTCTTCCCTCCCACGTCAATCTGATGCGGGAGGGGAAAAATGCGCTTCCAAAGCGGATTTAACAGGGCTACTGCCCCAGGTCCTTCTCGCAGGAGAGAGGGACCTAGGGCAGAAGCCCTGTTAAAGCCATTTTGGAAGCCCACTTCTACCCTTTTCAGGGCTGCAGCTTGGTGGGAGAAGGAAGAGAGGGGGGAAGGAGTGGGGAGAAGGAGGAGGAGGGAGGACGAGGATTTAACCTGTTTAACCCAGTTTGGACGGAGATAACGAAGCCATTCTGAAATTTCAGAATTAATCCGAAACAATTTTGATTTTTTCAAAAAAAAATGGAAGGCATTCATATTCGCAGTGTCAGCACCCCCTACATCCAAAAAGAGTTTTGAACTTTTTTTCTTGATCAATCAGACCTAATAGATAGGTATAGAAAAATAAAATTAATAAAAGAATCCCCATATTGAATTCATAGAGGGGAGATTCTCTGTGGTGAATGACAACAGGATTGACTAACTTGTATTGGACTCCACCTGCCTGTCCCCCTCAAGGACATTTCTAAAGGATGACAACCCACTAAGCGACCTCTCTTTAATTCTTGTACATGGAATTTTTAAGGTAGACCTTCTTTAAGAGTCAAGCCAACTCAACTTCCCCACAGTAGCAATCCTTGTGGCTGAACTGAAAACTGTTACTTCTTCTCCCCTCCTCCTCCTGAAAATCACCAGTAAGAATCTATTTTAACTGTTACAGTTCCACCACATAGATTCTGGGATCTGCACATTTGAGAATTCTCCACCAGAAAGCCCCTACTCTTCTTCTCAAAAAAATAGAAAGTAGCACTACAAAAGGGACCCTGTACCTGTGGAACCCGAAATTATGGTTTCACATACCAACAGCCAAGGAGAAAAAATTCATCTCTTGAGTATTTTCTAGATCCTTGAAGTGAATCTATGGGCAGATTTCCCTGGAGTTGTGTTAGAGGACCTAGCAAATCCCTAGAAAGGATTCATCTGCAGCAGTGTTTCTCAAACGATTCTCCTCCAGGTATTTTGGACTTCAGCTCTCACACTTCTGAACAGCTGAAGTCCAAAATACCTCGCGGAGAATCTCAAACTTCTGAAGATGACTGGGATTTTTGGGAGCTGAAGTTAAAACACCTGGAGGAGCAGAGTTTGAATAACACTGCTCTGTAGGAATCCCTAAGCCCTCCAACACAATTCTATGATACTCTGGGACTGGAAACTGGTTAATTAAATGGTGCTCAGTTATATCCACAGTTTCAGGTAACTGCAGACAGGGAATATATCTCCAATAAATTTGGGAGTCTTGCTGTCCTTACCTGTGTATGTGTGTGTGTGTTTTAAAAGCCCTTTTTATAAATAGAAGCAAGAACATTCAACTTTCCTGTAAGGAATTTTGTTAATCAGATAGGAGAGAGATGCCTAATCCAAGATCCAGAATTTAGAGCACAAATCTCATGAAGGGCTGCTCACCTCTTTGACAAAACAACAGTCGTGTTGGGAATCCTTTCTCTTTGCTACATGAATCCTCCCACAATCCAGTGCTCACTTCATCACTCCATATAAAATACAGAATCCTTAATTGGTCTGTGCTTCTCCAACATGTTTTTAATGAAAACGCAGCACATAACTCTTAGTTTGTTGGCTGGCGGAGCCCAATTTACAAAAGTGGGAGTGCAAGATAAGAAAAGAGTACATCTGCAAAGCAGGCTGTGCAATGAATCACACAGTGCCAAGGTTGAGCAGAATATAATTGAGTCCAACATCTCTGAGCACTTTCACCATAATTAATGATAATCTGTAACAGAGGAATCTGAGATTCCAGTTCAGAGAACTGTTTAATTAGGCCAAGTAATGAAAGCAGAAGCAGTACAAGAATATGGCCTGTCTCATGATTAATGATTCATGCTACTGAACACAAAAGTGCCGCACTGTTAACTCTAACGGATGCTGCATCTCTCTGGCATTTACAAAATAGTGAAATGCATGCATTTTTGTATTGAAAAGATGTAACTGGCAGTATCCTTTTCTGAACTATTTACATGATAAATATGGTTCCAGAGGTACCTGTCTTCTTCCCAGTTTCTTTTGCTCTGGGGTAATTGAAGATAAATATGGTACCTGCCTAAACAGCAACATTAAGATATTGCCACTGAATAATTAACACCTTTACTTTTAAAGATAGTCAAACAGGACTTCTTTCCTTTGGAGTTTTTCATAAAACAAATGGTTCCTCTTAGTGACATGATGTGGCTCATACGTTTAAGCCATCTGAGGAGTATATAACTGCCCAAAGAAGAATGAAATTTGGGTCAGTAACACAACAAAAGCAAGAAGGGACAGTGTGGAGGGCAGCCACATTAGGAGGCTAAAATATCAATCAGTTTGATGTTGAAATTATCTTGGAGGCATTAAAAAGTAAGACACAAGTAAGAAGATGGCCATGGGCATTTAGTTACAAGCCCCCATGTTATATGGGTTTTATGTGACTATTTATTGTGCCAGTCAACAAAACAGGGAGCTCTACTTATCATGGGTATTGCAGAGGCCCATAGTACATATGCAAGGTCTGAGATAAGAGCACCTTATAAAGAAACATGCTCTCTAATGTCTCTGTCAACCACCAAATTAGGTCTCCCTGAGTGCCTGCCTCAGAAGCTTCCATGGTTCAGCACCCACTCAAAGTAATAAAGATTCAGGAAACATTATCTGCTTTATGGGATAATGACCATATTTCTAAACCTCTGCTTTACTCCCAGACTCCATTCCAGCATTTTAATATCTCTTTCTCACTCTCATATACAAACATATTGGTGGATAGCCTTCGTTTTGTTTACATCATCAGTTATCCTCAAATAACAGCCATTGAATTCATTTTAAGTTCTGATTTTTCACATTTCCTTGAGGAAATCAGTCATAGCTGCCAAGATCAGGAGCTCTTCATTCACCTCCTTTTCAGTCAAGGATTCTTTAAAGCAACACTTAATCAGCGACTATAGCAAATATCTTGCTGTATATTTGCTAGGTATGTGCAATCAGTGAAAAAGAAATGTTTCAGTACTCATTACTAAATTGGGGAGGGGACAGCAAATCATTCCTAAAGTGTTTCTAAAATATTGTTAGGGGTCCGTATTGTAACTATAATAATATAACGAAATTTTTGTTAGTTTTTCATTAAATAATTGTATGGGGGGAGCTTCTGGGACTCGTTTCTTCCTCATTTTTAGAGCTCTTGGGATTAAACTTGCTACAATGGTGGAATACATTTGGGGCTATTAAACTCCTCCCTCCCCTCAAGTTTCAAGAACAATTCACTCATTCACCAATTTTGGAGAATTTTAAAAAGTTTTTTTTATGAACAATGTTTTTTTTTTAAAAAAAACCTACAAGAGCTATCTTCTTAAATTTCTGCTTTCAATGTTGCAACATAACCTGGGCCCCACCCCATCTTCCAAGTTTCAGAAAGATTTGCACATCCAGCGGCCATCCAGTCCAACTCCCTTCTGTCAGGCAGAAAAAGCACGCACAGTCAAAGCACCCCTAACAGATGCCCACCTAGCCGAAGAAGAAGAAACCTACTAGGTAAACTTCAGAGTTACTGCCTCTCAACTTTTCCTACCTCACAGGGTTGATTCAACTCCTAATAATTCCCTTTTATTTTGAAATCTCTTTAGAGAATGAACATGGGTTTCCCACCAAAACTTTCAGGGAGGAGGAGGAGGCACAAGGCAGTAAGCAGAATTCTGGAAAATGTAGTTTGGGAAGGCAAGGACCCCCTGTGACAGAGAATTCAAAAGGCCCCACCCTAAACTACATTTCCCAGAATTCTGTTTGCTTCAGAATACTGGAAAGACTCTTCTTAGAGCCTTATTGAGATGGTCTCTGCTTGTCTCTCCTTGGCCTGGCCAAGTGCTGGAGGAGCTTCTTCCTTTCCTGGCCATCCAGCCAGGCATCCCTCCCTCTCGTCAGCCCACCCTGAGTCCCCCCCATGCCACCCCTTTTGGGGAAAGAGTGGGGCTCCTCCCTCAACTCTGGACCATGCCATCCTCTTTGGGGCCCTTTGGGGAAGTCAAATCCAGCCCTTTTAGGATGAGAAGTGAGGCCCACGACGAAGACCTGGAACCACGTACAAGACTTACATAATTCATACAAAAGACATAGGTCAGTGTTTCAAATCTTAAGGGTTTTTTTGCGTGGGCACCCCTTGAATTTCTAAATATTGCTTCCTATGCACAAATCTTACAAAATAGATTACGACAAACAAGTTACAAATGAAGTTTTGCACAGTCCTAATATTTGCAGCATTTCTGTACATTTTCAAACCTATCCGTTGCTCTGGCTATTGTTTTACCTCAGTACATTTTCCTTTCCTCTTTTCCTCCACTACTCTTGCCTTCCTTTGCTATGATATCATATAACAACACTGGATGTCAAAGTGGAGATCTTTTGAATGGAATTTTGCATACACTACTTAGTTCCATGGCTACATTACAGTTTCTCTGTTTGACCTTCCCTACTTTATGGGCATCATCAACATAGGTAGAAAGGTCTCTGCTGGTCTCAGAACATGGACAAGTGACATTTCTAAACTTGTCCCAGCAACCAGTGAGACAGCAAAGTGAAAACTGCTTTGTCTGATCAAAGAGCATTTAAGTACCTAATATTCTTTTAATATGCCTTCAGTATGGTAACCGAAAGCCAATGCTCTGAGGAATATGTCCCTAAATTTGAATAGTGCAAAGGAAAGGGAACACATGTAATGCGAAAAAAAGATTCTGGTGAATTTTAAAATAATAATAATAATTTTTATTTTTATTATTCCCCACTATTTTTCTCCAGAAAAGATTTAAACATTTCAATACAAATTAAAATAGAATTAAACTTCAATGGTGTTAATTTACAAATAATTTACAACCTCATTTGATATTGAGTGTCAGGCAAGATTTTGAGTATCAATGAGCTTAATAATGTCTGCAAAAAGGTAAATGTTGAAAAAGACACTGAAAGCAAAATGTGAAAAAAAAATAAAAGCAATATGGAGCCAAATACATGGTCATGGAAACAGGTCACTTTCCTCTTCTAAAGTCATTTTGTTTTGTCAGGATTTTTTTTGTCACAACTCACTTTAAATATGCACCACATGTCTTATTATTATTATTTTCAAAAGAGCCATCATCGAGTCCAATGGGGTTTATGCCATTATCACAAGATCATTCACACATGCTCTGTTTATACTATCACCCCCCCCCACACACACACACACACACACAAACACACACCACCACCATAGATTTTGTCATTTTGTCTGATATCTCACGGTAGGGTCTCTAACACTAAAATAAATTATAAAAGCGACAGAAGACAACTTTTTCTGGTCTAGTTCCTTCTTGTATTTCAATCAATCTTGTTGCTTGCCGATGCCAAATACAAAATCTGGGCCCTTTGAACTGAGTAGATTGTCTTTATTGCTGAAATCCATTCTCTTCAACACTTGAAATAATTCCAATAAGTCTCAAATGCTTTCTCTTTTTGTCATTATTACGTTCTGAAAATGCAATAATAATTCTCAGAGGCTTTTATTATTTTCAAATTATTGATTAAAAACTGAGGGCACTGTGTTGTTTGGCAGAATGAGAAGTTACAACAGGGGTCCTGCTTCTGATTGTTACACTGCAACTTGGTGGCAGGATGGAGCTGAAAATGTCATCATGTTGCACCCTGATTGCTAGCAAAACTAACATTTGTGGCTCCCTGTGTTTGCTGGAATTCAAGGTAGGTTGGGAGGGTGGCATTTATGATAATAGGCCTCAATCATAAGTATGAATACCAAACAGTTATGAAAGGTGTAGTTCTACCATATGCTCATAGGAATGCCAGTCATGGGTTTTAAAACAGCACTTTTATGTTTTAGGACCATAAAGTAGCCATTACCTTGGCAACTGGTTAAGCAGACCTGTTCACAGTCTTGTGTAGTGATTTTTTTCAAATTCAAATTTGAGTAGATATTTCAAATGTTTCACACAATATCATACCCAAAATTGTACCCCCTGTTTTGCTGATGATGCATTTCCTCCATTTTCTTTTGCTAACACAGAAGTAGTCATTGTAGTCCCAGATGAGTTGTGAGCCCCTGTGTGTTACCTTGAAGTAGCCGCACTGTGGCATGCACATGGTCTTTGAGATAGCACTCATTCTCACTCTAAAAAAGGATATGCTGTGCATAGCTATGACTCTAATCTGTGTGGAACCAATTAAAGAAGAGTCAGGCACTCTTAGATAATCTTAAGCTTTTGGGTATAAGTTTGGTCATCCAGCAATCCATTTCTGGAAAATTTCTCAAAATGATATGACATTATTTCCTCTGTGCCCAGATGCCTCAAAGGAAGTGTGCATATTTGTACAGCTGAGTGGATAATTCTTTCAATGAATTTAGCTTTTCATTATGCTTGTTGTGTAACCACAAGCAGATTTTAATCTCTTTACATTTATTCACTATTGAAATCTTTTGGATGAACACCCTTTTTGTTTTTTGAAAAAAATATTTTACTCTGAGGAAAAATCACATATAATTTGAACCAGAGATACATTGCATTGCTGCTAGCTGTCTGTACTGTGGGACATAGAATAGATTAAGATTTTCTCTTTTATTAAACCAACTTGAGTTTAATGGAAATATACATGGCATTCACCAAGTAAGGTTTGCAGAGTAGAATAACAGCCTGTCTATATCAACATACAAAGTTATTCCACATCCAGAGTAAGCAAAGTACATTCTTGTAGCTGCTTGTGACTTTCAGCCTCTGTTGAATATACAGGATGAGATGCTTTGTACCAGAAAACACATGAGACACCAGTGTTATTGGATAACAAAGACCAGATATTTTATTGGTTACAGCTGTTTCAAAAAGGTTGACAACTTCACATGGATTCTGGATCCTCACATCAGACAGCCCACCTGCTGACTGATGAACCCAATACTCCAATCAGAACCATGTAGAGTCCTGTTGCCTTTGCCACCAATAGGGGGGGGGGCGCTCCAGAGGCACCTGCCCAACAGTTATTCTGGACCACCCTGAGAATCCCCTCCCATGTTGCCATGATGCTGGGAGGCTATATGAAGTGATACTGCATCCAGAGCTCATATGAACCACCCCCAAGTTGTGACAAAGCTAAAGAACACAGGAAAAAAATAACATAACAAGAGGAGAGAGGGGAACAAGAACTCAAAAGCAACTGCCAGGAGAGCCCCCAGCTGTCACCTTATATACTTGATTGGTGGACCTGAGAAAGACAGTCTTCCCTCAGGTCCCCCCTAGTAGCCAATCTGATTGAACCAAGAGGTTCAAACGGATTGGCCAATTTTCCCACTCTCTCCTCCTGAGCTCCCAAGTACAGCGCCTCCCGAAAAGGATGATCAGAGGGGAGGAAAATATTGTTCCAACACATATGTAGCCTTTACCACCACTGATTGCAGCCATCATGTCAAATGCTTGATCATTTAAGAAAGTGGCTCTGATTAATCATAAAGTATCACCTGCTCTACATGGCCAATCTAACAAGGAAGCTCTCATTGGCACCAGTGGTTGTCTTCCCTTGAAATACATGCAGCAGCTTCAGAGAGGCAATGTTGTTGGGTTCTTAGCTTGTTCCCCTTCCTGCTGAACTGGAGAAGGAATCAGCTGCTATAAGTTTTCTTTGTCTTCTAAGAAACAAAGTCTTGTGGGGGGGGCATAACCAGTGCCTGGAGGCCGTGACTGGTTGGCTGCGGGCTAGCCGGCTGAAGGTGAACCCGTCGAAGACGGAGATCTTGTGGCCTGGTCGGCCTGGGCGGGATGAGTGCCGGTTGCCTACCCTGGATGGCGAACGGCTTAGCCTGTCGCCTGTTGTTAAGAGCCTAGGTGTTCAGCTGGACCCCCTGCTGACCATGGAGACTCAGGTCTCCGCGGCCAGCAGGGCGTCATTTTTCCACCTACGACAGGCTAGGCGACTGGCACCCTACCTTTCCAGGGACGACCTGGCCATGGTGATCCAAGCGACGGTCATCTCGAGATTAGACTACTGTAACGCCCTCTACGTTGGCCTTCCCTTGGCGACAGTTCGGAAACTCAAGCTAGTGCAGAATGCCGCTGCTCGCTTGCTGACGGGAACGTCGGTAAGGGAGCACATCACGCCCATTCTTCGGCAGCTGCACTGGCTGCCTATTGAGTACCGAATTGTTTTCAAGGTGTTGGTGTTAACCTTTAAGGCTCTACATGGTCTAGGCCCTGCGTACCTGGGACCGCCTTGCCCCATACATTCCCCCGAGATCACTACGTTCGGAGGAGTTGAACCTGCTCCTGATTCCATCGGTCCGCACCTGTCACCTGTCTGCTACCAGGCAAAGGGCTTTCTCTGTGACGGCTCCGGTACTCTGGAACTCTCTCCCGGACGATGTCCGAGCTGCCACGGAGCTTATCCGGTTTCGCAGGGCTTGCAAGACCGCCCTGTTCAAACTGGCCTTCGGCTAGGCCAGCAAGCCGAACGTACTCATCTTCTTAATCAGCACCCTAGCTCAGGGAATGCTTTAGCATGTACATAATTTTATCTCGGGACCTTTGTTGTATTTTATGTTCTATTTTATTGTACGGCGACATGGATGTGACATGCCTGCCGAGTTTTTACGATGTTATCCGCCCCGAGCCTGCAGGGAGGAGCGGAATACAAGATGGAACAAATAAATAAATAAATAAATAAATAACAGAACCATGAGAGGATAATGGGAGGCTGTAGTGTCCTCCAAATGTCATCACGGCCAGGTAGGAAGGGCAAGCAAGGATAGAGTTCCTTCTCCTTCCACTATTTCATTGTCTCTCAGGAAGCAAGAATGGAGAGGTTCCCTCACCCTGCACCAGGACTTTCTGCCCCCTGTGAGACCTCTTTGAAAACTGAATAGTTTCCAGAAATTATATGGCATCAGAGAGAACATGGGTTAAATTGTTTAGGGGTTTTTTGGGTTGTTTTTCTTTTGCAGGAATGAATAATTTAACATTCCAAGTGCATATACAGAAAATATTACAATGCATGCCTATAAAAAATTCCCATGATCTACTTAAATAATAGATAATGAGATGTGGTGAGCTCGATACATGAGATTTTGTCTTACTAATATTTCTGTGATTTCTTTTAAAATAAGAATATAGTCTCTTATTGTAAGAAGGCTGCAGCGGAAAGAGCTCATTGCTTTCAACTGCTCAGATACTGACTAAAAAGACACAAAATTCAAGAAGAATTGAGAACTGATTTGGATGTTACAATAAAATGAGGAAAGTGGAGAAGGTATATTTGGATATCTATTGCTTTGGAATGATGGGCTTAGAGATATGTTGACATTTAGGGAAAAGATTGTGCAAATGGTGATATAATCAGGTCCTGAAGTTGCTGATGGAAGAAATTGTAAGTGGAAAAAAAGAGAAAAAAAAGACTCTTGGAAATTAAAGGAGCATTTTGAATGGCCATGAGTTAAGTGGCTCAGCTATATGTACTCATGAGTGGTTATCAGTCTGAGAAAATTTCAGTATAACATCCTTCTGAATATCATGCAGAAAATGATTCTTCTGAATTTGAAAAAAATGACAAGTGCAGGATGCTGGAAATAATTGCACTGGAGTCAATTATGAAATATAATGAATTAAAATAGTGTTAGGTAGAATAGTGCCACTGGAGAGACAAACAATTAAATACATAGAACCATAGAGTTATAAGAGACCACAAGAGCCATCCAATCCAACTCTTATGTGTGAGCGCATGCACACATACTACGTACATACACATACACACACACACACTATTTATTTATTTATTTACAGTATTTATATTCTGCCCTTCTCACCCCTCAGGGGACTCAGGGCAGATCACAATGCACATATAGATGGCAAACATTCAATGCCATAGACACACAACATATATAGACAGAGACACAGAAGCTATTTAATTTTCCAGCTTTACAAAGGCTTGCTTTTTTTATTCCAACCACTGGGGGAGCTGTCGCTTCACCATCCACTTGTGACACCGATTGAATACTTCCTTATGCTTTTGCATGCTGGAGAGTTTTTATGGTGTTGTAAATTAGTTAAATTAGCCTACCCGTACCTAAATTTCCTGCTTGGCATATGCAACTGTCTTTCGGGCTGCAAAGGTTGACAGCAAGCTAGACAAATGGCTGGAAGCCCACTCCAACCCGGGCTGGCTTAAAATTCATGACCTCTTGGTCAGTAGTGATTTTAATGGAGCTGACTCGCAACCAGCTGAGCCACAACCCGATATATTAGAGATGACACCCAGATCTAAATATGAAATTAATGTATGTTTCACATATGCCTTATGCATATAAACTGAAGGCAATTTTAGACAATATTTTACATAAATGTGTGCATTTTTTCATATCAGGAGCTACTTGAGAAACTGCAAGTCACTTCTGGTGTGAGAAAATTGGCCATCAGCAAGGAGGTTATCCAGCGAAGGCCTGGATGTTTGATGTTTTACCATCCTTGTGGGTGGCTTCTCTCATGTCCCCTTATGGGGAGCTGGAGCTGACAGAGGGAGCTCAACCTGCTCTCCCTGGATTTGAACCACTGACCTGTCGGTCAGCAGTCCTGCCAACACAAGGGTTTAACCCATTGCGCCACAGGATGTGCATGAAACAAAGTTTATTTACCTTGAACCATCAGCAAAAAACTATATCACTAATACAGCTACCAGCGTAGACTATTTTGGATTTCAAAATACCTTGGGTTTCATGTATCCAGATAAGGGATACTCAACCTGCATCCATTACCATGGCCGGTATGTACAAAAAAGATTTGATAGCATGTTAAGAAGCTCTTATGGTCATCTAGCAAGTAGCTGTAGACCGTAAACGAATTGCACTTAGTTCACAGAAAAATTATTTGTGAAATATGGTTCTTCTCTAATCAAATTAGTAATATCTTTTATGACATTTCCTAATCTAAATCCAAAAGGGGAATTGTGGTGCAGCCAGGAGGGAGAGTGGGTACGGTAGACTATGTAATGACTATCAAATCTTTTTTTCTTAATATCCAAAGGTACTATTTTATACCAGGACCAGTCTCTGCAGAACATCATTACCTATTCAGAACCAAAAGCTAGACACTATTAGCAAGGACAATGCAATGTAAAAGAACTCCAACAGTGTAATATTACAGATTATGCATTTAAAGAAAGTGACAGTAAGAATGGGAAAGTGATAGAGAGAGATGGGATGACAGAATATCACCAGGGATGGGGTGGTTAATAATATCAGCCTTCTTTGAATTACTTAATTCCCTTAACACTACAAATCCCCTTCCTTGTCCAGCCCCTTTCTAACTCATGTGTTCATTGTCTTGGAGAAATCTCTTTTAGATGTGTTCATTCATTCCTTGTATGTATAGCCTGAGGCCTTACAGACACATTCATGAAATTGCAATGGAACATTATCCCTGTTCTTGCATTAACATGATCATGCCACGAGAGACATTCTATATTCTGAGCCTCAGGGTCAGACATTCCCCTGACGCAAGTGAATTTTTAAAAAGATCAGAACATGGAGAAAGCATATGTTTTGAGAATATCCCTTTCAATTCCCAAACCACAGCTATAAGGAAAACCCGATTATTTTGATTTTGTGTGTGACTACATGTATACATTTGTACACATCAAGAAATTATTACTACACTTATTTAAAATTGAGAGCCAGCAACATTCTTTTTCTCTCACTCTCTCAGTTCTGAGAGTTGGAGACAGGGTTACTTTCTAAAAACACACAGTCTAATCACATTTTGTTGGTCTACATATTGCCGAATCTCAGCTTTGTACGCAAAGCTCTATCACATACAAATGTGCACACGAAAGAAGCAAAGTAGCCCCCGGTGGTGCAATGGGTTAAACTGTTGTGTCGGCAGGACTGAAGACCGACAGGTCAAAGATTCAAATTCAGGGAGAGTGCGGATGAGCTCCCTCTGTCAGTTCTAGCTTTCCATTTGGGGACATGAGAGAAGCCTCTCACAAGGATGGTAAAACATTCTTTTAAAAAACATCTGAGTCCCCTGGGCAATGTCCTTGCAGACAGCCAATTCTCTCATACCAGAAGCAACTTGCACTTTCTCAAGTTACTCGTGACATGGAAAAAAAGAAGAAAAATACTTTAGGATTTGACTTCAAAAATTATGATGACAATTTCATTCAAGCATTATTGTTATTATATTTATTTATATTTTACCTTTTTCTCAAAATTGTGACTGAAAGCAGTTTCTAATTTTAAAACACAATAAGGACAAAACATACAAAATTAACATTAAAATAGGATTAAATTAATAATAATATTGAAATATTTAAAATTAAATTTAGAAAGCTATCATGTTATTGGGTTGCAGTAAGTTTTTTGAGCTGTATTGCCATTCACACCTACCTCCAACAGATAAGACAAGACAAGACAAGAGTTCTTTCTCCCACCCTGGACATTCCACAGATATATAAACCAAATTTTTCTAGTTTCCAACAGACTTCACAACCTCTGAGGGTGCTTGCCATAGATACAGGTGAACATGGCCATACAGCTGGGAAAACACACAATAACCAGTGATTCTGGCCATGAAAGCCTTCAACAACACATTATCATATCATTAAAAGATACATGGCAACCAACGCAGTTCAGTCTATAACATACACAACCTCAGCTCATTCTTTTAAAACCTTCCATTTTAAAAGTATGGTGGAAAGAAATTGTATTTCCTGGTGAGGGAAGAACAGTAGGAGGGTACCTGTGTAATTTATCTGGGAGTTTCAGAGTCTAGGGGCAGCCACTGAGAAGGTCCTCTCTCATATTCCCATAAACTTTACTTGTGAAGGTATTAAAAGAGCATAACAGTAGTCCTAATGGGTCAGACAAAAAGTCTCTCTAGACCACAATTCTATGGCCAGCCAGATACCATGTGAATGTCCACAATCAAGACATGAGCAACATAGCATGTCTTCTTCTTTTACAAAAATAATGGTGAGGGGGCCTCATTGAATCTGAGGCCTGAGTGTAAAAGTAAAGGGAAGTTAAGCCTGAATTATCTCTCTGAAGACATTTTTAAATTTATACTCACAATCTATATGCACAATCTACTTTTTGAGTATGTGAATTCAGCTGTTTTTAATGAAGGAGAAGATGCCAGGGGTTCTAGTCCTAGAACATCTGTCATATATGGTTTGACCATATTTTGCATAATACGCCACAGTTATTTATTTCCAGCATTCATATACCACTTTTTTTAAAAAAAAAACAAAACAAAACAAATGTAATCATGTTAATTACATTTCGAAATATGATGGGGATCCCCTGATTTTTAATATTATATCCCTGGAATCAACCAGGATCTATAAGCTGAAATCTTACTAATGACATACACTGGGACATATGCCCTTTCAACAGGGCTAGTAAACTTTCAGCTTTGTGTTTGTGCTCAACCACAAACAGGTACATCCTAGTGACACTAGGTCATGGTGAAATTGATGTACCCTGTTCATGACTGAGCACATACACATACTCTTATACAATATGTGTGTAGATGTATGTGTTGCATAAAATGCAATATCTAATATGTAATATGAAAGAGTAAGCAGTAACCAGTAGGGTCGGTTGATCCAAAAAAAATCATAGTTCTAAAATCAAATGGGGGGGGGGGGATTTTTTTAATGCTTAACGTAAAGACTTACAAAAAAAATTCAATTTTTTAAAAATTGATATGTTCTTAATAACAAATTTTGTAATTAGTTCTTAATTCAGTGCATGCTTATTCCAGATGGTTTTGGCCTACAACTCTCAGAAATCCTAACAGCTGGTAAACTGGCTGGGATTTCTGGGAGTTGTAGGCCAAAACTGGAATAAACAACACTGAATTCTGGATGGGACTCCAAATAGGAAGGAGGAGGAGGCTGGTGCAATCACAATGTATCGGCAAGGTGTGAGGGGGAAAGCAAGCAAGTCTACAGGGGTGTTTTCCGCAAGAGTAGTAGTCTATCCACACAAAAGCAGCTTCACAATAATCAACACAATAGCAACTTCATAATAATAAACTCAGAGCAACTTTACAAAGCAATTTCACACAGAGGTCTTCATAGTAGCAACTTCACAATGATGGGTGGATACATCTGAGTCTTGTCGTGCCATGTGGCAGTACTCACTGTACTGGTGAGCGTGGATAGAAATCCGGTAGGGAAGTGTCCTTGAATAAGACATTTGTGAATCCTGGTGGAGAGAGAGGCAGCCAAGTGAGGTAGAAAGGCCAGGAAAGAAAGGGCAGAGCTTACAAAGCCTTTTTGGACTTCAACTCCCAGAAACCACTACCAAGCAAGAGTCCAAAAATGGTAACTTTTCTCAGTTTTGCAAGGGAAGCGGAAAGGAGGAGGAGGAGATCAATATTTGTATAGAGAAGACAACCCCTCATTCCTGAGTACTAGCTCTGGCAGAAGCAGAAAGATCTCCCTGAAGAGTGCAAAAGGACTTCAATTCCCAGAAGCCTTGGCACTTAGACCCACAAGAAAGGGATTGTGGGAATTGAAGACCAGCAAAAAAAACACAGGGTAGGCTATGGAGATACAAATCTGGGCACACAAGGTACTAGTCCTGGGAAGGTATGCAAATGGACAGTTACACATCAAACAAGCAAAGGTAAATGCCAATATTGGTATATATTGTATTGCACAAATACATCAAAAATACATAATAATAATAATAATAATAATAATACTGCTTATTTCTATTCCGCTCTTCTCACCCCGAAGGGGACTCAGTGCGGATTACAATACACATACGACAGACAGTCCCTGTCAGAAAGACATACAATTACACATAGACAAATACAGTGCAGTTTTTAGAAGGACTTCTTCTTTCCTGGCTGCGTCATACAAGTGGGCGTCATCGGGTGTGAATGCTCCATTACATCATTGCTGTTATGTCCCTGCGTCATTGTGCCATCACGTCACAAGGGGGTACTGTTGTTCCATCCTCATGACAGGAGCCTCTTGTTTCCACCACTTCCGCTTCTCCCTTCTCCGTCAGCCTATTTCAGACAAGTCTGTGCAAAAGTCCTTCCCCACTTTTATGGTCCCCAATTCGTTGTTAATTCACAGCTGGGCTGTTGAACTGCTTGGGTAAACAGTAGACAGGGCTTACAGCTGGCGTCTAACTCAGCCCGGGATTCAATCCTGCAATCTTCAGATCTTCAGATTGCCAGCACAGCTGTTGTTACCGCTGTGCTATCTCTCCGGCCCGTCATACATATGAAAAGGCATAGAACAGTAAAGTAGTAATATCACTATCAAATATGTAGGCTTCGAAAGGGATGCCTATTGTGGCTAATTGTACCCAAGAACATCACAAAGTACTGGTATCTGAGAGGTATTCAAAGCACTATCATATAAGCAGCAACACATGAGTAAATAATAAATATAGCAAGTATTTGAACAAGCAAAGCAGCAACACATGTTAATAGAAAAGCAGCATCACATGAATATACAAGTTGGAAGAAACGCTGGCCTACCGGCTGTGAGGAATTATATGGGTTGAAGTCCAAAACACCTGGAGGGCTGAAGTTGGCCCATGCGGTGGGGGAAGAGAGCAAGGCAGAAGAGAAGGGAGGGGGAAGAGAGGAGGAAAGAGAACGAGGCAGAAGAGAAGGGAGGGGGAAGAGAGGAGGAAAGAGAGCGAGGCAGAAGAGAAGGGAGGGGGAAGAGAGGAGGAAAGAGAGCAAGGCAGAAGAGAAGGGAGGGGGAAGAGAGGAGGAAAGAGAGCGAGGCAGAAGAGAAGGGAGGGGGAAGAGAGGAGGAAAGAGAGCGAGGCAGAAGAGAAGGGAGGGGGAAGAGAGGAGGAAAGAGAACGAGGCAGAAGAGAAGGGAGGGGGAAGAGAGGAGGAAAGAGAGCGAGGCAGAAGAGAAGGGAGGGGGAAGAGAGGAGGAAAGAGAGCGAGGCAGAAGAGAAGGGGGGAAGCGACGAGGCAAGAGAGAGAGAGAGAGATAAAGCAGAGAGAGAGGGAGAGAGGGGGGAGGGAGGAGAAGCGTGGAGGACTACACTTCCCAGAATGGGTACCAGCAGCGTTACTTCTGGTTCCCCATAGAAATGCGGGAAAAACAAACAGGGCAATAAGATGAATGAAGGTGGGAACCGAGGGGGAGCCAGGAGATAACAGGGAGAAGGTGTGTGAGTAGTACAATAATTAAGAATTAATTACAATAATTACAAAAAATGCCGGCCTCCAGGATCTAAAAACAAAGTCTACTTCCGGGTTCGCCGGTGAGGTGCGGTAAACCTCAAAATTAGCATTTTGAACAGATCGAATATGATTTAATTTAATTTCTTAACCACGGAAACCAACCCTAGTAACCAGGCATTCCAGCTTTGAACATCACAGCCTCTCTGACTTTTTCCTGATTCAGAATTGTGTGACATTTTCCTCAGATATTTTGGACAAAAGAGAGAAATGTTGGATGTATGGACCAAACACTCAAATAACACATGAATTTAACTTAGAGAATAATATCACCAGCAACTAAAAATGCTACTAATGTAGTGCTCTAAACTGACACATACTATATAGCTCGGTTTCATCTTTGTAAACAGAAGAAGGCAGAAACAATTATTTTACTTACTATCTATTTTTACATTCTATTTGTTAATCATACACACATTTGCAGATCAAGCCAAAGTTAGAAGTAGAAAAATGAGATTATATGGAAAACTGGTTTTTCCCAATCTTGAGTTCATTGTTTTAATTTTTAAGCTGTTTATTATCACAACTTAAAGGAACGAAGAATTCCTGAGTAATTCTACCCCATTTTGAATCCCTGATATAACAACAACAACAACAACAACAACAACAACACTCTGTCAGCTACTCAGATCTGCACACATTATTCGCCAACACATCACACACTCTTAGACACTTGGGAAGTGCCTGGCGAGTGATCAAATACAAAAGCCAGCATACTGATATTATTTGCTGTGTACTAATCTTGTTATGTATGTAATAATAATAACAATAATATCTTATTTATTTCCTGCTAGTGACTTTCATAAAAGCACATATTAAAGCATACACATATTAGAATACATGAAACAAAAGTTAAAACACTATAAAGATAGAATGTGATTTTAAAATAATTAAAACTGACTAGATATTACAAATTATGTTATTGTGTTCTTAGGTTCATAATATCAATGTGCCTATATGTGAATTGAAGCTAACACAATGTCTACAAAAATATCAAAACACTGTTTGAATATTTATTTGTGATATTTTGTTACTGCTTTTTTTGCTTCTGTTTCACGCTTAGCCTTTTAGCTTAAGTGAAAGTGGTTTGAAATACCAAAAAAACTGTAATAACTGTGGAAGAATTTTCCCATAAATGTTAATAAATACAAAAATCTATATTTAAAAATACTTTGGAAAGACCACCGTATTACATTTCATGAAGAATTCAATCCCATGAAACCTACAGAAACAATGTTTCATTGAAGTAAAACTAGGTAGAAACCAATGCTGTGAAAGTCATTCAGGCTGGGAACAAATGAACAGCCATCCTTCTACTTTACAGCACCCTGTTTCCAGAAATCCTAGCAGCAAAACACATTTTTAGAATACAAAATGAAGCAAGAGTGTCCCTCTGAGAAATAATATAATCAGCTGGATTTATTGTCTTTGCAAAATCAATAGCTATTTTTATTAATCATCTTTAGATATCATGATGCTCCAACTATATCTCTTTCAATGACTAATACAATAAATTTCCCCTTTTGATGTGTCTTGACATTTCAGCAAATTAAATGGAGCATTAAGTAGGATCCTCTTTGGGGAAAAAAGTAAAGGGATGATTTTTGACTACTTTATTAACTTCTTTGGCAATACCAGAAGCACCTTCAAATTATTGCTCAGGAGGCACTCTTTATTATTCTTTACATTTTCCAGGGCACTACTATATTCCATTGGATAAGGTGGTTTTAGTTTTGAAAATATGTAAATAGAGCTAGACTTATTTTCTCATCACAGTCAATACCTAGTAGATAGAACAAGCCATGGCTGTCTGAATAGTTCTCTTCATAAGAAAAAGGGTACTAAGTTATACAATGTGATAATTATTCTTTAAAAATCTATTTGTGATTATTCAAAACACATAAACACGCATGGATATAATCTCATTCTCCCAGCACAGTTTATTTCCTTGAAAATTAAAGTATGTTTATTTTTGATTAAACATCTTGTCATATTGATTAATGATGATAATAGAAATGTAGCTTCATGGTTGAAAGTTACTTTACTAGGAATCCTTTTGCATCTGGGTGGAAGTACAAATAATGTAATGCCTAGGACTAAGGATCTGCTATATAAAGCTTGCTATTACAGTAAGATTTAAGTCTTGAAATCATCCCTGATTTTTAAACAACTGTAGATAGTTAGTGAATGAAGTAACAAAATAGGTACCACTTTGGTGGGAAGGTAACAGCGCTCCATGCAGTCATGCTGGCCACATGACCTTGAAGATGTCTATGGAATATGCTGGCTCTTCGACTTAGAAATGGAGATGATCACCCCCCAGAGACAGACACAACTACAGTGTTCCCCCGCTACTTGTACTGTATATTTTGAATTCATTTTTTAAAAACAATGAAACAGTGAGTCTGCAAAAAGCGAACTGTGAAGTAGTGAGGAAACAATGTAGTCCATTTTAAGCGGGGTAAAGGGGGTTGAGGGAGTTAAAACATTTCCCTGTTTTCCTATTATTCCACCCACCCATGTTGCCATCGTCAAAACAACCATCGTTTATGATATGGGAAAGTAAGGGGGATAACCAGCGAAAATGGAGGAAATTGTTTTCCTTCTTCAACTCCCTTCTCCCCAAACACACACACACACACACACACACACACACAATAAAGTGGTCTATCCTTCTCTGTTTGGGCCCCCTTTTGGAGTCAGCCTGGATAATGGAACAGTACCAGACTTAAAATATCATTTCACTTCAGTGCAACAATGGACCAGCATATAAAAAACAAACACATGCCTTGTGCAGCACCACACACAGAACAACAACATTTTCTCTGGCAGTCTATTGGTTTGTACTCTGATAATTTCCAACCTATTTATTTGCTCATCTTTCTATATCTAACACCAACTACTAGAGAATATTCAATTCAAGCAATGTACCACCTACACAACATTCAAGGTAATTCAGTAAATACCAGAACAGGAACACAATTGTGTTGACCAAAGTAATGAATGTGATTATCATGAGCTTGCAGGCATTCAGAACAAACACAACCAATCAACAACATTGGGCATTTGAGCAAAAGAGATACTCTGATGATGGTTGCAATTTCTTCATCCTTGTGCCAACCTCACTCTACCATTGGAGTTAATCCTCATGCCAGCACCTGAAATCAGTAGGCTGTGAGTTGATCTAAAGTTGTGTTATCACACTAGAACTGAAAAATTATGTCAAAGAGTATGCATCCCATCTGAAATTATGTGGCTGCCTCCTGCAAACTGCAGCATTCTGTGGCTTGTAGTTTAGTGAGACCCAGGACTTCTCTGGCTGAGCATTTTAAAGGCTCTCCCCTAAACTACAAGCCTCAGAATTCTGCAGAAGGAAGCAATAGGATTTCAGATGGAACGTATCCTTCTTTACCTATTATTTCAGCTCTAGTGATACCCGTGTCTTCACTGTGGATTCCCCAAACCCTTGCTATAAACAATTGAATTATTACAGGGTAAGGACACAAAATGCTAGGAACGTTTCCTGCTGAGACAAGGCAACAGCTTCCCAACAGTAGTACTGTAAGGTGGCAATAATAACACCCCAGCTGTAGCCACAATCACAGAAATCGTTGACAGTGTCAGTAATGTCAGCTGAACTGTACTTGCCAAAAGGCATTCATTAATTTCACAGCTTTTCTAATCTAATGTTTAAAATGGGCTAGTTTTATTGTTGGTGTTAATGTTTAAGGTAAATATTTAATAACCCTTGGTTGAAGTATATTCACTTATACATTCTGTCACTTTCTTTCTCTAGTACATTCTACTTTAATCTTTCCCCAGTGTTCCCAGTAACTACTATGAGTCAGCAGGAAGCCATTTCGAGTCTCCTTTTGGAGAGAAAAAGTAGGGTATAAATAAACATATTATTTATTTACTTACTTAATTAAGAAAGGGAAAGGAAGCATGTATGCATGCATATCTGTGCAGACATGTTCACAAGTGTTGTAAATGTAACTTAGAAAGATGACGTTAAACTCTTATACACATTTATACTGAGAATCAGGCTGCAATTCATTCCATAACACCATCTTGAACATGCCTGACTGGCAAAATAGTGGACACTTTTCAGAAATATGAGGAATTGGTTTGGTTCATTTCTAATTTAAAAGAAAATCAGCTGGCATCCAATATTACACTTATAGATTCATAACCTAGAGTTACAGCTCTATAACTGCTCTTGTATACAGTGTGCTAGATAGTCATTATTCTGGCACTGTTTCCATGATCAGAAATCCTCTCCCAAACTGACTTTAACAGACAACAGTTGCTCCAAGGAATGGAAGTTTATGGATGATGTTTCCAACCTCTTCCTGCCAGTGAGCTCTGATGGATCAAGGAGAAGCAGGATCCCTATTGTTATTCCTTTTCCCACCACAGAACACTCATAGGATGGAGCTGGAAATGTCTTCCTGGGGTTCCCCAGTCACCAGCAAAACAGACTGCAGTCACCAGGTTCAGCTTGTTTAGGTTTGAGGAGGGGAGGGTTGGGCCAGAAGATAATATTTAGTTGCACATTTGTAACTAAGTTGTAGATGTAGTAGGATCTTGGACATCACCTGCTTCTTTCATATCGACTACATCAGACAGGCTACTTGGCCCGTCCTATGCCACTTGTTTTCCCTTTCAGGATGTAGCCCATTGCATGATGCTCTGTCCAGAAAATGGAGAGCAAGTAGCATATGCCACTGTGGAAGCAACACAGCAATGGGGGGAAGCTGGGTGATGATGCTTCTCTCTATGGGGTGGGAGAAAAGGAAAGTCACATGATGCATGGCATGGAGCAATGGCTTCTCTACACATCCCATTGGGAGCCCATTGATTAAAAGAAAAGTTGGAAAATCTTCATTTGATTTCTCTTTTATAGATTCTTACAAAATCACAAAATTGCAGAAATTCCTTCATAAATGAGAGATGTCAATAACATTTTGATTTTTAAAAAAATGAATGTTGGTGAAAGAGGAAATGAAGATATTGATCTTTCCTTAATTGTACATAACAACAACTAAATTCAGATTCATGGTCCTTTTCCATCAAAACCTTTCTCAAATATATCAGTCTAACCATTTGGTGGATTCTAATAGCTGAGAGCACATTCCCTCCTTTTGGGCTAATAGATGTGTATATCATTTTTTCTTTAGGGTGTCTTATATCTGTTGGGATGTAGAGAAAATTCCATTATCCAGGTCGCATAAACCAGGAACAGGGAATAAGAAAATAAGAAGAAGAAGGTAACTCCAAAAAAATTGGACTAAACCTTGCAGTGAATTTCTTACTCCATTGACATGGAAACCATGAACAGCCATGTCTACATTCCACATGGGGGCCCAGGATAGAGACTTAATTAGGGACTACATAATTCAGTTCTATTAAGCAGTGCTTAAATTCTTCTCAGTATGTGGGATATCTCATTTAAATTTATATTTTGACAGTTGATATTTATTATTTTACAAGAATAATTGTAGGGATAGTAAGGATGCCAAGTGAAACATGTTCATATAATTCGTATCAATATGAGAAACTAGGACTGTTGTCCATAAGACCTTTTCTGTCTTCAGATCTCCTGCTGTTCCAGCCATAGAAGTGCCACCCTCAGAGGCAGCAAATGGACAGTCTCAACAGATAAGCTGAATTCTTATCAGTTTCTACAGCTATAAAAAATGTCTTAGAGCCAGCATAAAACATGTCTTTCCCATTTGCTTTTATGAATGGAGTTCCACTAGGGATGAGAGATCAAAAAAGATCCCAGGAGGCAAAAGAGGCTCTTAAAACTGATCAAAGGACATATTTAGTAGATGCAATGGGTTAAACTGCCTCTATGCAGCAAAAGGAAGCTTGGCAAAGGGTAGAAAGATTTGCTCTCCCACAGCCCGACACCTTTTTAATCCATCCAGTACTGTACTTTCCTTGAAGAAACAATAGCTTATACAAATATGTACTGTATAATGTATACATAATGAGTGTTAAAAGATGACAAACTTTATGAATCCAACATCTGCTGAATTCAGAAAAAAAATCCCAAACCAATGCACTGTTTACAGAAAGATCAACAGTATTTCCGAGAAGTTCTAAAGGATTTACACCAACATTGGGAACTGAGCTTCTCTGCCCTGCTCAAGTGCTTGATAACTGGCACCCAGCGGGAGCGTCACATGAAGAATGCTAGAAAATCAATACTACTATTTCATCTAAGCTGTTTCTTTACCAATCCCTGTATAAATAAAAAGGGATAATCATCTTAGGCCCCAGCCCTGCTTAACTTTGCCTCCATAGGTAGCCCTTTCTGAAGAGTAGAACAAGATGGCCAGAATCCCCTCTCTCCTCTCTCCATGGGCAACTGGAACAAAACTGATAGGATGTTTTTCTCTTGGTCTGTTCTTCCCTCCCCCCCCCCCAAACATTGATGTATTATTTAATGATAAGAAGAAAAGTGGCATTCTTAATGTTCTGTTGCTTGACATCTTTTCCCCCCTCTTTTTCCACAGAGTAAAGCAATTGAAATTTCAATTAAAATTTTAAAGAAAAATAATAATAGTGTGTGTGTGTGTATGTGTGTGTATGCTATCATTCCTAAGCTTCCATTGTTGCAAGCCTCCTGAACAGCACAGCAGTGTAAGAAGTCAATGAATCATTCTCTAAACTTAAACTTAGATATCTGAGGAGAGAGAAAAATTGGGACATTTTAAAAGCAACTGAAAGGTGGGATGACATGAGGTTGAGACTGCCTGCCAGATTGAGATAGCTGGTGGTATGTACAAACATTTCTCTGAATATATCTAAAACATAGTGTAGTCTTTGGGTTGCTACTTCCAAACCAGCACAGTTTCATTATATTCCAGTACCCCCCCCTCCCCCAATTTTCCTCTTGGAATAATTGTACTTGTACCTACATGTACTCAGGGATGTAGAGATATTGAATTCATTTTCTGCAGAAACATAACCAAGAACTGTTCATATAACTGCTATGTATGTGACTAAAGCTCAATTAAACAAATGCATCCTTGAAAATACGTTCAACTGAACTTCCAAAGTCTTCCTCCCAAGTAAATGGGGCTAGGATGCCATAATGAGAAATAAACCTTCATGCCAACAGGTTACAAAGGAAAGTAAAACAGATTGTGAACCAAACAAAACAAACAAAATCTCAGTCTAAGACACAAGTGGGGGGGAATGGCTTTAGCTTGGTTTGTATGGGCAAGTGGTATCCTGTCCATAAATGTACCTGATTATTATTTTCAAGTGAGGGAATGCTCTGTGGCCTCTAAAGCAGATGTTTAAAAGTGGCAGCTTCCATGAAGCCCCTCAAATAAATCTTCTTTTCTCTCCTCCTTTCTTTTCTGACCTGAGACTGGCTGCCAGTGCACATGAAAGAAATTACAATCGCTTCTCAGTCACTGCTGCTCTGGCTCCTTGTGCACTACAGCATTTGTCATTGCCAAAACAGCAGAGTTTAATTAAGTGTTGTGAGCAGCCTAGTGAGAAACACACTTTAAATTAAACCTCTGTACATGCAGCTATTGGTTCTTTACCTCCCGAACAATCAGCAGGGTGTTTGGCATAAATTCCGTCTCTCTCGGTAAAGGCAGCCCAGTGCACCTCTAGCAATTCATAAATGATCCAGCTTTGCTGGAACCATATCTTATTAAAAGTGCATTTAATTATTTCTTCATTTGAAACACCAGTAGATGGAGGGAATAATTAATGTGCTCACCACTAAACATTTTATTTACACTTGATGTATTAATGACATTATCAGGAAGATGCATCACCATATCAAGTGTGTACACACATGAGGGGTGTGATGTACATTTGAAAGAATCCCAAAGGCTCATTTGGACAGATTTAAGAAATGGGAATCAGTTTATCCCCCAAAAATCCCCCAAAGCCTCCATGAATATCAAGGTGAGAAAAGGGATGAAAGAAGGAGTTATGTGGGTGACAGCTTCATCGTCTCAGCACAGTGAATTATTTCGTGAGGACTCTGTGCTTACAGTGCACTGCTGAGCAATATGGTCATCATATATCACAGGACTGTTCCAGTGTTAAGTTTTCTTTCATAGTTGCAATGTATTTGTATAGTATCTTTATTTACACCTTGCCATTTTCCCACAACTGTAATACAAGTGGAAATCTGTATCTATCTAGATCAGGGGTGCTCATTAGGTAGCTCGCGAGCTACTAGTAGATCTTCGGCCCTCTTCCAGGTGATCTTCGGGCCTCACAAGCCAGATGGGGTGCTCCTGCTGCTGGCTTCCGCTCTTGCGGTGCTTCTTTCACTTGCGGGGCATTGCAGGAAGAAGGAAGCATGAGGTGGGGCCCCTGGAGGGAGTGCCCTGCCTCTCTCTCGTCCAGAAGCAGCTGTGCAGCCTCCGTTGCCGGCGAGACAGGCAGGGCGGAGCGCTCCCTCTGGATGCCCCGCCTCGTGCTCTCTCCTTCCTGCAATGCCCCGTAGTTGGAAGAAGCGCTGCACGGGCGGAAAACAGCAGCAGGAGCATGCGTAGTGGTAAGAGCGTATGGCGGCGGGAGCACGCGGGAGCACACGGCGGCGGGGGCAGGTAGATCTTTTGGACTTGGTTGCTTTAAGAGTAGCTCGCATGCTGAAAAAGTGTGAGCACCCCTGATCTAGATGTTCACCAGGGAAAAGGTTGGGTAGCAATTTGAGCCCAATATATGGAAAAGCACATGCCCCCTTCTTCTACAATAAAAAGTGCTGGTCCTTTGTGGATCCTTGAGTAGTGAAGGACACCTCCCTAGTATTTATCTATGTCCTTTCAGGCAGAAGCAAATGGAGCCCCTGAAATCTGTTTCATTCTCATCCCACAGATCAAAAGAATTGTGATGGCTGGAATAGATGCATTCGGTTTGTGGAATTTTGTTAAGTGTGGAATTATCATTTGAGTTTTTGATTCAGTGTGACTATTTTTCCAGAAGCCAGCAGTTGTCCATAATGCTCAAAGTATGGCTATGCATTAGTTATGACCTGAATTTTCATTTCCAGAAGTGAGATAGTGTAACTTAAGGTTGGCATTTTTATTATTTTTTATGTGTTTGTTTTGTTTGTTTTGGTGAGTGTTGGAAGACTCTGAGATTGAGGAATAATTTACTGTAGCTGACTTGGGGTGTTTGCAAGTGGGTTGACATATTTGCAGTCAGTTTGGGGTGTTTTGGTCCAGTTTTAAGGTGAAACAAACCCCTTGAAAATCAGTATTGTTGTTTTTTAAAGAATGGTCTGGTAGGTTTGTGGGGCTACCAGAAGGTGTCAGGGATCCTCTAGACCACATGTTGCACACAGATCGCACCCAGTACAAAGAGACCCATTGATGGGATTCTGGCGTTCCTGGATCTGGGTGTTCCAATAAGATACGTATGTCCTGATCCTTTAAAAAATAGTGTGTACACTAGCTTTCCTTGGATACTTTAACAGAAGCACAAATTTAAAAGGTTAAAAATCATTCTGCCAAATGTTGGAGTAGCTACAATCTGTACCTCTGAGCAGGAAAGAGAATAAACATCCAAGAAACATTGTACTGTAGTCCTGAAATCCACATACATGAATTGCCAGCAACTTTCAGCAGCAGCCATCGGTTACACCTTCAGGACCAGGCAATGCCCATTCTCCTTAAATACTTTATCACTGCTTATTGTAAATTGTTGGGTTCCCAAACTGGAATGATGTCTGCTTGTGTTGGATTTTTTCCCCCGGGGTTTGGTTTTTAGATGCTAGTAACTGCTACATTTAATAGGTATTGATTTTATGTAATAGTTTTCTTTTGCATTGAGGTTTGGCTTTTTTAAATGTCTTTTTTGTGGATTATCAATCTACATTGAGTATCATTTAAAGTAGAAAGAATGTCTATTCTTTAAAACAACCCAACAAAATAAATAATAATTACATATGGAAATGAATTCACCTATTGCATGCATGGAATGAATAGTACAAAGAAGCAATTGTAAAGCTTCATTGCCAAAGATTAAAACAGCTGTTGAGCCACACAGAATGCTTTGCAGACTGAGACTGTGACCAATGATGAGGTTGTTTTCACATGCACTCTCTTTCAAAAATACCTTTCTTCTGCTCCTCCAAAAAGGAGCACAACTGCCACACAGCGCTTGCTAGAGCCAGTAGTGTTTTGCCTGTGCAAAGAAGTCAAACAGATGTGCTGATCAGTTCTATATCTAATGGGATTACTGTAGAAACAAATTGGTTTTTCAGAGTGGAAGCTGTACCTACACAAGACATGAATTAGAGAAATTACCAAGATGGTGAAACAGCCTGATCGGATTTGAAGTCAACAGGATCCTTTCTATTTGTATTCATGGGATGTGGGAAATAATTCCAGCTGTTAATGTGAAGGGATTATCAACATCGCTCTCCTCATTATCTTCATCCTTATCACCATCAGGGTTTGCCTACAAGTGACATCTTTCTCAATGCTAGGAAAGTGAGGTTTTTATGTTTCTTTGTTCAAAGAGCTTTTCTATCCAACATTATATTTTCATGAAATTCTGTTAGTGCCTTATCAATATAGGTTTGTGCATAAGCATCTGTGTATGTGTACATATAGGGACTCTATAGCCACTGAAAATTGTGTGTGGCTGGTAGCTTTCATGTCAGTAGAATAATGAAACCACACCAGATTTTAACACTTTGAGCTATGTATGGGTCTGAAAACCCCACAAATAGGTTTAAAATCTAAGATAGCTTCTTAAAAATTGAGACTAAATTCAGAGAGGATTTGCTTCCCTACTTAACATGGAAGTCATCCCTGGATTGGGAAGGGGATGTCAAAAGGCCTGATTCTGGATGGAATTCTCTTAGGGACATATACAAAGATAAGCTATATTCTGCTTGCAGAGACTAAAAGTCAACTTTGACTATGGATGTATTCTGTTGATAAGGGCAGAAGTAGAATTATGCCGTCAGTATGTTCATATATAGTTTATCTTTGCAAGTTGTACTTTGTCCTGTATGGTTGCGCATTGTTTACTCTACAATTTAGTTGTGTGTCCTATATGATGCATCATGTATTGTGCTTTGTACTATGACACCCAATCATCATTATCATCATCATCATCATCATCACAACTTTATTTTTGTATCCTGCCATCATGTTGTTCTGTTCTTGTATGCGGCATTGAATTGTTGCCTTTTGTGAGCCACCTTGAGTCCCCCTTCAGGGGTAGAGAAATGAAATAAATAAATAAATCTTCCTGAAAGGACTTGGGGTGGCCCACATGGGGACAAGCCCAGTCAGACATAGAATTAAAACATAGCACAGTAAAATGTATTCATTGGCATACATTGTACAATATTCTGCATGGGAATTGTGTTGAGCTGCTGTGATGAATATCCACATGCAGGTATGTTTTGTTGTTTATTCATTCAGTCACTTCTGACTCTTTGTGACCTCATGGACCATCCCACGCCAGAGCTCCCTGTTGGCCATCACCTCCCCCAGCTCCTTCAGAGTCAAGCCAGTCACTTCAAGGATACTATCCATCCATCTTGCCCTTGATTTGCCCCTCTTCCTTTTTCCTTCCATTTCCCCCAGCATAATTGTCTTCTCTAAGCTTTCCTTTCTTCTCATGATGTGGCCAAAGTACTTCATCTTTGCCTCTACTATCCTTCCCTCCAATGAGCAGTCGGGCTTTATTTTCTGAACTGCTTGGATCTTCTCATGGTCCAAGGCACTCTCAGAACTTTCCTCCAACACCACAGTTCAAAAGCCTCTATCTTCCTTCGCTCAGCCTTCCTTAAGGTCTAGCTCTCACATCCGTAGGTTACTACGGGGAATACAATTGCTTTAACTATGCGGATCTTTGTTGCCAGTGTGATGTCTCTACTCTTCACTAATTTATTGAGATTGGACATTGCTCTCCTCCCAAGAAGTAAATGTCTTCTGATTTCCTGGCTTCAGTCTGCATGTGCAGTAACCTTTGCCCCTAGAAATACAAAGTCTGTCACTGCCTCCACGTTTTCTCCCTCTATTTGCCAGTAATCAAGCAATCCGGTTGCCATAATCTTGGGGTTTTTTAATGTTTAACTGCAACCCAGCTTTTGCACTTTCTTTTTTCACCTTGATTAGAAGACTCCTCAGCTCCTCCTCACTTTCAGCCATCAGAGTGGTATCATCTGCATATTTTTAGGTTGTTAATGTTTCTTCCAGCAATTTTAACCCCAGTTTTTCATTCATCAAGCCCCACACATTGCATGATGTGTTCTGCATACAAGTTAAATAGGTTGGGTGAATAGGTTGCAGGTATGTACACTATGATAAGATATGTAAGGTCGAGGCCTCTGCGTTTTAAAAAACAGAGCAATGAGCTGTAGAATACATCAAGAAAAACAGTGTAGACATTAAAGCAAAAATGGAGAATGTATGACTTCATATTTATGCTTATGGTTGGATTGCAATTTTTCTGACTTGACAATTAGCTATGTTGGATAGTGCTGATAAGAAATGCAGTGTAACAACATCTGGGGAACCATACAACTTTCACCCCTCTAATAAATGTCATCTATAATTAAAGACAACAAAGGATCAAATCCAGTGTTAGTCTTCCCTATAGTAGCTCCATTGACATAAATGGGATTTTGAACTAGCAAGTCCCATTCATTTCAGTGGTTCTACTGATGCTGGGAAATGACCTGTGCCGTTTGTGCAGGTGTGAGAGATTAATGTCCTCATAGCAGTGAAAATATGTCCGAGGTCCCCTTCAAATTTTGAAATACTGATCAAACGACACTGAAGTTTTGCCTAGTGGACTATGAAATCCCTGTCCAGTCAAAATGATATTATCAGGGCTTGTGATGAGGATGAAGATGAAGAACTGCTTCACCCAGAATCCGAGTCAGGGGCAAGTAGAGAGCAGTAGGCTGAGCAGCCTAAGACTGAGGAATCTAGACCTGCAGAGAATAACCAAGGACCTCAGGGAAGTAGGGACACAGAGTTGGGGCTGGATCAGGAGCTCCAAGAAGCAATCCAGGAGTTCATCATTCTAGCTAAGTTGCAATTGAGCACTGACGCCATCCATCTGAGGAGATCTAATAGGTTGTCTCAGAGAAGGGCCAACAGGTGAGAGCACTTTGGAAGTGGCATAAATAGCTGGAGGCTGGAGCTGTTAGTTTGTTGGGAGTAATGTTTGTGGAACTTGGTCGGATCACAGTGTCCTGGAAGTCCGCCTTGAAGTGGCCCCCCCTCCCGGTAAGGGTGCCGAACCTATTCTGGTTCGCCCAAGGAGACTTATGGAACCCACTAGGTTCCTGAATGCTCTGAGGGATTTGGAACTCCCCAGCGACTCAGTCGACAGGCAAGTGGACTGTTGGAACACCTCTCTGACCACGGCCTTAGACGAGATCGCCCCCAGACGCTCTCTCATCCCCCGTCAAAATCGTGCTCCTTGGTTTACCGAGGAGCTTCGAGCGATGAAGCGGAGGAAGAGACAGTTAGAGGGCGTGTGGCGAGACCTCCGTGACGGAGCATCGAAATTAGCTTATAAACAATTTAAGGATGTTTATGAGCATGCTATCAAGGAGGCCAAAAAGGTCTATTACTCCTCCTTGATAGAGTCGGCCAGTTCACGCCCAGCTCAACTTTTTAGAATAATTCGGTCTCTGACCACAATTCCGACGGTCCTAAACGATAAGGATTTGGCTCCCACAGCTGAGGCTTTCCAGAACTATTTTGCTGACAAAATTTCGACTCTCCGCCGGGACATCCCAGTCACCCTTGATACAGTGGTTGAACTCGAGACTCCGCCGCCACTCGGCAGGCCCACCTTCACCCGTTTCCAATTGCTGGACGCAGCAGCTGTCGATAAGTTACTTGCTGCAGCCAGACCAACTACTTGCTCCCTCGACCCGTACCCCTCCTGGCTAATTAGATCTTGCCGGGAGGGGTTACGTGGCCCCCTGGGCACGATCATAAATAGCTCCCTTGAGCAAGGAGTCTTCCCGGGGGGGACTGAAAGAGGCTATGGTAAGACCGCTGCTGAAGAAGCCGAAGTTAGACCCTTCGGCTCCCTCCAATTACAGGCCGGTTTCCAACTTGCCTTTTCTAGGCAAAGTAATTGAGAGGGCAGCAGCGGATCAGCTGCAGCAGTTCTTAGAAGACACAGCTGGACGTGATCCCTTCCAGTCCGGCTTCCGTATTGGGCATGGGACGGAGACCGTGCTTGCCGCCATTACAGACCCACTTCGCCGCCAGCTGGACCAGGGTGGGTCAGCCCTGCTTGTTTTGTTAGATCTAACAGCAGCGTTCGATACCGTAGATCATGCATTGTTGGCCCACCGTTTAGCCGTGACCGGGGTGAGGGGGACTGCCCTTAAGTGGGTGGCCTCCTTCCTCCGGGACCGGGGACAACGTGTGGAGAGGGGAGAGGAGATCTCCGGGAGACTCCCATTAAGTTGTGGGGTCCCCCAGGGGGCCATCCTCTCACCCTTATTATTCAACATCTATATGCGCCCCCTGGCCCAGCTGGTTCGCGACTTTGGTCTGGAGTGTTATCAGTATGCGGATGACACCCAGCTTCTGCTGAGAATGGACGGCAGGCAGGATACCGTACCCGATTGTTTCCATCTATGCCTTGAAGCCGTGACTGGTTGGCTGCGTGCCAGCCGGCTGAAGGTGAATCCGTCGAAGACGGAAATCTTGTGGCCCGGTCGCCCTGGGCTGGATGAGTGCCGGTTGCCTACCCTGGATGGCGAGCAGCTAAGCCCGTCATCCCTCGTAAAGAGTTTAGGTGTCCAATTGGACCCTTTGCTGACCATGGAGACTCAGGTCGCCATGGTCAGCAAAACGGCGTTTTACCATCTTCGCCAGGCTAGGCGACTGGCACCCTACCTGTCCAGGGACGACCTGGCCACGGTGATCCAGGCGACGGTCATCTCGAGGCTGGACTACTGTAACGCCCTCTACCCTTCCCCTGTCGACAATCCGGAAACTCAAGCTGGTGCAGAATGCCGCTGCTCGCTTGCTGGTGGGAGCACCAGTGAGGGAGCATATTACACCTATTCTACGGCACCTGCACTGGCTTCCTATTGAGTACCGGATTGCCTTCAAGGTGTTGGTGTTAACCTTTAAGGCCTTGCACGGTCTAGGGCCTGAGTACCTAAGGGACCGCCTTACCCGTCGTTCCCGAGACCACTGCGCTCGGAAGAGCAGAACCTGTTGGTTGTTCCATCACCCCGTTCCTGCCACCTGTCCAGTACAAGACAACGGGCCTTTTCATTTGTGGCTCCCATGTCCTGGAATTTGTTACCCAACCATGTCCGGGCAATACATGAACTTGGTCCTTTCCGAAGAGCCTGTAAGACTGTCCTTTTTAGAACAGCCTTCGGCTGATCCGAACGAAGAGGCTCACCAATACTCGAACCCAAGACCGATGACTTGTAATCAATTGGCTATGGATTATGACTGTGTTTTTATTGTTTTATCGCTGTACATTTGTATTGTACATTTCATCTTTGTTGTGATCCGCCCCGAGCCTGCTGGGAGGAGCGGAATATAAAATTGACTAATAAATAAATAAAGAAATAAACTTATGCAGCCTGAATTTCTGTTGATGAACATGGTCACTGGGCTATGACTTTAATTGGTGAAATTGTTTGGCTTTGACCCTTAGGAAAGAACTCTGGACTATTTGTATGCTTTGTCCTTGTTGGACTGCTTGCTCTGTATGAACTGCTTTTTTAACTATCAAGATAACACATTTAATATTTCTACTATTGTAACTAGAAACTGAGGGTGCATTAAAATATCTCTTCCATTTAAGGAATAACCACAAGAACACTGTACTTTCTGGGAAACGGCTCTTGAACAATCAGTCCATGCAACAATGCCTTTTTCTCAAAATCTTACTCATCATGACTGCCCACAAGTCTCAGTGTAGAGTAGCACTGAAATATCAACTCCACAGTATTTTTCCAGGTGGGACATGAAGCTAGGATGAGCCCTGCAATTGAGCGGGAAGACAAAAGGGCAATGAGCAATAATGTTGGTCAAAGGAACTATCAGTCAACCACTTTCAGCTCGACATACTAACTACACTGATTCAGTCTGGTTCTTATTTCAAGCACCAGTATTTTCTAGAACTTCAGAGCTAGATATGAAAAGATGAAATGCATATGAGCAGCACTATGTAATGAATTTGTGATAATCCTTACCTAAAATCGATGTGATCTGCACAGAATGGAGACAATGATGTCTAGTTATTAGGGAGGTGTGAAATGGTGGAAATCCGTTCTGGTTTTGTTTTGGATTTCAGGGGGGCCCCTGTTCTGTTTTTGGGAAAATTTCAGGAGATTAGGAGAGGGGCTATTCAGATTCATAATGTGGAACCCTGAGTTCTGTTTTCTTTTTGGTAACATTTGGTCCATTAAAACCAATGGGGGAACTTGAGAAGCTAATTTCTCCTTCTTTTTATGGCTATCAGGGTAAACCTTGGCATACTTGTAGGACATATTCATGGCTGTAAGCCTGCCAAGTTTCAGAATGTTTTGCTCATCTGCTGAGCTTTTTGAAATTGTTAACATTTTTAAATAACATTTTTTTTAAAACTGAAAGAGGAATTTTTATTTTAATTTGTCCACAATGAAAGAAAATGAGTGGGGCATCATTCTTGCAACGTTTAGGAACTCTGTTATTATTATTATTATTATTTTACTGACACAAAACACAGTATGTCACAGCAAACGAGATATACAGTATATGCTGGATTTTTGTATTACAATTTGAGGTTCTGATTTGTAATAGCATTTCATAACTGCGGTTTTCTGGCATTGTATATTTCTGCAGCTTCTGTGATTGTTCATTGGTATTTTGATTCTGTAGCCCACTTGTCAATTGATGTCTAGAATCAGCAGCATCCACCACAGTCCTTTTTATCCTGCACATCTACTGAGCCAGTATAGACTTCATTTTGGTTTGTTTCTCCATAATGCTAATGGGTTAGGTGTTCTTAATTCCACTCTTCAGCTGAGACCTTTCTGACTTGGTTGAACCTGCTGGTAGTTACACTACTGCCAGCATAGCTCTCAGCATCCTTGGAGCAGTTAAGCCCCCCACCATGACAAAGTGGCACCCATCGGGGAGATTATTATTATATGACACAAAACTTCAGTATGTCACAGCAGATGAGATCTCTATGCTGCCTTTTGTATCAAAAAATCACAAGTCGAACACTTCCCAAGCATCTAGGACTGTGTGATGTATTTTCGAACGATGCGCAGAGATCCAAGTAAGGTGGCCTTTTGCAGTTGACAGATTGTGACTTTGTCAATGTTTATTGTTTCCAAATGCCAGCTGAGATCTTTTGGCATGGCACCCAGTGTGCCAATGACCACTGGGACCACCTGTACTGGTTTATGCCTGAGCCTTTGCACTTCGATTTTGAGGTCTTGATAATGGCTGAGCTTTTCCTGTTGTTTTTCCTCAATGCGGCTGTCACCCGGTATGGCAACATCAATAATCCAGACATTTTTCTTTTCCACAATCGTGATGTCTGGTGTATTGTGTTCCAAAACTTTGTCAGTCTGGATTCGAAAGTCCCATGGTATTATTATTATTATCATCATCATCATCATCATCAGTGGACATGATGAAACTTGCAGACTGTTTGGTTAATAGGGATAGCTACATTAGCAGCTACTCACTCAGGTTTCTCTGCTTATTCTGAGCTCTGATGCAATGTTCATGTTGGCTTTGTCTCAGTATGTGTGCATATGTACAAGTTTCCTAGAATCATAGACTTGGAAGAGTCCACAAAGGCTCTCCAGTCTAACCTGCTGTCATGCAGGAATGCACAGCCAAAGCACTTTCAACAGATGACTATTCAGCCTATGTTTTAAAAGCTCCAGAGAAGGACACTCAACCAAATTCTGAGGCAGCATATTGCACTGCAGAACAATTCTTAACATCAGGAAGTTTCTCCTAATGCTAGATGGATTCTCTTTTCCTGTAAATAGTATAAGCTGCTCTGTGCCCTGGTCTCTAGGGTGGGTCAACCTTCAATATGACATCTTTTCACATATTTAAACATAACTATTATGTCACTGCTTAACTTTATCTTCTCCAAGCTAAACATACTCAATTCCCTAAGTGACTCTTCACAGGGCATGGTTTTCAGACCTTTTACCATTTGACCATCTTCCTCTGTCAATATCCTTCTCGAATTGCATTGCCCAGCACAGGACATAATGTTCTAGGTTCAGTCAAAGCAGAATAGAATGGCACTGTTACTGTCTTCTAGCTAAACACTCCTGACTACAATCAATTGTTTTGACCTATTCCTGTTGTATTACAAAAAAATTAAAGAGTGCTTTATTCAGGAATAGAAATAAAGGAATATAAATAAAGGTCCATTGGCTTTTGCAAAATCTAGTCCTGGTGGAGTTTTAAAACAAAAACAAAAAAAAACATCCCTGCTGGTACAGATTGAAAAATTGCTTTTCTGAAATGCTTGAGACCAAAAGTGTTTTGAATTTCAGATCTTTTATGGAATTTTGAACACTAATATTTGCATATACATACATAATAAGATGGGACCTGAGTCTAAACATGCAGAGATGAGGAGATACAGACAGTCCCCAAGTTAAAAATGCAATAGGTTCTGTAGATTTGTTCTTAAGTTGAATTTGTTTGTGAATCGAACAAGTACAGTATATGGGGGAGGGAGGGAGCAAGGGAGCAGGAGCTTTGGATAGCATAGAAAGAGGTTAATGCCCCTGTGGTGTTTGCTGTTCTGAAGATTTCACCTCACTTTCTGTCCAGGTGATCACTGGATTTTGAAACATGTGGCTTGTTGTGGAAACAAGGATTAGTTTGCCAGCTTCAGTGGAGAAACCTTTTCCCCATAATAACTTCTTTCAGGGGTAAATTTCTCTCACTTTCAGTTGTCTCACCCACGTTCTTAACTGTGAGTCATTTGTAAGTCAGATGTTTGTAACTTGGGTACTGCCTATATATGATATCAAAGGTGCTCAACACATTATGTACCTGCTATCAATGATAGCATGAATGTAGTGAAATGGCATGCTTCTCATAATAAAGTGTTTTAGAAATATATTTTTATGCAATAGGACCATTATATTATATTGCCATCATTGTTCTTTTCCTTGTTTGATCTCTGAAAATAATAGCTATGTTTGTTGGTGGTGGCTATCTTAGTTAAAGGCCATGGAGAAGTACATTTCATTTTGGGAAGTAGGTTAATTTAAACTAAGCTGGAGAGTGGGAACGAAAAGTCAATAGTTCCCTGGATGGACAAGACATAATGTAAAATTGGTTTGTACTGGAGCAAGATTTGGACTTTCAGATTTTTTTACTTTGTTTTGAGAGGTATTGAAATTCATGGCATGCTGGATCCAGACCTCCTTCCTGTTTTCAGAATAGTAGGGGGAAATGTGGGGGTCATTTTTCTATTGTTCTTACTACCCCATGTCTCTTTCTGGTGTGAGCCTGTGTTTTCCCCAATTCCACAAGAGATGAACCAAAATCTCCTTTGCACCTCTATTCATTTAGACTTAGAGCCTCTCAAGAGCAGACTCTGGATCCAACCACATGACCTTTCAGACACCCTGTCACTAAAAGTTCAGCCCTGTACTGCAGTACTCCTGAACCATTCCATTCTTTTCCGAATTAAAGCCTTCAAAGCGTGAGTCCTGCTAGCTCCAATGCCTCATTTTTCCAATGTTCGTTAACGGCTAGAAATTTGAATTAAAAAGACCTCGACTTTCATTAGCTGAAAGCAAAGCTAACCCTGGCATTACAGATGCAATTGGCAGCTTAAATTCAAGTAGACACCTCTTCCCACAGCATACATACACTTTAGGGATCTATTAGTGATTGTGATATGACAATATTAAAACTGCAGTCTAAAAATTAATGAATAAAAGCTACTCATTAGAGACAGAGAATAATTTAAATGAGTTATATATTCCCTTAAGCTGTATTCTAGGTTACTATATGAAGGAGTGGGAGTCATTGCATCTGAGTTTTATCCATTACTTAACTCCCTGGTACTGCTTGATTCTGGACCAAATGCCCAAAAGGGAAACTATGGGAACTCCAGTTTTATATCAGAAAATTGCTAGCAGTACTTCAGATAGTTCTCTTCCATTTTCTTCTTGAGAAACTCTCCTGTTTTCCTGATTCCACCTTCCACAAACATTTCTGCTTTCTAGCCCTTTAAAAATATTGAGAAGTTATAACAGGCCCCCACCCCCATCTATTTTTTTCTTCTTCTGTGAAGGTCAGTCATTTAGGTACTAGAACCTAAATGACTGACATACTGTATTTTGAAGTGTTTACCGTAGTATCTCAATCATGAGAGGCTATGGTAAAATATCAACCATTATGGTTGCCATACGCATATATACACATATACAATTTCTTTGATTAGTATAGTATAGAGTCTAAGATACAGTCAAACAATTTTTACCATCAAAAAATTCTTGCTAATGAATTTCTTTTGATTTGTGTCCTTGCCTTGGAAACATTAGAAAACAAGCTAATGCCATCTTCTATGACATCCCTCCAGATATTTAAAGATGGCTGTCACAACCTAATCCTCTCTTCACTGAGCTAAGCATACCTAAAACACCCACTGAATTCAACGCTAAGTCAATCAGATTTATTCCATAGGTCTATCTTAGTTGAGACAAGGAATGGGATAAATTCACACATGCACATTTACCTATGGAAGGGCAGTTATTGAATTGAATCCAGAGTTTCCAGTTTCACTCATTGCAGCTCCAGTCAGAGCATATAACCACTGGCAGAAGCAGGAAACAAGGAGATTGCCAGTTCTCCCCTTCTCCTGTATTGGCAAGAAAAGAGAGTGATTGGCCAAACGCATCTCCCTTCCTTTCTGGCCTTGGGATCTTTGTGTGTTGGATGGAAGAAGCCCTTTAATTCACACAATCCAAAGTGTGGCCTGACAGCATAGAACTAGCTGTACCTTTATTCATTCATTTATTTATTATTATTTTATTATGGTATCTTTGGGCGGCATAACATTGAACTCGTTTAAACCAAAAACAATAATTTAAACTTTGCATATTTAAACCATAAATGATTTAAACAAAATTAGTAACAAAACTGTGGGGACAACTTTACAAGCTACCACCATTTAAAGCCATGTTCATTTTGAAGTTAAATCAGTCCCAAGAGGCTTTAATAAATAGGGCTGTTTTGGCTTGGTGCCAGAAAAAAAACAGCATTACTACTAGAGGGACGGCAATCCTTCTGAAAAGGTCCTCTCCTGTATTCTCCCACTTCATATTGCTTCTCCTGGTGGGACACAGAGGAAGCCACCTCCTGCAGTTTTAGTGTAGGGATATATACGTATATATTGGGAGAGACACTCTTCCAAGTATTGAGGACCAAGCTTTTTAAGGTTTTAAATTGTTACCATTGGGCTGGACGAACCTGAATCATCTCAGGAGGCCTATGCTAGGGGTTATTAGGACAGCAGCAGTGTACTAGAGCAGGGGCGCCAAACTCATTTTCACGGACGGCAACATCAGCTTTATGATTTCATTCAAAGGGATGGCCGTAATTGTAAGACAGTATAAATGTAGCTATGTTGCCCCGGCATTGAAAGCTCACAGGTCACATAAAATGATGTTGGGGGGGGGGGCACATTTGATCCACAGGCCCTGCATTTGACATATGTGTACTAGAGGAAAAACTCATTGCTGTGCAGTCTGCCCTTTGTTCTGCTAATCTAGCTTGTAGCTATCAGTACAGCAAAGGATGCCGTTTTGAAGGAACTGTAAGCTCTTGTAGATTGAATGAAAAGGGATTGCTCCCTTGTTCTTTGCCTTAAATAGCAAATTATTTTGTAACTGAAAACTATTATGTATATTGTGAGAATAACTAAACTATCTGTTTCCATGTCTACATGGGGGGGGGGGCATACTTACCCCCAAACCCAGTACTAGAAGTTTCCATGATGCACTAGAACCTCTGATTTTGCTCTGCACTAAGCAAAATCAAGGAATACTCCAGTTTGCAGGAATCCATTTAGACAGCTGAATCAGGTCTGTTTTGGTGTGATTGATCTTCCACATGTATACCACCACCACCTTTTCTCTGGTTTGTCCCCCTCTTGCTGCTGCTTCTTATCAGTCATAGAACTCCCAGCACAACTAGACATTGCATGAAGGAAAGGGTAATCTCTCCACCACCACCCCTTTTGATTGCACAGGCACGCCATTATGATCTCAGCAGATGTGACAAGGAATAGCCAGACTGTTACAGAGCTCTATGGACAGAGAAAAGTGGCAGTACTAAATTGGATGATGGTAAAATGGCCCAACAGGACTGAAGAGGTCTTGGCCCTTCTAGACCATCTGGACACCAACACTGTCATTCTGAGGTCAGCCTGGAGCATATTGCTCAGGGCTGGCTGTGGATTAAGTTGCTAGTGTAGATGTGACTTACATTGATAATATTAGTGTCAAAGCTAAGAATGTCTGCAAAATCTGTTTCTCATGTGGTTTTACTTTCTAGCTCTTATGACCTCTTTGAATAAGTGGGATGCATGGTGTTGTTCATTCAAAGGTGACAGCTCTGTTAATTACAGCTTCCCAAATGCAATCCACATTGCCATTCTGATTAGTCTGGTCTGATGCCATCCCATGAAATGAGATATGCCATTGGCACTTAAGAAGTCACAAGCACTTATCCCTTTTAGGACTCTTAGGTGCAAACACTGCAAACAAAACCTGACATGTGGTCTTAGGTTTACTGTGAGAGGAGAAGACAAGGCCACCCTGATCAGCAGAGATGCCGGTCAATGCTTTTTGTCACAGCTGACAAAACTGTCAATGTAATCTGCCAAGGACTTCCTCTACCCCAGCCCACTTCAAGCTATGCATTGAGCCTGACAACAATTCAGCCTTCAGTCGACTCAGGGTTAAAAAATTTTAAAACCCACTGCCGTTTACCATGAACCTTAAACAAACTTGCAGCAGCATTTTTCTTTGAGTCGACTGACATTTTTCTTTATGTTTCATCAGTCGTATCGGAGTGATCAGACAGCCACTACACGTGGTACACCCACCAGGATTATTATCTAGACCAAAGGCCCAAAGCTCATTGTAGCAGGCATGTAATTCTTTACAATGTATGCCACGTTAACTGTGTTGGGTTATCTATTCAACAGCTGACTGAGCTGGGCTCTCAGGCTCTACTCAACAACCATGTAAGAAGCGATGACAATTGTACTACTTCATAACAGCGGCATGGAACTCTGACATACACTTCACAGCAACCAGTCATCTATATAAACCAATTTCAAGAGCAAAATTGCATGGTGCCTCCACTCTGTTATAAACACAATGATACCCACTCAGAGCTGATAAATGTACTGTATTCCTCTAGAGCTTTAAAGACCGCATTCCTTGCATCTGGGTATTCTTCCTCGCAAATTAGTCCTCTTTGTGTGCTAGTCCATAATTTAGCTTCACAGTCTCTTAGACTTTGTAAAAAAAATAAAATTAAAAGAATACGTGCAAACCCCGGATATTAATATTCCATTGAATTTTACTAAAAGGGTCTTATTATCTTCACTTTCTCTCCTCTTAAAAAACCATTTGAGGAATCTGATGAACTCAAATCAAAAAGCAAGGTATTAACTGTAGTAAGTAATTATTGTCTTAAATACTAATTCCCTAGCAATTTTCAAATTGGTGACAGTATCATTTCATAGGATTACATGCAATATAATCCTTGCATGGTATAAAACATTTCAACAAACAGAAAGCTCTTGGAAAAAAGAAGTCAGCATTAGAAACACCATGGAGAGGGGAATGTATTAAAGATTAATCAAAACAAATTAAAAACATTTTGCCAGATCTGAACTTGTTTAGTTTTATGATATAGCACTTTGACATCTCATCTAGTTTATGATGTCTTGAAGATTTCAGTAGTACACTCCATCACAGCAATGCAAATTACACCAATACACAAATCATAGTAAAATGTATGAGATTTGGATTTTGCAAATATTGTCAGTTTTCCATCAGAAATTCCCATTGAGATGGTAAACACTATTTCTCTGTTATATGCAATGAGATAGTCTCATGTGGTGTAGGTCTTATGCACTGTGTACATAATATATACAGTAATGTCAAATATAGGAGAAATGAGGAAATCTCCTTTCTTTCATTAACCCTACCAATCCCTGAGAAGAAAAAGAAGTGAAAATAACATTTGTCATATGGAAAGTAGGAACTCACATCTGTGTGCCTTGCTTTTCCCTCTTCTGATATACTTGTTTGAGACAAATGAAGTTCCTTTACGTTTTAATAGTTAACATTTTCTAGCAATGTGTATATAAGCTGAAGGCACACTATTACAAAGAGAATACTTTAAACCACAAAGTGGAGGTAGTAGCAGCATGTGCTTTTGTTTCTACTACTGCTTTTGGGAGAAGGCAAATATCTATAATGATATAAAGACAAACTCTCACTGTAAAAGAGACAGAAATGGCACAAAAGGAATATACAATATAAAGGGTGACTTCTGTGGAGTTTGCACTGATGAATCCACTCCTGGCTTCAGTTCTGACTCTTAAGAAATCCAGCCTATTGGATGGATCTGGTTGAAGACCCTGGATAGCTCCTTTAACAGTGGGTAGGAATTTTATAGGTAAGGAAAAACAATAAAAACAGCATATAATAACTAGAAGCTCGAGATTATCAGATCAACATGTTACCAATGGGGAAAAAATCATAGAAAAAGATGTCTAAAATTTATAATCCTTGATTGTGGTGTGTGTGCTAGGGATGTGCAAAATTCTTGTTACTCGTAAGTTGTAGTAAATAAGTTAAATTTATGCATATGGCTTGATATTAGAAATCTTCAGGGAAGTGGAGGAGATTTTAGAATCAAAGCACTCATCAATCATTTTAGTTAAGATTCTATAACATTTGGATGCTTCCCAAAGTCAGTTTAATTTTCAGTATAAGCATTAAGCAACTTTGGTAAAGCCAAGAGGACATTGTGTGTTTTTAAGACCAAGGATCCTTTTTCTTTCACTGGTTGCCATAAGGAAGGTCAGCTGGGGGTGGGACTAGCAGAGTTGCATGGGAGACTGAGAACACAGTATTCTGGGAAATGTAGTTTGGGAAGGTGAAGCCCCCTGTGGCAGAGAATTCAAAAGGCCCTACCCTAAACTACAGTTTCCAGAATACAGTGCTCAACATCAGAAAGCTCCAATGAGAGCTACAGCAGCCAGACATTTCAGAACGAGTAAAATTACTGAATCTGCAAAGAGGACTTAAGTAAGTAATAGTATAAATCTGTGCTAAGTTATATAGTTAATTGTGAGTCATATAGACACACTTTTAGATAGAAATTCAAGGGGACTGTTGTAGGTTTTTTGGAGGATAAATATTTTTGCCTAAATTTTTAAAAATCCCCCAAAATCTGTAGATGTGTGAATCTTTCTGAAACTTCCAGGGATTGATGCCCTGGTTATCTTGTGCATTGAATATAAAATTCAAGTAGATAGCTCTTGTGGTTTTATATAGATAGATATAGATATAGATTGATTGATGGGTGTAACATTCTGAAATTTGGTGCACTAACAGTGGAAAATGTGTGATACAATTATAGCAAGTTTCAACGCAACAGCTCTAAAAATGAGGGAGAAATGAGTCCTTGAAATCTCCCCACTTTCTCTAAAGAAAAAAGTAACAAAATTTTGTTACTCTCATTATAGTAATGAATTTTTACTAACTATACTTTAGAAACACTTTAGAGACAAAATGCCAGCACCCCCCAGTTTTGTAATGACTTTTGAAACATTTTTATTTTGATTGCACATGACTAGTTTCTGCTACTCTGCTTTTGAGGGGGAAATGAAAGGAGAGAAGAATCTGCAATCTTCAGAAGGTGTGCTGCCATGTTATATAGTGTTTTTAATAGTGAAAATGACAAAAGGAAAAAGTGTAGGCCTGAGATCAGAATTTACTTCAGTCAGAAGATGTTGATGCAATCTCATTTTACTCTAATTTAACCTTTTCTTCTTAATTTATATCTGTTCAGCTTTCTAGCCTGTGGCTGCCAACTAAATCATCTGAAATCATCTGTCTTGGGTTGAAAGAATTCAAGTTTGGGCTGAGGATAGTAGGCATTTTTTCATGTTCTTCTCCATAAGTATTATCACTAATTAAAGTTTTCTTAAAGATCTACACAGCCATAACCTAGTCAGGTGTTTTGGGAAAAAGGCAGGAGAGAAGAAATTCAGTTATCCAGTTTTGGAAACCAAGGAGTATTTTTTAAAATTTCCATCAGAAATTTACAACCAAATTATGTTATTTTGCTAAACGTTTCTGCAGTCAGCAATCTTACTCAGATCTATCCAAACCTATTCACAGGGTCCGATATTGTATTGTAACACCTGCATTTGCCACTAACTAAAAGCCTCAGCTTTCAACAGAACAATGCATTTGCCCTATTTAACCTACATGTTTCCCTTTAACTTTTAGTTTTATTTGTGAATGGACATGCTTCTTATGATGCAAGAAGAAAAAGATAAATAAATAGATAAAACATAAAACATAAATAAATAATCAAATACTGGGCACATTTTACATTTGACTGTAAAGCTATGATTAATAGGTTATCTAATGTATTAACGAGGGCTTTAGCAAATGCAGCACAATATTACGAGTCATTTATGTTTTAAATAGAGCTTTGTGCAAACAAGTCACCAGAGTTACAAATTGTGGCCAACAAGGCCATCAAAGCTTTGGGAGATTGCTGCTTTCCAGCCAGTAGATTTTTTTCCTTCATTGTAAACTTAAATGCTCCCATCAGGCTCCCAATTAATAATAACCATAACAATAATATAGGGGGAAATTCAGAAAACAATGACCAATGTAGGTGAAAAATTGAAATAGCTCCATGAGCAGGTCGCAGTGCTTCTGACATAAAGGTGACATTTGGAAGAGAAAGTCCCTGGGCTTTGATGGTTATTTCAAAACTAATTTCCTTTACTCTTTCAGAGGAAAGATTGCTGGTGAAAAGTGCTGTATTTCTGGATAAGTGAATAGATGAACCACAAAGAATAGAAGATAAGGATAAACTCATCATGTACAAATAAGAGCTAACTAATTAAAATCAATTAAGTTATTGAATTAATGCAGAACATTTCCAAACTTTATGAAAGCTATTTTAACTGAATCGATTTGCTACTTGGAATTTCAGCACTAACAATTCCATAATGAAGTTATTAAGTTATTTATTAATTCAGTAAGGCCATACTGGTGGTCAGCATGGCATTCAGGTAGTCCTCCTTCATCCCACACCAGACACCAGATAGGCACTTTTTCTCTGTTCCAAGAAACTGAAACGCAAAGCTTCTTACCTTGGATATTTCACTGGAATCTACAATGAAATCAATAAACTATCCAAAGGGTGGTGCTAAGGAACCGATATTATAAGTGAGGTAAAAGGTAAAAGAAAGTTAAGGGGATATGCTGAAGTAGTTGAGAAACTGATTTTTCAAAAATTCATGCAACTGTTTTCTTCCCTTTAAAACTCAAACCAAGTGGAGATAAAATCACAGGTGGTGTATTTTCAGCTTCATTCAGGTAAGGCTAAAATTTAACGGTAATTTAATATGAGAATGCATCTACAGTGTTGAATTGATGCAATTGGTCTCATTTTAACTGCAATGGCTCAATGCTTTGGGATCTTGGAGTGTGCACTAGCACTCTCTGGCAAAGAAGGTTAAAGACCAGGTAAAGCTGCAACTCCTATGATTCCATAACATTGAGCCATGGCAGTTAAAGTGGCATCAAACTTCATTAATTCTACACTGTAGATGTACCCATAAATGAAATAGTTATGTTTCCCCCATTCTAATTCAAGTGTAATTGAATTATAGTTTTTAAATTGTTAGTAGCTCCTTTTACTAATTTTTCTATCTCTGCAATCAAATCCATATTAATCAAGAGATGTGTGAATGAGTTTATACCCATTTAAACAAGAAGAGGTGAAACCGTGAAAAATCACTTTTCTGGCATCCACTACAGAGCAACTTCATTCACTTGAATTAATTGGCTGTTCAACTCATTCAGATAATTAGAAATTTAGAAGAAATGGATGGATGGCTTGCAAAATATGTAATCCTAGACAAGCTACTCAGGAGTAAATCCAATTATGTTCAGTAGATCATACTTCCACGTTGAAGCCAGGCAATGCAATTCTGGAAGTAGACTTTTCCCCAGTCTTTTCAACCAATAAAAAGGCCTCTCCTCTGCTGGTTGATCTCAGGGATCTGATGACAAGGCAATCTGCCATCAGAACTACTCTATTGGCTAGGATCAGCTGACAGAGCAGTGGATGAGGTGAGGGAAGAACCAGGTTCTGCCAAATCCAAACCTTCAACTTGGGAATACAGTCATAATGCTGGCACAAATTTAGGCCAGAGCAAGGGCATACCTAAATTATTTCAGGCAGTGTGAGTTCAACAGTCCTTCCTTGAGGATCGCTCCCAGAAGGTGTTGCTAGGGGACTCCTGCTCGGCCCCACAGCCATTGTACTGTGGGGTCCCGCAGGGTTCAATACTATCCTCTATGTTATTTAACATATACATGAAGCCATTGGGGGGGATCATCCGGAGTTTCGGGGTGTGGTGTCATCTGTACGCAGATGATGTCCAACTCTGTCACTCCTTCCCACCTGCTACTAAGGAGGCTGTTCAAGTCCTGAACCGGTGCTTGGCCGCTGTGACAGACTGGATGAGGGCTAACAAATTGAAACCCAGACAAGGGGTCCTCCTGATCAGTCATAAGGCTGAACAGGGCATAGTGTTACAACCTGTGCTTGACGGGGTTACACCCCCCCCCCCCTGAAGGCGCAGGTTCGCAGTCTGGGAGTGATCCTGGCCTGGAACCCCAGGTCTCAGCAGTGGCCGGGAGAACTTTTGCACAGTTAAAGTTTGTGCACCAGCACCTTGGGAAGTCTGACTTGGCCACGGTGGTCCATGCTCTGGTTACATCCAAATGGACATCCAAGTGCCACCTCTGTGTTGATGGAGGCAGGCAGGATTTCCCCCGGGTACTGGTTGTGGGGGGTCGGGAGCAGGTGAGGGTTTTGCCCTCCTTTCTGCTAGAGATCCCTGTGTACAACTAGTGGGCCACTGTGTGACACAGAATGCTGGACTAGATGGGCTGAGGCCCGATCCAGCATGGCTCTTCTCATGTTCTTATGTTCTTATGTACATCCCGAATAGACTACTGCAATGTTCTCTACGTGGGGTTGCCTCTGAAGACTGCTCGGAAGCTGCAATTAGTCCAACATTCGGTAGCCAGGTTACTAACAGGAGCGGGACACAGGGAGCATACAACTCCCTTGCTGCGCCAGCTCCACTGGCTGCCAATTAGCTTCCGGGCACAATTCAAAGTGCTGGTTTTAACTTACAAAACCCTATACAGCTCTGGCCCAGTTTACCTGTCCGAATGGATTCTCCCCTACGAACCATCTAGAACATTAAGACCCTCCGGAGAGGCCCTGCTCTCGGTCCCGCCAGCTTTGCAAGCGCGGCTGGTGGGGCGAGAGACAGGGCCTTCTCTGTGGTCGCCCCTCGGCTGTGGAACTCTCTACCAAGTGATGCTAGCTCTGCCCCCTCTCTGTTGTCCTTTAGGAGGCTGGTGAAGACTTGGATATGGAACCAAGCCTACCCAGAATAGGCTGAGATTGGCTATTATCTGAATGTATGACCACGTTTACAGACTGAGTGGAATTGTTTTAATGGCGATGTGGTTTTATGCTGAGTTTTTATGTATTTTAATATGTTGTTCTAGTTGTTTTTAAATAGCATTGAATTTTTGCTGTTATGCCAGTCTGAGTCCCTTGATAGAGGTGAGAAGGTCGGGGTACAAAAGTTTTAAATAAATAAATAAATAAGCAGTGTTAATTCAGATGTCTCTTGTCCTGTTAGCATTATGCCACACATTTCTAGGTGAAGAAAAACAAATTGAATCTAAATCCATATAAAACGGATGTGCTTGGTGTTAATGGACCTGACTTAGTGTTGGAGATGTGTCAGTCAGTTCTGGATGGGGTTACACTCTGCCTAAAAAGACGTGCCAGTGTCAACAGGTATCTTGGTTCTTGGGAGAAGGAGAACATGGCCAAGGGAGCACCTGGCAACTCCCAGCAGTCCTTTGTGGTTGTGAGCTGGAGAATCATGTGCAACTGTCAAGCTTCAGGATTGGTCAAGAAGTCCCCCAAGAGACGTGAGATTTAAATAGACAGCTTGCTGGGAGGAGGCAGCTAGTCCAAGAGGAATACTGTGTTCACAGTTTGGGAGAGCTCCTGGATCAATCTCTCCAAAATGTAACCTCAGATAGATGTCAGGAGTGCTTTACTACCAACTTCGGTTGATGCGTCAGGTGCACCCCTTCCTAGAATCAGAAGACTTAAAGATGGCACTACACTTGTTATGGATTTTAATATATCTATTAGATTGGTTTTATATTTTAGCAGTATGTTTTGACTCTGTTGTGCCCCACCTCAAGCTGTGTAGCAAATTAAAATATATAATCATCAATTAAATCAGGTGAGCCCCCCCCGGCAAGCTGAAGTACTATGGCAAGTAAACTTGGTTGAACTTAGTGGAGCATATTGTCAAATAAACACAGATGGGACTGATTTTCATCTCTGGTCTTTTAAATGATTGCCGTTTTAATTTCATAAATTGTTAGATTGCATTTTAAGATGTTTTAATTGAAGTTTGCATACATGTTTTAATTGATATATTTTTTATTTATTTTATTTATTTTATTTCTATCTCGCTTTTCTCCCGAACTAGGGAGAAAAGCGAGAACAATGTGTAGACATAAACACTACATACCATAAAAATCAACATAACATAATCATCAATGCACAACACGTCTAATGAATATTTTTGTAGGTCACCTTGAATTCTATTATTGGGAAAAGGTAGGATATGGATGGATGGATAAATAAATAAATAGAGAAGAGGAGGAGGAGGAGCATAGAGAGAAAGAGTAATAACATGAATTGGATAACAAGCATTTTCAGCTCTAATCCATTCAACACTTCCTGTCTCCCCAAGTTAATGGTAATCATGAGCCTCAGGGACTGTTTTGCATTGAGTTTCCAGAATAAACAAATAAATGGGTACAGTTCCTGTTATGTGGGGTACTGGTTCTCCACATCAGATAAACACCGAAGCACTATCTTAAGTGATTTTTTTTTCACAGTGTGAAGCTTAATCATCTGCATTACACTGATAGTTAGGAAAAAGAAGATAACTATACACTTTGTTCAAATGATAATAGAATTTAGAACAGACCTATTAATGAATTATATACACATACTTGTTTTTTTCCACTAGTATAACTATTTTGAAAACAATAGTCTGATCTGTTCAAGCCACGTACAGGAGTAAGTATTAAATATTAGAACATGTCAGAGTAGGAAAAAGATACAGAGTAGTGATGTGACAGTCAACCAATTCACTGAATGCATTTTATTTTATCACATTTGTTTCTGATTTTGTCAAGCATTTTAAATATATATGTTTTTATTTGGTTTATTTGAATCAAAGTCAGCTAGTCTTCAGAACTTGAAGAACTTCTCTCTTTTTTTCTCCAGCAAGCATGTTTGGCAGGCATAGTCTTTTTTCCCAAGATCACCCAGCTCTAATTTTAAATTTCAAAAGCCTTGCATTTAATCCCTTGAGCTGGCCCGCTACCTTCCACCATCTGTTCATTGGTTTTGTTATACCAGTGTGCACCTGCAGGGTTTTGCAACATTTCAAGCTGACTGTGGACAAAAAATTCAAAATAATTATAATTTTCATAAATGAAAGACTTCTATTCAGACATCACAAACTGGTCCAATGTGTTTGATTTATATTTTTAAAAATGTCTAGATGGGAACAGTCTAGTTTTCATAGTCACTACATATTCTGTACTTTTGTTCTGAAGGGAATCAACATATTGCCACACAGACACTGAATAAATTGGAAATTGGTGCGGAGACTGTAGCATTCAGATGAACATAGCCATGTTACTCTGATTGCCTCTCTTCCATGCATACACACCTCATAGTTACACTCCTGGGATATAACATATTGCGCAATTTTATCTTCTGTTCATGGGTAACAGGACAGTTATAACTCCAGAAGTGCTGTTCTAACATGACACAAAGCAAAGAGAAAGGAACAAAATATGTCACACTTAAGTGTGTCGGACTACATAGGTCCCTTCTACATTGTCATATAATCCAGATTATCTACTTTGAACTGGATTATCTGAGTCTACACTTCCATATAATCCAGTTCAAAGCAGAAGACCTGGATTATATGGCAGTGTAGAAGGGGCTATAGTCTTGTGCTGTGGGTAGCCACTTACTCAACAGTGTTGGGAACAAAGTTTATTCCTGTCACATTCACATTCTCATTTACTCCACTTGTCAAGCAAATGCAAGTACAGTAAATGCATGAAGTAAAATCAATTTCAAGATTTAACACTTATTCATATTTTGTAAATTCATATAAAATGCACATATTTGGAAGGCATTCAACCCAACCTATTTTCCATTGTAAAGAATAATAATGGGTTTATTTGAGCTTTCTGGGCTGTATGGACATGTTCCAGAAGCATTCTTGTCTGCCGTTTCATCTACATGTATGGCATGCATCCTCAGAGGTTGTGAGGTTTGTTGGAAACTAAGCAAGTGAGGTTTATATATCTCTGGAGCGTTCAGGTTGGGAGAAAGAAAAAACACTTGTCTGCTTGAAGCAAGTGTGACTGTTGCAATTGACCACTTTGATTTTCATGTAATGGCCTTCCGTGGACAGGCATTGGCCGCTCGCACCCCTGGCTTACTATCACCTCAAGGCATTTGTGGGGGCCGTCTACCATGATCCAGGACCCAAGCACGGCCGCCAACCCCTTCGTTCCTGCTTTCAATAAATGAGTTGTGGCCAATATTATCCAACCACTTATCCAACCAATGTGTCTGCATGTTTCTTGGCGCGAGGTGTGTCACGCTTGCACACGCAATAATCTTTATTTATATCCCATTCCTCTCCCCAAGGGGACTTGGGGCTGCTCACAAGAACATACAAAATAATTTATATCAAGGGAAATTTCTGGGGGGAAATGACTAAATGAAACCGAACTGAACACAATATGTGTATTACTGAAAATATAGATAAAATACATTCAAATATTTTCACAGATTACCTTTTTTTAAAAAATAATAATAATCAAACTCATGCAAAAAAGTGCAAGCCAGTTTTTTTAAAAGGAATAACTGATAGAAACCCAAAATGAACTGGAAATCACTGCTAGTTCTTAGAGGAGAGTCAGCATGCTGTAGCAGTTTGAGTGTTGGACTGCGATGATCAAAATTATATTTTAACTATACTGTAACCAGCCTCCAGCCACAAGGAGAGGCAGGTAAGAAACAAAGTTATTATTATTATTATTTATCTGTCTTCTTCTTTTCCCTTTGGTCAATTGAAAGCCTTACAATTAACTCAAACTTTCTAGACAATATACAGAAAATTCTATTCTCTTGGCCAACCTAAAATAACTCATGATCTCTTATGTTGGTTGACATAAGAAAACTTAATTCAGAGGAAATAGACTTATGTCATCTAATCAGCAGTTTCACACCACTTTCACTACCATGGCTCTATCCTATGAAATCTTGAGAATTGTAATTCATTGTGACAGCAGAGCTCTCTGACGAAGACTACTTGTACAAATCTTCAGAATTCCATTGCATTCGCCCATGGCAGTTAATGTGGTGTCAAACTGCTATCTTTCTGTAAATGCAAGATAATACCATGTTGACTAGGTTTGCCCTGTGTTGTGGACATACAGAAGTGATTTATGGTCAAACTCAGCATTTGGAGCTAATGTGGACAAGCCCCATGTCTACAAAAGCTTATATTACCAACCTCATTCTCTTAGTTAATCTCTAAAGTGCTACAAGATCACTTTTGCAAATTAATCAATAAATATATAAAGAGGAATTTGGAGAAAAAATGAGTGCACATATGATTCAGGTCCATGCCACAAAGCAGATCATAAAGAGACATCTTATATATGGATCCCTAAACCATAGCTGGCAAGTGAAGGTTAGAAAGTGGCACAGGTTGTTAGTTAAATCACAAGTTGTATCCAAGGTTTCTTGGCACAGCATTGTCTGCTTACCCAAGTGCACTGGGCTGCAATGAAGCATACAAGAAACAGACTCTTCCTATACACTCTCTCCATGCACAAACACTGTGCAGTATATTTGCTAGAGTTCTGCTTGGTGCAATCGACATTCAGTGCAAAATGGTTGAACATAGACACTTAAAGGTAATTAGCATTCAAAAGGCTTCTCCATGCTTACAGTTCATTACATAACAGGGTTTTTCTCTTCATAAGGAATGAATGATTTTTACTAGGGCTCTTCCAGCCTAAGCAATATGTTTTGTCCACTCACAGGTTTAGACTAAAATAATAAAGTACCAGACACCCATTGACTTACATAGGGAAATACTGAGAACGGATTACAATTTAGCATTCATGAATCGTTCTGTGCAGAGTGTTTTAGAAATGTATTGTCGAAGGCTTTCATGGCTGGAATCACTGGGTTGTTGTAGGTTTTTTGGGCTGTATGGCCATGTTCTAGAAGCATTCTCTCCTGACGTTTCACCTGCATCTATGGCAGGCATCCTCAGAGGTTGTGAGGTCTGTATTAGAAATGACAATCCTCATCAAGGAAGATCCAGGACATTTTGCTCTCTGGGGCAAAGTTTCAAAAGACTCCTTACTCCCCTATATGTCAAGAACAGGTTTGGGAACCAACATTTTGGATTTTGGTATGATATTTGGATAATCTGAGGGTCATCCCAACAAGAATGGAAAGCACCAATGTGGCTGCAGGGGGGCCAGCTACCCCAACCACAATTTCCCTGCCCAGGTGCTCAAAAATGCCAGAAGTGGTAGCTCAGCAGAGAGAGTAGAGGGGGACAGTGCTTCCTTTAAGTTCTCCTGGGATGGACTAAGTTCATGCCTTTTGAGACTCTACTCAAAGAAAATTATATTTCCCTTTTTCATAAGGTACAATAGACACATTGACGCAGCAATAAGTTAACTCAAGTCTTGGGGATTGTTTTTTGACTAAAATTTCTAGACTTGTACATGCGTATATAGGCTATTAGAACATCTTAACCCTGTTAATTTATTTTGACATATGAAGCAGAAAGTTACACAAGCACCCCTGCAGTAAAAGTACAATAAGTGAAATTAACTATTTGTGATCCTTCAATTAGACCCTGGATCTACTGGTAAGGGTGTCTTCTTCCCACTGCTTAATGTAAGGACTGACCATCTCAGGAGTCTGGAACATCAGGATGTCAGGGCAAGGTTAGGGTTATAATTGTTATATAAGAGTCTGGAAGTTAAAAGTAACTCATTGTGTCTAATAACTTACCCAACAATGAAGTTGTAATTAAGTTGCATTACACAGTAGCGCCTTTGTAGCACACATGTCACTTTTTAGGTACTTTATAGTCATATGCATGGCCTCATCCAATGATGGGAAAGGAGTATCACATGGTTCAAGTGCTTGAATGATCATATTGTGGCTCCTCCCTCATGCTCTGTTGGGTGTTTGAGATGTTGTTGAAGTGGACGGAAGGATGGTGTATTTGAAACTCTAAGCTATTGGTTTGTGGTTCAAGGCTTTGGGGAAAATGGGGTGACACTTGACTGCTTCATTTTTTCATCACTGTAGTGATAGCATAGAACTACAAAGAACAAAAAAAAACCCAGTTAAGTACCATTAAATTTCCCCTGCATTTTGGAGCATGTGAAAAACAATAAAAAGAGGGAGCAATCCCCCTTTCCTCTCCAAGTTACACTGGCATCTTTCCTGATATTGGCAACAGCACTGAGGGACAGACAGAAAATTCTTTGGAGCTTTGGGCACTGGGCAGCCACCACTATGGTGACAAAAAGAGCCCCTCTCCAAGTCATGTGGGCACCCTTGATAACATTGACAAAGGTCTGGAACGATGACAAGGGTTTCTATGGAGCTCCATAGCCATTGCTACAGTGAACAAAAATGACATAGCTAAGTGCTGATCCATTTTTCCTGTGCCTCAGATCATAGGGAAAGCAGAATGGTGGCACCATTTCCAAATCAGAACTGGCCTACCTGTTCACACCACCATGGAGTGTGGAGCTTCAGACTAGTTCTGGAGTAACCTCATTTCTTTCCAAATATTGGCAAAGGCACCAAGTGACAGCCAGAGACTCTTTGGAGCTCCATGTCCACTATTACAATAAACAAAAAAATGGAATAGGCAAGGGTGGCCATCCAGTGAGAACAAATTGGATTCCACTTTGCTGGATGGTCTGAACTCCATCCTGCCATAGTATTAGCATAGTGGCAGGCAGAGTAGCCACGCTCAAGGCCAATTCAGAGTACTGCTACTCCAGGCTAGCCCCCCAATAAGTGGCCCATGTAGATGCACCTTTTATTAATTTATAAAAATAACAAATTAATCTGTGTTGTGCTTCAGCTTATCTTTTCCATAGCAATAGTTTTCAGTAAATCCTTTCCTTTGGGTCCTAACAGGAATATAGTTATATATGCATTAACCTGACAGAAACACAGATGTCTTCAATAGTTACCTGGTCTCAGGTCCCATTGTGGTCAGATTGTTGAGTTGTTGTTTGAACTTATAAATGCTATTATATTTATAAATAAAAACATGCAATTTGCAGTAAGTGTTGGAAATTTATACATACTCCTAATATCTCAGATTGTGTGGATGACACAAGGAACCAGTTTTAAAAGATTTTTCCCCTCTCAAGTAATTGGCTTCATTTTTGTGATCACACAAAATTACAGTGCTAAGATGTCATCTCACACACTCCGTATGCAATTAATTAAATAAATAGTTATCCATTTCTCTCAGTTAAATACTTTTGGCATATCTCATTGTTTAAAATGGTTTCCATCTAAATTGCTGCCCCTTTTGTCCCTTCCCCAGTGAATTTGAAAATTCCAAAGATACAAATAATCAAGACTTACAGCTGGCATTGGAAATGAAACTATTCGTTATCATCCCCAGAAGACACTTGTTACATGGATGATACAGGATGGATAAATGTGAAAGTGCTTCACAATTCTGTTCAGGCGCTTCCTAGTAAAATTCTACTTCTTTGCATTTATTTTGTATTTATTGTTGCTGACAAGGGTACCCTTCCATTTAAGGATTGCTCACTCAGCAATTTATTTTACTAAAAAGTATAAGAATGGGATATGTGTGTGAGAGAGAAGTGCTTGGGGCGGTGGGAAAGGTTGAATGCATTCAAAAAGAAAAAAAATCTTTGTTTAAAAAAAAGCCCTTATACTTTGGGATGTTATAATACCACTAAAACCTGGAGTATTTAATTTATCAAACCTTCTGATAGTGAATGAACAAAGGTAAAAATAACAGGCTAGTTATAAACTAGTACTATGATGATGACATTGTGAATTATTTAAAAAGGGCATATTCAATGTGAACCATAGAGCCATCAATCATAATAGACATTGATGAGAAAAAGAGGTTTCAGTCACTTCCTATCTGCCACGAGAACAATTCTATCTCACAGGTAGCTGTGAAGTGCCGGGTGACCCCTGTGTCACTTGCATTGTTGCTCTACCCTTTGAACGGAGAGAGTAGATTCTCTCAATATTAGAATCGAATGAGTAAATAAAATCTCAGTTCACTGCCACACTCCTTCAGAGTGCACACTTCAATTTGTCTAACAATAGAGAGGACAGAAAAGCAGAAATCTCTTAAAGCAGGGATGAATTTTTTATGGAATGTTCAAATCCCGCTGCAAAGAATAGGGTTTTAAATGGTAGCAACACTTCTTTTAGCAAAAGTCCCTAGAGGCAAAATCTTTGGAAATGTTTTGTGCTCAATGCACAGGCCTCTCCAGATACTTCCTTCCCCAGGAAAGAATCTGCTCTTCTTCTTACAAAACAAACAAACCCTTTCCATTGTATGCATCGATCTTTGGAGACAGAAAATTAGAGTGCTTATTTTAAAATAGGAATAATAAAAAGGAAGAAGAAGAAATAAGGGGAGGAAAGAAAAGATGAAAGTAGATTACATGGGCAAAACCTGTTTCTATAACATGAAACCTGGCATTGGTAGCAAAAAGATAGCTGCTGGAGGCTGATGCGTGGATAAAGTACTGCCAATCTTAAATATAAGTTGGAATAAACTAAATGATACAATTTATGCTATTATTATTGTTGTTGTTGTTATTATTTGAAACACAAGATGAGTCCACAGAAAACAAGATCACTCTGCTGGCTGTTGTATTGGATCACACATCGGACAGTTCTCAAGTGTCTAGGACTGTGTGATGTATCGGCGAATAATGCGTGCAGATCCCAGTAAGGTGGCCTTCTGCAGCTGGCAGATGGTAATTTTGTCAGTGCCAATTGTGTTTAAGTGCAAGACAAGGTCTTTAGGCACTGCACCCAGTGTGCTGATCACCTCTGAGACTACCTTGACTAGCTTGTGCCACAGTCTTTGCAGTTCAATCTTTAAATCCTCATATTGTGTCAGCTTTTCTAGTTGTTTCTCTGCAATCTTGCTGTCACCTGGTATTGCAACATCAGCTATCTATACTTTGTTTTTTAACACAAAACGTAAAGCCAAAACTCTGTCAGTCTGAATTTGGAAGTCCCATATTTGTTGTTGTTGTTATTTATAATACTACTTACCGTATATTCCAGGTTACTAGACGGCTTTTTAGCCCCAACAAATCTTATTAAAAGTTGGGGGCCATCTAGTATGCCGGATATAAAATGAAAAAAACTAAAAATAATTAAAATAAAATAATAAAATTAAAGTATTGTGCCTTGGGAAGGGAAGGAGGGCAAAGGAAGGGCACAGGGAGGAGCATGGGAGGGGCTTGCACACGCAGCAGGAAGGGATGGCGAGGGGAAGGGGATCCTCCTTGCCTGCCCACGAAAGCTCTCTCCTTCTCCTCACTGCTACGTTCGCCAAGCAGGAAGTCGCTTTTGTGGCAAACACAGCGGCGAGGAGACGGAGGGAGTGCTTGTACCATCTCTTCCTGCTTCCTGCGTGCGAAACAAGCCCCTCCCATGCACGCAGCAGGAAGAGCAGCAGGAACATGCAGCAGGAAGGGATGGCGACGAACGCTCTTTCCATCTCGCTGCTGGTGACTTTCTGCTTGGCGAACGCAGTGGCAAGGAGATGGAGGGAGCGTTCGTTGCCATCCCTTCCTGCTGCATGCACAAGCCCCTCCCATGCACGCAGCAGGAGCGCGCTTCCTGCTGCATGCATGGGAGGGGCTTGCTTCACACATAGGAAGGAGGCTGAGAAGGCGACTTCCTGCTTTGCAAAAGCATGCAGCAGGAAGAAGGAAAGCAGCAAAGAGATTGAGAGAGATCATGCGAGCAGGCAAGGGGGATCCCCTTCCCATTGCCATTCCAAGCAGGCTGTCCCCATGGCAATAGGCCTGCCGCTCCTCTTGGGAGGAAAGAGAGCAGTTCGTCCCCAGCCATCACCATGGAATGGGGACTCGTCTTAAATGACGAGTATATCCCTAACTCTTTATTTTTTAAAAAAAATTGGGGGGGTCGTCTTATACCCCCAGTCATCTAGTACCCCGGTATATATATGGTATATTTTTAATATGTTGCTAATTTTGCAATAATTTTAAATATCATTTTCCTTTGTTAAAAACACTAGGGAATTGGAAAGTCTATCTGAAAAATAAACTTTGACATGTTTCTAGTTCAGTCCAAGGTAACGTGCTAAAAACTCTCATTCAGAAGGTTTGATAATAAATATCAGGCCAGAAGGAGGAATAGAAAATATAATAGGAAGGAAGGATGGAATTACATATTAATGTCTCTCACCCGAGGGACGGTAAGTCACTAAATTGGGAGTGGCAGGAGGAGGGGAAAGTGTAAACAAATACAAATATTGTTTAATTGCTTGGAAGTATTACATTGTATATTCATATTTATATACATGTATAAAGATTTATTTCACTATTTTTATGAATATGTAAATTGAAAATAAAAAACCTATTAATTTAGAAGTTAGGTTGTTGTGAGTTTTCTGGGCTGTATGGCCATGTTCCACAAGCATTCTCTCCTGATGTTGCAGTGGGGCCAGCTAATCACCTCCCAAAAAAGGATTCCCCCAGGCAGGAAGCAACCAAAGCTTGAAGCTGCAAGGCTATTCAATACTAATCAAGGTGTCCAATTCCAACATTCACACCTGCCTCAAGCAGACAAGAGTTCTTTCCCCCACCCTGGACATTCCACAGATACATAAACCCCCTTTTCCAAGTTTCCAATAAATCTCACAACCTCTGAGGATGCCTGCGAAACATCAGGAGAAACGTCAGCCCGGAAAACTCACAACAACCCAGTGATTCCGGCCATGAAAATATTCAACAATACATTAATTTAGAAGGTTTTATAAAGAACATTTTCTGCAATTTGACAGTGTTTCTTTCAGCAATGCCAGCTATAGTGACCCAGCATCCAGAAAGGGGGCAGGGTGAATAAGTTCCGGGGCAGCTGCCTGATGCACGGAGCTGATTCAGGTTAATTCCAGCCTTGAACTACATTATCAAAAGTTGCAGGTTGCTCTAAATTCTACACAAGATTCCCAGAATTCTCCTAGGAAGCACCACTAGCATGGTGACTTATGGCACCATTTTACAGTACAGAATTATAATGCTCTCACTTTAACAATCATGGTCCCATCCTGTGGAGCTATGCATGTAGGCATCTGGTGAGGTTTCAGACCAGGCTTATCCAACCTGCAGCGCACAGGTCGCATGTGACACAGAATGCCTACAAATGTGGCCTATTGAACTTTTTTTGTAATTCAATTGTGTGGTCCTTAAGTGCAAACTTTGTCAAAGACAATAGAATGGAACAGAATAATCATCATGTTTTACATCTACAAATATCTGAGTTTTATCTGTAATGCACATTCTAATTACAAACAGTTGAACCAGTAGACCTGCTTGGCAATTTTAAAAGACCCTCAAAACGGCAGAGAACATAAGTAGAATAATTATGTAGTGTAAATTATCCTAACACATTTACAGTTCAAAAATGTAACTGTAATTTTTCTTTACAAAATTAGGCATATATTAAATATGGGAACACAATGCTATATTGATCACTGACAGGAAGATGAACTGACTGTCCTGCACTAACTCAGCTTGGTGTAATTTTCATGACCAGCCTGGAACCTGTGCTACAGAGAGAATCCGTGTTCATTGTTCTTTCTTTTTTCCTTAAACGAACCACCCACTCAGATTTACACCTTGGAAACCTCTATGTCACCTGATACAGCCCCCAGGAGGGAGGGAAACCACACCACCACTTAAGTGTTAATAACAGGTAAATCAAAGGTAAAAGGGAAACTAATTAATTTCCCCCACTCAGTTTTATTTTACTGTTAGTGTTTTGAGGAAATATAACAAAAAAACCCATTAGTGTTAAGGCAGGACCATGAAACAACATAATATAATGCAAGAAAGACATTTAGTAGTGTAGAGGAATGTTAAATTACTAATTAACTCCAAGTTACTGTATAAGAAAGCATAGTAATTTACAGGATTATTGCAACGTGAAACATAGATTGCCACAAGGGTCAGCGAGGGAGCATTTCCTTCCACTCGCCTTTTTCTTCTTCCGCCAGAGCAGTGGTTATGATAAAAATTCTTTGCACATTAAAATGGACTGTCCTTACCCACTGTTCATTGCCACTAATTAGCTGCGGTTGAGGTTTTTCTAGCAGTTATATTTTTCCTTCTGTATTAAACTGCCAAAGACTACCAACTGCTCAAGACTCTCCCTGTACAAAGTCTCCAGCTGTCCACCCCGCACCACGACGGTGTGCCACTCAAATGGCTGCCTGCCAAAGCAAGCACCTGTGCAAAGGAATGACTAATAAAATTATTGGTCCCCTGTGTTTTGCCGTTCATCAAAAGCTAGGCTGTCAAAGGACTGCTGCCTACCAGGGTTCATCATAATGGTTCGTTACTCCAATCCTTTTATAGCAAACATACATATTCTAAACTCTAGAAAACTAGGTATGAGTAGATTGTATATAGACAGGTATAAAGGTGGATGGGAATCTGAAATGTACTCTTTCTCTTTTCTCTTTCTTCTCTCTCTCTCTCTCTCTCTCTCTCTCTCTATATATATATATATATATATATATATAAACCCAAGCATTTCTAAAATCTGTTTAAACATTTATTTAACCAAGAAAGCAAGGAGAAATGTCTTTTAGTTTTACCTAAATATATAAGAAGAATGCCATAACTTTGATTAATAATTGATTAAATAAACCATCCACACATCAAAGACAGGAAGGAGAGCTGCTTTACAGAAGAGACAGACTATCAAATACCACTTTGTTGTCTTAAATGGAGCTCAGATCTGTGGTGCTCCATAGCGCTCAGCACATGAAAGTTGGTAGTTATAAGTAAAAGGGACATTTTTAAAAAGGAAAAGAAAATAGCCGCCTTCTTCTTCTCTTTCTCCCCCAATCTCCCTCTGTCTTTAATTAAACAAACACGGGAAGGATTAAAAATGGTGAAATATTTGAAATCATTTTACAACCTTCCCATTTCACTTGCTTTATGACTAATTTATGTTTAACCTTCTTGAGAATTTACGATTGGAATACATTTTTGCTGTAAAATTCAAAGCCATGACCAGTGGCATCCAAAGAGCTCAGAGAGTTTTACAGTCTTTTTAAATCTGAAAGAGGCAACTTCAGCACAAGTTAAATGCAATAAAACTGGATAATCGACATTAAGAACTATTTCTACATTATTTATTCTTTTGCCTTATTTATTTATATTCTTTTTTTCACCTGAGAACTGGGACTCAAGACACTTTACAAAATTATTACTAGGTAAAAGTATGCAAAAGGCTTATTGAATTAAAATGTTAATTAAACTATCTGTAAAATTAAATCATATTCAGTAAGAAGGTGTGTGTGTGATTTCAAATCACGTGTCAACTTGCAGCCTCATGAGTTTCATAGGGCTTTCTTTGGCAAGTAATACTCAGAGGTGGTTTTTCCAGTTCCTTGCTCTGAAATAAAGCATTTGGTATTCAATGGTGATTTCCCACCCAAGTATTAACCAGAGCTGACCTTGCTTAGCTTTCAAAATCAGGTAGAGTCTAGTGATTTGGGGGCTTAAGCCCTTTAAAAATGCATCACACATCAGGGCTAGAACTGGGACACATCTTTAAAAAATAACTTCCATAAGCCAGCAGTAGTAACTATACTAATTGTGGAGTCTTGGTCATTATAGGTCACTGGTTATACAGTGTTTCAAGAATAACAATAGAGGCAGCAACTTTAACTGGCAGAATAATGGCAAGTTAACTTGGTGATCACAAGAGTAGTGGCAAAACTTCTCAGTTGCATTGCTGATGTAAGACTCAACTGCTAGATCAGATAGATATCTTCTGTATTTTGAACACAGTCATATTATACTATGTTTCATCAGTAAAGTCTTTTCAGCTAGCCATACAGCCCTTCCTCTTCTTGTTTATCCAACCAGTCATGGAACTGCCTGAATGCAAAGAGACATTGAGCTGTATTACATATATTATTTCCCACACACACACACAACACAAAATAGAAAAGCAACCACAATTGTTGCCAGCCAGCTCACAATCACAACCATCTGACACGTGCATTTCCAAATATGTATTTTCTGCCTTATTGCTTGGCATTAATGGACAAACACAAACAACATTTCAGGTTTCCATCTGAAAAATTAAATGGCTAGCCATCTCCAGAATTGTAGAAGCGTTGTCATGCCCATCTAGTGCTTTTTGATGTAAAAATAAATCCAAAGAAGCCAACACCACAAAGATGATGAGACACTCATTGGGGGGAGGGGGTTTGGGACTACAAAGATCTTTGGAAATAATCTCTGGAACTGGGAGCAGCCTACTTCTGGAATAGTGGATCTAGCTAAGTGGAAGGACTTCTTCCTTGTACTCGGTCATGTTGATCATTTCAATGAATTAGCTGTTTAATTGCAAGTCAACATTTATATACACATTGCAGTGCTCATTGGTAGTACGATATGTTTTGTGGCCACCAGTTGGCTCTGGTCTGCATTATAGTGTCAGTGTAGAAAGGCCAAAGTTCCAATTATACATATAGAGTTCACCAAAGTCTCGTGCAGTTCCACATTGATGGGTGGGGGTGCAAAATACCCAGAGCCAGTGTAGACGCTTAGAAGAGCCGCAACAGAATTGTATTTGCAAGGCCTTCATCTGTTTCGCCAGGGGCTTTTTCAAGCGGCAATATATAAAATGCTGATGCAGCGTCACAGGAGAAGCCTAAATATCAAACAATACAATAATACATGATATAACAGAACCATGCACTGCCAGCACATGCGTGGGGAGGGCGGCACACCTACCATAAGTTATTAGGTGGGAGGAAGATCCAATACACCATCACTCCTGCGAACCCAAGGGTGCAGTCCACAGCGACCCCTGGTGTTAAATACACGCAACTGGCCCAGCCCACATGGAGTGTAGCTTGGAGCAGCAGGTGTGGGGTCAGAGGGAACTCCCTCCTGAAGGTCAGCTTGGAGTAATACATACATGGTGGAATCAAACTCCTATTATTCTCACATACATATTATATAATGGCCAAAATAACCACGCTGATAAGAACCCATAAAGGGAACTGATACAAACACCACAAAAGAATTGGTGCTGAGCAGAGAGACAACTGTATACACACACAGGTTCAGGAATTTATGAATAAAAAATAAATGAATTTATTACAGGCATTCAAAAAAGGCATCATAATACATGGGTGCAACCCCCTAGTAATTCACATATAAATTGAAAGCAAATATGCTATAAAACGCTCGAGAGAAGGCAAACATACAATACAAAGAGGAACATATGGAGGGAAGCAAATGCATGATATTCCCATACCAAAATCAGGCCAAAGTTCCAATTATACATATAGAGTTCACCAAAGTCTCGTGCAGTTCCACATTGATGGGTGGGGGTGCAAAATACCCAGAGCCAGTGTAGACGCTTAGAAGAGCCGCAACAGAATTGTATTTGCATTTTATATATTGCCGCTTGAAAAAAGCCCCAGCCAGCGAAACAGATGAAGGCCTTGCAAATACAATTCTGTTGCGGCTCTTCTAACGTCTACACTGGCTCTGGGTATTTTGCACCCCCACCCATCAATGTGGAACTGCACGAGACTTTGGTGAACTCTATATGTATAATGGAACTTTGGCCTGATTTTGGTATGGGAATATCATGCATTTGCTTCCCTCCATATGTTCCTCTTTGGATTGTATGTTTGCCTTCTCTCGAGCGTTTTATAGCTTATTTGCTTTCAATTTATATGTGAATTACTAGGGGTTGCACCCATGTATTATGATGCCTTTTGAATGCCTGTAATAAATTCATTTATTTTTTATTCATAAATTCCTGAACCTGTGTGTGTATACAGTTGTCTCTCTGCTCAGCACCAATTCTTTTGTGGTGAGTGTAGAAAGGCCCCCAGTCTGCAGACTACTCAAATCTCATTTTAGTTGGTGAAGTTAAATCTGGTTATGCTGTATCTATGCTATGTAGAAATGTATTTTTGCAGTGCTGTTGCAGAAAAAAATCATCCCCCTGTTTTGTATTGATGAAAGATTGCCACACAGCTGAAGATTACTTTGACCAGTATTACCTGCTAGGAGTCTCAGATCTGCTACCCAATAACATGAATTCATTTGTATTTCAATTGTACATGAAAAATGCAAGAGGAAATGTAAACTTTGCCTGTGACACGAGTATAAAATTCATTGTGCTGACAGGGATAAAGCCACTCAGTCTGTGATCAAAACTGTAGCCCAAGGGTAACATGGAATAAGTGTCAACTACAGTTTGCTCTGAAGTTCCACACACATAGCTAGTAATTCCATTCAAGAAATCTGTATATCTAGCTGAGATACAAAAAGCAATTTGAAGAGCAAGCTTGGGAGAAACTTTACTTTCTAGATTGCAATGAGTTTTTTGTCTAAAATAAACCACCTGATCTCAAATTGGATTTAATTTGTTTTCTCCAAAAGGAGACATCTGTAGTAATAAGGTGCATTATTCAACACTTATGGGAATCTTATCACCTTGGCATGAAAGAGTCTGTGTCTGGTTTCTGGTTGTGTAACTAATGTTGAACCTAGACATTTTAATTTTTATTTTATTTTGGGCTTCCAACTGCAATGCCATATTGATAACAGGAGTTGTGGGATAATATAGGAGACAACTACAAACTTTAAGACTCTCTGAGGGTTTACAGTAGTTATTTATGCAAAGATTGCTGATGTGTGTGAATATTGATAAAGAAGGCAATTTTGTCAAGATTTAGGACTCCGAACTATAATCTTACAATACCTGTAACTTATCCTGAGATTCCAAGTAACATTGAGAGGAAGGAAATGTGTACAAGGGGATATTTTTCCATTGCTTCCTCCTATTCTGTATAAAATTAGGAATCTCTCTAGTGCCACTGTATAATTTTGATCAAAGTCCCATTCTTCACTCTTCAGAAAAGTTCAATGACTGCAAAGAGGCATTTTATGGAACAAGGCAAGGAAAGAGGAAATGGGAAAGGAGAGTTTGGAAATGTTAATTTTTAAAACAGCAGCCCCTATAGTCCTTCAATGTTTTGTTCATGGTGCCCAGCAGTTTTTCAAAGACAGTTGGCTAAATTAAACATCTATAAACTAAGGATGGAGCAGGGATCACTTATCCTGGGCCAAACTGATCACTTATCCTGGGTCAATCTAGAGTTGTAAATGTGGAGAGACCGTAAGATGTTTCAGAGCACCATACACACACCACGGAGGCGGAAGGGAATCATGACAGTTCTGCAGCACTGAACCCAATTTGGGACCACCAAACAGCCATGCTTACATTCTCCCCATTCTTGTTGCCATGCCAGCCAGCAGGTGTCACATAGCTTATGCCAGTCATTCATTGGCTGGGACACGAGAGTGACATTGGAGGTGGAGAGGAAAAATCACTCTCACTTCTCATCCCTTCTTTGATCACCTCATTCCTCCAGCTTCTGGCAATCAGTGACTGACATGAGCCATAGCACTCCCATTGGCTACCGCAGGAAAGTCACAGTTTGCTCTGGATTCATGAGGAAAACTCAGATCAACCCACAATGTTGATTAATGTGGTTTCCTTTACCCATATTAACCCAAGTTAGTTTTGTACATCATTTAGCTGCCATGGAGATGATTTGTCTGCCCTTGGGATAAATGGTCAATGTAGATGTGCCCTCAGTTAGTGAGTGCTATTCCAGTCATTCCAAAAGTGAAATCTGAGGCCCCTTCTACACTGATTCATTGTGATGAGATTTCTACACCAGAAATTGGATTGAGGCCAGGGAGATGATTATTACATGTACCATGGAACCTGGCCTCAAACCACTTTGCAGGGTTTCCCTCACATTTTTGTGAGAGATGCACGTCAGTGCACTAGAGACGTATGGGATTTAAAAGTGACAGCAGTGGAAATAATCAGTTACTCTTCCCAGAGTAATTGGGACTTTTTTACTGTGCTTCAGCAAGGGTCCCAGTTCTCTACAATGTGATCTGTATTTTACAGAGATAATTTTGCCTTAGATCTGGGGTACACTGTGATCAACTGAAGTGCATTAATGGCTTACATTGGACTTTCATGTGTCTCCCACCCCCCACCCCAATAACTATGTCGCAATTCAGGATTATACTATTAAATGTTTTTAAATGCTTAAATGTATTCCAACAAGTTCATACGCCTGGTGTATTTAAATATAAATGCAACTGCTGTTGAATTATTGTAACTTTGGAATGATTTCTCATTCAGTGGTAGCTATGGAACATTCAGTCAACTAACTCCAAAAAATGGATAATCAGTACAACAGACGTGTTGTTTGCTCTACACCTATTGATTGGATCAATGTCTTCCTCAAAGCTCCTAGGTTTTGGCTTAACTCTTGGCACATTGTAAGTACATCCCTACTGAGTTGTTGTTCTCACAGTTGCATCTCTGGGCTAGAAGCACACAATATGAGAGCAACTTAAAGGTCATGCATCTGAGATTTCCTTTTCTCTCTCTCTCTCTCTCTCTCTCTCTCTTTCTCTCTCTCATATATGGAAATCTTAGTCAACAACAAATAGTAACAAATAGCTGAATGACTCTGCTTCAGTTTACACCCCTGCTGAGAATAAACATCTTCTGGAAGATTTATGAGCAACAGCTGAAGTTTTGTGAGTGGACCTCACTCCGACATTACTCCCAGCAGGACTCCAGTCCCACTGAGCCTGCAGGACCTTGCCCCGCTGTGCAAGTAGTCCCAGCCCGTCAGTTCTCTGCCTTATGTGACCATTGACATGTTGTGCCGGCACTCATTCAAATAAGGATATAAAAGTGAATATACATCCGAAGTAAGCCATTGGGTCATAATTGAAGTGGCAGGGACGTCACCATCAATCTATAGCCTCCTGTCTTCTTTGCAGGAAGCCTAATATAGATAACTCACCAAATAATCATACTGATGCTGCACACTGTTGCAAGTCAATTAGATCTAGCGATAAAAATTTGCACATTTTGCAAATAATCTCAAGAAGATGCCCAAGCCTGGCATGTTTATCTCCTTGGACACATACATGACAATTTTCCAGTTCACATATGGAGAAATCATAATGTAGGAAGGAAAAAATAGTAAAGCCCCAGAATTGTGTGGTTTTAATTAATTGTTTTAAGATTGATATGTTTTAGTTATGTGTTTTTTCAAGTTCATGTTGTTTTATTCTATATATGTATATGGCATCAAATTGAGCCTTGTTGTGATCTACCCTGAATCCCCTTTGAGGTGAGAAAGGTGGGATATAAATGAACTAATTAAACAAATAAGAATAAATAACTCATTGGTATTAATAGCATAGTTATTCATAACATAAACCAAATCTATAATTCGGCAAAAACTCCAGTTTGCCGATTTACAAGAGACTGCTCTGTCATTTAGCCTCACGGACTATCTTTTCTCACACCATCTTTCCCCCTCATCCTGGTCAGAAGTGCAAGAGCTCCACAGTATCAAGTGTTTGGCAATTAATATGACTTGTTAAATAAATAATGGCACCCCTGCATTAAAATACCATATAACAGTATTGTTGCATGTAGGGTTTTTATGTAGGGCCTTTTACTATCTTCTCTGTGACTCTCTTGGTCTTTAATGAAATGAGCAATAATAGAACAGAAGGTATGCAGTGTAAGCTTGTGTGATCATTATGGAATTACAGTCTATACCAATTAAAATACAAATTAAAGGATGCCGTTAAATTAGCAGTGATTTCAAAAGACAGTCTAAGATCACAGTAGGCACTGGCGGACTCTGATATATCATGCTACAAACTTCTCATTCTGTCAGTAGCTGCTAACTAGAAACTGCTAACAGTAAAACCAGAACATCTTTTGGGTTGGCACAGTGGTATCCGAAAGAGAACAGAAGAGGAATCACACAGATAAAAAAGACATGCTGATTGATATTTATTAATTATTTGGTTTAAATTATTCCTTTTTCTTGATATGTGGCACAGTGTGACTAATGCTAAAATGTTTGTAAAATAATTTGCTATCAAGTCCAGATATCAAGATTTAACAACATTACTGTGGCTGTCTCCTACAGGATTGACACCAGGTTTAAGAGACCCTTGGCATTTTTTTGTCATTGGAGGGTCCCTTTCTTATCTCTGAGCCTGGATGGAATTACCTGGCAGTCATGGCAGAAAGCAGCTGTAATTTCTGTGCTCTGAGCAGTGCCAGGCAGCTGTGGCTTTCTCTTGTGTTGGTTTTCTACAGAGCCCCCAGCATGTACTGTCAGTCTGGGAATTTGAGGCAAATCAAAATGGCAGTAAGACAGCCAACTGGCACTGCATTAAAAGAGGCAATGGTGAGACCGCTGCTGAAGGAGCCGAATTTAGATCCTTGGCTCCCCAATTACCGGCCAGTTTCAACTTGCCTTTTTTTAGGCAAGGTAATTGAGAGGGCAGCAGCGGATCAGCTGCAGCAGTTCTTGGAAGACACAGCTGGACTTGATCCCTACCAGTCCGGCTTCCGTATTGGGCACGGGACGGAGACCGTGCTTGTCGCCATTACAGACCAACCGCGCCAGCTGGACCAGGGTGGATCGGCACTGCTCGTCTTGTTAGATCTGACGGCAGTTTCGACACTGTAGATCATGCTCTGTTAACCCACCGTTTAGCCGGCGCCGGGTCGGGGACCGCCCTTAAATGGGTGGCCTCCTTCCTCCGGGGCCGGGACAACGTGTGGAGGGGCGAGGAGGTCTCGGGAGGTCCTCACTTGATTGTGGGGTCCCCAGGGGCCATCCTCTCCCCTTATTATTCAACGTGTATATGCCCCCCTGGCCCAGCTGACCGCGACTTTGGTCTGGAGTGTTATCAGTATACGGATGACATCCAGCTTCTGCTGAGAATGGACGGCAGGCCGGACACCGTACCCGATTGTTTCCATCAGTGCCTCGAAGCCGTGACTGGCTGGCTGCGGACCAGCCGGCTGAAGGTGAACCCGTCGAAGACGGAGATCTTGTGGCCCGGCCGGCCTGGGGGGTGGGTGCCGGTTGCCTACCTGGACGGCGAGCGGCTTAACCCGTCGCCTGTTGTTAAGAGCTTAGGTGTTCAGTTGGACCCCTGCTGACCATGGAGAACCAGGTCTCTGCATCCAGCAGGGCGACATTCTTTCACCTACGTCAGTCTATGAGACTGGCACCCTACCTCTCAAGGGACGATCTGGCCACGGTGATCCAAGCGACGTTCATCTCGAGATTAGACTACTGTAACGCCCTCTCGTTGGCCTTCCCTTGGCGACAGTTCGGAAACTCAAGCTGGTGCAGAATGCCGCAGCTCGCTTGCTGACGGGAACGTCGGTAAGGGAGCATATTACGCCCATTCTTCGGCAGCTGCACTGGCTTCCTGTTGAGTACCGAATTGCCTTCAAGGTGTTGGTGTTAACCTTTAAGGCTTTACACGGCCTAGGGCCTGCGTACCTGAGGACCGCCTTGCCCCATACGTACCCCGAGATCACTACATTCAGGGAGTCTAATCTCCCTCCTGGTTCCATCAGTCCGCACCTGCCACTTGTCCGCGACTAGGCAGAGGGCCTTTTTCCGTGGCGGCCCCGGTACTCTGGAACTCTCTCCCAGATGATGTCCGTGCCGCCACGGAGCTCATTTCGTTCCGCAGGGCCTGTAAGACCGCCCTGTTCAAATTGGCCTTTGGCTAGGCTGAATAAGCCAAATGTACTCTTTTCTGACCAGTACCCAGACCCTGGAATGCCATGGCCTGACACAATTGTTACACTCGGGACCAATGTGTATTTTATGTTGTTTTATGCTGTTTTATTGTACGGCGTCATGAATGTGACATGTCAGCCGGTTTTATGATGTTATCCGCCCCGAGCCTGCTGGGAGGAGCGGAATACAAGAAGGAACAAATAAATAAATAAATAAATAAATAAATAAATGTGGTGTTAGTGCAGGAGGTCTTTGTAATGGAGGGGGAGGCAAGTAGACTCCAACAGTGGAATGTGATGCCAGCCCGGTTTAGTGACTCTCTATAACAAGTACACTCAGTTTTCACCCATACTCACATAGCAAACACTGGACTGAGCACGAGTGAGTTGCTTGCCAGGTGAGAACTTCACTGCTTGTATCTCTTTCTAGCCAGGCTTTGAGACCATCCATAATGCAGAATTATACAGTTTGGCACCACTTTAACTGCCATAGTTTCATCATTTGGGATCCTGGGATTTATAGTTTGTCATGGCATCAGAGCTCCCTGGCAGAAAAGAGTAAATATCTGGCTAGACTACAAATCTCAGAATACCATAGCATTGAGTCATGACAATTTAAGTGGATTCAAGCTGCTATAATCCAGCAGTGTGAATACAGCTTTAGTCATGTGGCTATAGACACTACACCAGTGGTTCTCAACCTGTGGGTCCCCAGGTGTTTTGGCCTACAACTCCCAGAATTCTGAGCCAGTTTACCAGCTGTTAGGGTTTCTGGGAGTTGGAGGCCAAAACATCTGGGGACCCACAGGTTGAGAACCACTGCACTACACGTACCCTTCTCAATCTAGAAATCTTGACATTTTCTTAATAAAATCCTTCAATACTGATTACAAGCAACCAACTTCCATACAAATGCAACACCTACACTGGCAAATAATCCAGCGCAGAGGGTGAATTAGCCTTGGAACTTCAAATGACACACCAAGATAATGTGTTTTAAATATAGCTGCTAGTCCAGGTTTATTCTGAGTGAATAAAATACCTGCATAGCTTGTGATATTCCAGAAAGGTACAGGGCTTGTGGAGACTTCTTCCCGGAATTGCCATCTGTAATTCCAGGAGGCATCTCCACAGCCATCCCATGCTTCCTGGGCTCAGGCAATCAAAGTAAAGTGCGTTAGTTCTCGGAGTAATCCAAAAGTAAGAGTCACAAGAACGCCAAACACAAAAGATGCTTTTCAAAATTCAATGATTCTATATTGTAGGTGTATTGACTTTCAGTCATAATATAAACACGGTAGCAGTGGAAACAAAATCATGGTAATTGCAAACGTGCATCTCAAAAGTATAATCTTCATAAGGAGTCAAGGTCTCTGGGTTGTCCAAATCAAAAAAATTCCAATAATATATCAATAATGTATAGTTCATATGGTGGTCAACCCAGATTGGTCGACGGTCTAGCCGTTTCCGCCCTCATGGCTTCGTCGGGACCTTAAGTCTCCAAAACTCCAAAACTTAAGTTTCCAATGTGATCCGGAATATGTCTATAAAAGTAAAACAATCCATCATATATCTATACATCACATTCATGTCTAATAATATAATTTCCAACGTTCAAGGGGAACTAACAGAAGTATAGGCTGTAAATACATACCAAATATATATCCACAATTATTTCGGTAAATACCATCAACAATCTTGCCCTGGAATTAGGATATGTCCCCAGAAAACCGGCAGAATTTTTGATTAATGACAGTCCTACGACCCTGTTCTTCTACATACTGCCAAAAACGCACAAAAACGTTTGGCCAATTCCCGGGCGCCCAATTGTCGCCGCTACCAACTCGATTTTGCAACCTCTTGCCATTTTCTTGGATAAATTCCTACAACCTTACGTGAAAAGAGCACCAGCATACATCAAAGATACGAGGGACCTCATCCAAAAAATAGATGGCTTACAAATCAAACAAACGGAGACCTTAGTCACAGGAGATATCACATCTCTTTATACTAACGTTGATTTATCGTTGGCTAGAACTGTGATCTTTAAACTGTTAGACTCTAGACCCAGGCCACATTGTCCCCCTACTGCCTTCCTTATTGAATTACTGGACTTTATTTTTGATTATAACTATTTTCAGTTTGATGGGGAACACTACTTACAACAATTCGGAATTTCTATGGGACTCTCTGCAGCGCCATCTATTGCCAACATTTATATGGCCGCACTAGAGGAGGAACACCTGACTAGAAACATTTCTACTATACCCATTAGACAGTACTACCGGTATATAGATGATGTCTTCTTCCTCATTGAGGACAGTGGCAAAATGAAAGATATCTCCCAGTACTTCAATTCATGGAATGAACATATTGAATTCACGTTCAAAACCTCGAAAAATGCCACCGACTTCTTGGATGTGACTATATTTGTGGAAAATGACACTATCAAAGTTAAAAACTTTATCAAACCCACAAAAAAGAATGCATTTCTTCATTACAGCTCATTCCACACCCAGGCCCTTAAAAATAATGTACCTTATTCACAGCTTTTAAGACTTAAAAGAAATTCATCTAATGTGGCAGACTTTGAGGCATCTGCCTCCTTGCTTAAAAGAGAACTGACCCAAAGAGGATATCCCCAAAAAAATTTGGAACAAGCCCACAGAAAGGCCACGGCAACACCGCGACAAGACCTCCTGGTACAAAAAGAACCAAAAATACAAAATCGTCCTGTTTGGCCTCTCACTTACACCCGCCACTCCAAAGAAATTACCAAAATTGTAAAAACTTTTGGCCTCTAATAGACTCGATCCCAGGATTAGAGAGACCCCTGTTGTTGCTTTCAAAAAAACAAGGAACATAAAACAAATGTTGATTCATGCGGATCACCGTCCTAAGCCCACTCCGGAGTTAGCCGTTCCCAACCACGCAAACAGATGCGGGAGATGCTCTATTTGCAAACACATAGACACACAAGATTCGATTACTAGCCCACACAACGGGGTTACCATAAAGTTACGCACATGGGCAACCTGTGCCAGTAAGAATTTAATATATTGTTTAAAATGTGGCTGCAATAGACTCTATATAGGTGAAACGGAAGGGAACTCTGGACAAGAATTTGAACACCGCTCACGCTTCGCACAAAAAATGAAAGTTCAATACTATACTGTCATTTCAAAGAGAAACACCACTGTGAGGACTTTAAAGTATTAGTTTTGGAAAGGATCAAACCGACTCCATTCACTGACATTAAGACCAAGCTCTTGCAATGTGAGGCTTTTTGGATCGTCAAACTGGGAACAGAAGCAACAATGAAACCCAGCATGAGGCAATCAGGCCTTAATGATCGTTTAACTATTGGCGAAGTCTTGCTGTAAATTACCTGTGTTTAGCATACAGTTTACTATAGCATATAATGAGTGCCTTTTAGTTTCATTTCCTATCCGGCAAGATTGTTGATGGTATTTACCGAAATAATTGTGGATATATATTTGGTATGTATTTACAGCCTATACTTCTGTTAGTTCCCCTTGAACGTTGGAAATTATATTATTAGACATGAATGTTATGTATAGATATATGATGGATTGTTTTACTTTTATAGACATATTCCGGATCACATTGAAAACTTAAGTTTTGGAGCATTGGTCTGAAGGTCCCGACGAAGCCATGAGGGCGGAAACGGCTAGACCGTCGACCAATCTGGGTTGACCACCATATGAACTATACATTATTGATATATTATTGGAATTTTTTTGATTTGGACAACCCAGAGACCTTGACTCCTTATGAAGATTATACTTTTGAGATGCACGTTTGCAATTACCATGATTTTGTTTCCACTGCTACCGTGTTTATATTATGACTGAAAGTCAATACACCTACAATATAGAATCATTGAATTTTGAAAAGCATCTTCCTGGGCTCAGGCAGCCTGGGGAGGTGTGATAGCAGTATCACCCTCCCCTCCCTGCCCCCCCCCCCCCCCCACTTCACCTCCCCCCAAGTAAAATGAGGCATGAGAAACGATACTATGGAGCTTTGGAAAGAGGTGGGGTGGGGGGTTGTGTCACATTTTGCCCTGAGTAGAGGGGCCTTTAGTAATGACTGGAAATGTTATTTTCCCTACCTCTCCCCATACAAAATGTCTTCTCTAATCCAGGCATATAAAGGGAGAAAAAACACTGCTTGAAGACATGACAGATTCCTTCCTTCCTTTTTCCTTTCCTCCGGTAAAAATAAAACCAAAGTAACAGTAGTACAATATGTATACATATAAAATCTACATGTAATATACAAGAACTATCAGACGATATCAGCATCATTAACCAAAACAAATCCAAAACCAACAAAAGAAAAATGCATAATACCAGATATTTTTCAAACATGCAAGGAAGACATATTAATGGCAAAGAAGAAGAAGGCCTTCCTAAAGAATCAGTTTGGGAAATACAGTATTACTATCTGATGTATTTCAACTACAAGTAGTTGAAGGTTCAAATTGAGGTTGGCATGTGCCAGTGGGGAGGATGAGTGAGATAATTTCAAAGGTGGCCACTCAAAGAACCCCAGTTATAGGTAAGCAACCTGTCTTTCTTCTTTGTATTCTTTGTGACTAGCAAGCTAATACACCTACAGGAGGGTGAAAAATGACAACCAAAGACAGAATGCCTGAATCAGGAGATCAAGACCAAGGTCTAAAGCAGGACTTCTTAACCTTTTTCTACTCATGACTGCTTCCCACTTTGGGGTGTTTTTAATAACCATCATACAATACTCAGTGAATTGACAGCTGGTCTGACTGGTATTTTACTTCTTCTTTGCTTACTCAAGTAAAGCAGTTAATATCAAGATAATCATCAAACCAACATTAATCCAATAGAGGGGGAAAGCCCTTCAACTACAAGTAGTTGAAGGGCTTTCCCCCCCAAACCTGCTTCCTAACATAAAAGTCTTATATGGGACATGTACTGAACTTGTCTTCAGATTGCCCTTTCCCTGCCTGCGCAGTGGGTGGGGAAAGGTTATTACCTCCTCCCACGAAGGTAGGCTATTGGTTCCCTGGATGGAACCTTCTGGGGAATGGACGGAGGCTGCCTATGGTGTTGGGGCAGTCTCCTGCTTTATTCCCATTTGAGGTGTTGACCCACCACTCCCGCCCGGTGACAGTATTGCAGTCGCCTTAGGGGCCGGGTAGGAATTGTTTCCCCCTTCTACGTTCTAGGGGTGGTTTTTTGCCTACCCTGTACTGTTATTGGGACTTTCTGGGATGGCAGTTCTATAAATAGGACAGCGTAAATAGTTTAGGATAATCCATAGACCCATATTCACTCATGCACTCTTCAAAGTTGGTTGGGCCAGTGCACAAATTCACTCACCTGGACGGCTGTTGAAGGGTGAGGGGGATACCATTGGTCCTGAAATTTTGAAAGTCCGGTTAAGTATTTTCAGAGTGGTTTTCTTGTGTTTTCCTTGAGAGGTTGCCCAGTTTTGTGTTATAGGGGAGTCAGGGGAGTTTCCCAGTGTAGCCGAGGAGTCGTTCGCTCGTGGACGCTACCTTGGCTAGGCCACACCTTGTTCCCTTGACACCTGAGTTTAGTGAAGTTAAACTTAAATCGGTAACTTTAAAATAAAGGTTGCCCAAATTTGATCCAATTACTGTTGTCTGTCTCATTATTTCGGGGGTTGGAAGGTAAATGCAAGTGCCACCTTGGGACTCATTCTGGGAGAAAGGTGAGATATAAAATAGATGATTGATTGATACTTTTTGAGCCTACTTCTGATGTACAGTGTCTCAGATTATCCTGGTATTTGAAATTACACCCATTCAAACAACCTGAGTATACATTTTAAATCTGCAGGCATACAGATGAAAGATAATATCAACTTCCATGGAATTTAACTTTCCAGCTTTGTCACAGGCTGTGGGTGCCCAAATATAGTCACTAATTCCTTTTTTATGCTCTGCTGTACCTCAGTAGCACACCATGGCACATTGAGCCGTCCTCTTAAACATTATGACATGGAGAGAATCGCATTGTGGTTTAACCTATCAACAATGGAACAAAGCAATTACAATGCTAAACAGAGTCTGGAAAGACCCAATAAAGAGAAATCCAAGAAAATTTGGTGAAAATTCTTAAGGGGCCTTTCAATGTTTAATCATGCTCAGGGCTAAATTAATATTCTGATTCCAATTCAAAAGACTGAACCACAAAGGTATATCTTTGGGGTGTTTTTAATAACCATCGTACAATACTCAGTGAATTGACAGCTGGTCTGACTGGTATTTTACTTCTTCTTTGCTTACTCAAGTAAAGCAGTTAATATCAAGATAATCATCAAACCAACATTAATCCAATAGAGGGGCTGTTTTTTAAGCACTATAGTGTAGATGTTCTTTTAAAATAAACAGATTTTAAAAGACCTTCGTGCATTTACTGGAGGCCTTTTAGTTATGCAATCACAGAACAAAAAGACACTTTTTAGCTGGATTACATTATTTCACTAAAGATATACTATGTTGCATTAATGCATGCTATAAAGTAGATAAAATGAATGCTAGGCAATGCAGAAAAATAACATCAGCACCAATGACAAGGATTCCTGCAAAAACTGCACACAATAAAGTCAGAACTTTGACAGGAAAAGGTGCTATTTAGGTTGGACATTTTATGTATTATCATAAAGTGGGATAAAGAGTGATCTGCAATTGTCTAAAAGTCCAATATACTATTCTATACATAAGGATGCAATAATAAACATATCTTCTATCATTTGAAAGGAATATTTGAGAGCAGAGTTTTCTTACCATTTCATGTTGGTGAGATGCTGTATAGACATGTCTAATTTCATGATGCAACAATTCAGTTTTACTAGGAAACCAGAGGTTAAAACAAACTCTTATAAGAGATATGGACACATATATAAATCGTAATAACAAAATGTATGAGAACAAATGTGTTTTGATGTTTATATTGCTTTTTAATTATTTTGTCTTAATGTATAAGTTTATTGTTATTGTCTATTGATATGGCATCAAATTGCTGCCAATTGTAAGGCCACTCTGAGTCCCCTTCGGGGTAAGAAGAGTGGGATATAAATAGAATAAATAAATAAATAAACGCAATATATCTCATGAAGACCTTTCATTTATATACTGGAAAGTATGTGATTTATTGTTTATTTCATATAATCTCAGAGGTTTTTTGTTATGCTCACATGACACATCTATACCCTGCAGCCAATACACTTCTTCTTCTTGGTTTTTCTTCACGAATGAACATTCAGGAAGGACTAATCCCATGCTTTCTACAAGCCCGTTGGCCACAGCTAGCCAACCTTTTCTAGGCCCCTCTCCATATGGAGCAAGCAGTGCTCTCCTTAAATAAGGCTGCTTGGTCATTCAGGATGCTGCCGAACAAGACTGTCATCTCCCGGGTCAGTCTCGAGCGACCAAAGTCCTGAACTGCCTGCATGCAGGGTTGGGTCTGCGGCTTCCAGTGCATCTTTACACCTGCCATTTCATCTCTCGCCTACCCCTACAGGGCGTTTTTGGAAGTTGGATGTGTCCTTCAAGCCTGTGCAATGGATTTTTCTGGTGGAGCGCAGCGTGCACAGAACTGGCCTCACCCTTTAAACCAAAGGTTCGTCTGCTGGGGCCTAGCAAGCTTGGGTGGTGGCAGCGAGGTCCTCAGGTTGTAGGTTTGATTAGTTACCTTCTCTTAGATGGTTGACCTTACAGGGTTAGAGAAGCACCATCTGCCTGGGTTTGAATTTCGAGTTTTCCTTCTCTTAGGATGGTTGCCAAAAAGCTAGAGAGCCCATCCTGCCCATTGACGCTCTTTGTCAGACCCTTCAGTTGTGACCTGTCTGGCATGGGAGGCTCTACCGGTGACTATTATGTCACCGCCAGCCTCTCCCCCACGAAAAGGGGGTGCCAATGGATAGGAGACAACACACTAATGTGCTACTATACATACTATACACACCTCTAGAACAGTGGTTCTCAACTTGTGAGTCCCCAGGTATTTTGGCCTACCACTCCCAGAAATCCCAGCCAGTTTACCAGCTGTTAGGATTTCTGGGAGTGGTAGGCCAAAACATCTGGGGACTCACAGGTTGAGAACCACTGCTCCAGAATGAGGCAAACTGGTCCTATATGCTAATTCAGTCTACTGTCAAGGTATTAACTATGAATGGATATATTTTCAAGGTTCTCCTTTTTCAGGGCTGGGCCTGGCCTGAAAAGTCCTTTGAAAAAAGGATGAGTTTACTAGAAGATTGTCCTCTGAAAGGTCATAGAGCCATCCTAAAAGGTTTTACAGTGGGCCTTCAGTATCTAGTAGGGTTTGGTTCTAGGATCCCCTGTGGATATAAAATCTGTGGATGCTCAAGTCTTATTATATACAGGGCTATAGTATATAACTATAACATTATAAAATAGCAAATAAGTGCTTAGGGAGCCTCAGGAGTAATATACGATGGAAAATAGTAACTTTCCCAAGAAACTGGGTTTCCTCAGTCCTAAACTGGTATGCAACCCATTGTACCCAATTATCTGAATACTCTAAAGCTGATAGTGTGCCACATTGTTTGGCCAGGATTACCATGGGAATAATTATTTCAGATTTTTGACACTCAGATTAAAAACTGTAGAAACTTCTGTTTTTGTAGCCCACACAATTAGAGATTATTCATTTATTTCTGCAAAAGCAACAACAACAACCAATAAAACCATGCAAGGAATAATTTATTTCCAACATATAATGCGTGTAATGTGCTCTAAAAATAATCAACTGCCCCTTCACTAATTTTTGACCACCACAGATTATCTGTTCATTTTCTGTCGAGAAGATGGTACCTTCCTAATAATTCCTTTATGGCTGGTATAACTTCTTTGGTTCGCACATTGGGCTTGTGTTAGGATAATGTGAATAACAGACAGACTGGAAAAGATCAAAACATGAAAAGGCATCTATTTTTAACCACACTGAGAAAAAGATCTATACATAATTCGGTTAACTGAGAATGGTGTTTGTGTATGGTGCATGTAGCTGTGAGGTGAAACTGTTAAAAGTTGGCCTACAAGTACTCAGAAAATTGCCATATATCCACAGAAAATACCAGTTTTGCACAGGATCTGGACCTTCCTTTTTAGGGAGGTTAGCCTTTCCATTATCAGGGGGTTATTTTGAGAAGGTTTTGCAAACATAATTTTTCTTAAAGAAGGGTTTTCTGGCATGGTGTCTATTTTTTAACTGCTTACTGTGTTCTTTTTAATGTTGCAATTGCATGTTTTTAGTTGATTTTTTCATTCAGATTTTTCAAACAAAAAAGAGCAGTTTCATACTGGATTCACTTTTCTGACACGTTATTCAAGGGATTTGACATAGCTTATTTGTGGTGGAAAAAAGTTTTATGGCATAAGAGGTCATGGATCCAACCCAGCACCTGTCAAATATTAGGCAGCAACTTCATTGGTATTTACTGTGCAATATTTTGAATATGTCTGAGATCTACATTGAAAAAACACAGAAGAAAATTCAAGTAAACTTGGTACATAATTCACATGATGTTTTAACATGGTTCGAGATATGTGTGTGTGTTTTACCATTTCAGCTTGCAACCTTTTAAAAAATTAGCCACTGTGCTAATTTGATAATTGACTGGTGGAATGTAAATGCTTGGGAAAAAAATAAATAAATACCATAAAATGTATTTATAAAATACTATAAAAGATGTGTTGTAACTATAAGCAAAATTGCACACATAAAAATGGTACCTTGTTCTCTCCCAGTCCCACCTCCTTTGCAGGTGTGGTTAGTGGGGGGAGGGGGGGAGAAGGCCTTCTCAGTGGTGGCTCCTTGGTTGTGGAGCTCCCTCCCTAGTGACATCAGATTAGTCCTCTCACTTCTGACCTTTAGGAAAAAACTGAAAACTTGGGTGTGGGACCAAGATATAGATATGTGACTCTAACATCATAACCTTTCCTAATGAAGAAGCAAATGGAGTTTTGAAAGCTGCAATGATGAATTTTTGGTGCATGGCCAGTATGAGTACCCTTGAATGTGTTTCTTTAGAGATTTATCAATCCATGGCTATCAGAAACACAGAGAAATCTGAAATCATAGTGATGGTTTGTTATCTGTGTTTGGTACCTGTATGGAAACAATGAAAGTGAGATGAGTAAAGAGAAAGGGAGAGTTTGACTATAGACTCAAGTATGAAACTAGGAAGACATTTCTTTACAATTCAAATTAGACTGGTACATATTGCCCAACTGATTTGAGATAAATTAACTTGAACCCTAAAACCCACTGCATGTATTTCTGTATATGATATATGCATCCATCCAACACATAATTTAGCTTTTATATCTACTCTTTCAACATCAAACATTTCTTTACAAAGCAAGGTAACAGTACTATAACTTACTTAAAAGGAGAAGCTTTCATCTGAAAGTATCAGTTAGTGTCTACTGCTTGAGGCGGAACATGGGATTAGATGGACCAGTGGTCTAATCCAGCATGGAAAATCCTGTTCTTTTACATAATTTTGAAGACATTATCATTTATGGCACCTCTTCTATTATTCAAGTGTATAATAATTACAATGGAAAAATGTATCACCTACAATGGAACACTTTTCTCATCTTTGTACTGCTGATGAAGCTCAAAGTACACTATAAGAGAAATATAGACTGACACAATGATATTGTAGCCCAGAACACTCTATTCAATCTATTTATTAGGGTTGTGAATGAATCTGGCTGATTTGGTTGATTTGGCTTATTTGGACACCAGTAACAGCGAGGACTCCATCACCATCTTTTTTCATCCAAAACAGACCACACATCTGCCAATCGCAGCTACTTTTGGTTTCTATTCGGGAACACACAGAATGTGGAGAAGCTGTTGTGTGCTTGCATGGGATTTTCTTGTGAGCCCTGCCTGTTGAGCCAAGCAAAATAAAAGAAAGCTGTGATGTGTCTTACCCAAGTTGGATCTATATAGACAGGGTGAGTACCCCCATTTCTCAGTTGCATCCTGACTCTAGAGAGAGGCAGATCAATCATACTTCAGTCCAATTGCTGCTCGCAACTTTAGCTTTTGGCTTAGCTTGGTTTTGTCTTCTACTAGTTGGCTCCAAATCAAATAACATTAGCAGCATCAAAATCTATTTCCTTAAATCTAATTTTATTATTTTGATTTCCTTAAATTCCTTTATTTTCTTGATTCTTTATTTAGTGGGACTGAGAGTTGGAAAATGTGGGTGGGTGCATATTTGGGGACTTTGGAAAAAGAGCATCTCCTGGGAGTGAGAGTGCTTTTGTTTAAAAATATTAAGATGGCTTTGAGCCTCGACTCACCCTTTTTAGCTTCACTTCTCTCTTCTCCTTATATTTTTTCTCCTCTCTCTCCTCCTTCAAAAATACTTTTAAAAGATTATTATTATTATTTTCATCGGGAGGGAACACATCAAGTTGATGCTTGACTTTAGTCAATTCAGGACTTCTATCAGAGGCATAACATGAAGCAGAATCAAGGGAAAATTCAAAGTTTAATTGTTTTAATTACATGGTACCTGAACACCTAACCAGAATTTGCTCAAGTTTGTAGCTACTGGCTGGGGGATCCTAGGAGTCATTATCCCAACAAGTAACTGTCTTCAGCTTTCCAGCTTGCCAGGTTATTTGAATCCATTCATTTTGCGATGCGTCAGGATGGCAGAAGCTCATGTCTTCAGGAAGGGTGGTTCTTTCATTCCTGCAGCTTAAAAAGCTGCCCTCTCTCATTGCTTCTTAGCGCAGGCGGGTGCCTTCTAAGTTGAAATGTGTAAACAAGTATCATATGGTATGCTTAATAAAAAGGGCATTTCTGTGTCTCTGATGACTTGAATACTGCAGTATAGTCAAGGAACAGTCTGACAAAGGGGACATCTGTTTAAAAAAGCATAGACACGTGGTGTCTGGGAGCCCAGGATTTAATGAGTTAAAGCAAACATGCCTTCCCTCCCTGCCTCATCGAAGCCAAGAGATGTTTTGACAGTGTTGAAGTGCTGGCTAAGCCCTGGATGCAGGAATTAAAACACCGGGAAAGATTTCCCACCCCCATGCCCACTACTCCCCCCATGGTACTTCTCTTTCCATTTGATGTTTGCAGGAGGGGTTTGGGGGAGTGGGGGTGGGAAGTGTGACACTGTTAAGTACAATATCTAAAGTGCTTAATCTAATTATGCCTATTTTGTAAGATTAATTATAATTAATAATTTAACATATTTTATCATTTAAGTCAGTATCCGTTCTGATCTTTAACTTTAGAGAGTGCACTGTATACGTACCACATAATTAGGGCTTATGTATCACATAATTAGGGCTAAATACTAGGAAATCAGGCTAATTAGACCAAATCAAACTGAATTATTTAAGCTTTTTTATTTTAGAGGTAGACTATTTCGTAATTAAAGACTTATTCCATTTTCTTGTTCTTCTCGCACGTCTCACTTGTCTTTTGAGATGCCTATTATAATGAAGCATTATAAAAGTGTTTGTCACGGAAGTGCAACATAGGCTAGCCTAACAAGCAGGCAACGACAGTGTTTTCAAAGGACCGGAGAGTGTAACTAGCACGTCTACAGCATATTGTTAGGAATCTAAGAGAAAGGTACTGAGGGGAACAAAGGCCAGGCCTTCACCCATGCTTTAGCCAAAGGCTTTACATACTGCCCTCCAATCCTTGGGGACTACAATGTGGCCACAATCCATTGGCACCAAAATAGAAAATGGTACTTTCCCTCTGCAAATTTCACCCTCTGATGAAAATCTTCATCTTCTTCAATAGACTGTCAAAGAGGTGGAGTGGAAATGTGAGTCTACACTGAAAAAGTTTGTTTGCTTCTCCTGCCAAGTAAATGGATATATGCCCTGCCTTCCAGGATAAAATTGTCTATATGAAAGCACCCTGTGTTTCAGGTCTGGGGTACCTCCACGACTTCAGACGATGTGGTACTTTTGTCTCATTCAATTCAGAGCATCTTTGGGTCCAAGCTATTCAGAAAGCCTTCCTTGGAAAAGCTCCTCCTCTGAACTCTGAATAAAGAAATCCTTGATTTAAATTTCCGAGCTCAGGAAGCTAAATTAGACCCTGGGACCCCAGATGCTAGTTGCAGTCCCTTAAGATCCCTTCAGACCCCATCGCTTTCTAATAAATCTGGATAAAATGCCTGATCTGTTATGATTCACCTTTTAAAATAACTCACAGGGCTCTCTTGCACAGTGTAACATTAAACATTTTTCAACATTAAATGTGGATTTCTGCCAGCTTTTTTTCTTCATTTTTGCTCCCCTGTATTTCTACCAGTCCTTGCAGCTTCAAATGTCTTGAGGTAAAGACATGGGTTCCAAAGCCAGAAAATTTGCTCTCCTCTGACTTAGAGGAAAGCACTTTTCCTCAACAAATTCTAAATGTCTCCCATTTGACTGCCAAAATGCAGTTTCCAAAGAATAGGCCCATGACAGTTAAACTGGGATTTTTTAATTATAGTTATTTATTAAGATACTTATACCCCACCCTTATATCCAAGGACCTTAGGATAACATTCTAGAGTATCAAGAAAACTTTATGATGAAAATGATTTTGGATGATAGGAATCTTTCTAGTGCTAGACCTATATGCCACATTTACACAAGGTTAACACAACGCTTTCTTCTGTGTAGAAAATATTATTCTCGGCACAAAAATACAGAGAAGTTTGAAGTGTGAAGTTTGTGCAAATTAAGTTTTGAATTGGAAATACTACGTTGTTTTTAAACATTTCCTCACAGTGTAAATTCTATCCTGCCCTCATGAAAGCTTCCTTCGGCTATTACATTTGCTGAGTTCATATTCCCTTGGTCACTTTGCTTAAACTGTATCTTTAAATGCCTTTTCTATTCAAAATGCAATAGAAGCCCCCGGTGGCACAATGGGTTAAACCCTTGTGCCAGCAGGACAGAAGACCGCCAGGTCAGAGGTTTGAAACCGGGTAGAGTGTAGATGAGCTCCCTCTGTCAGCTCCAGCTCCCCATGCATGAACATTACAGAAGCCTCCTATAAGGATGGTTAAAACATCAAAACATTTGGGCATCCCGTGGGCAACGTCCTTACAGATGGCCAATTCTCTCACATCAGAAGCGACTTGCAGCTTCTCAAAACACATTCAAAATGCTCAACTGAAATTTCAAGGTAAGGCAATTAGAAATTTAGAAAATGTTCGTTGATTGGTAGCATCCTTTTTAAGGGGCATTTTGCTCCCACCAGTGGCCACATTTCTGATAGCACCTCTGTTCTGCTTGAGGAAAAATCAAGGCAGAACACTTGCTCAGTTTTGCAATTGCACTTGAATACTTCCACCGGAAAATAAGTGGAAACCCAAAATGATCAGCAGAAGGAAAATGGCTGCCAACATTCTTCCACAAATTTCTTTATCTATTTGAGAGAGAAAAATATTTGATCTAATCAACAGAACAAATCTCCATATATATTTTAGGCCACAAACATTCATGACAAACTTCCCATACCTCCCACAGCATAAGCACGTGCTACTGGAGAGGAGCCCCAGCTGTGGATGCAGCCATAGCCACCTTCTTTTCTCCCCTCCCAGCGGCTCTCTCTCTCTCTCCGGCAGCGACAGGAGGGGCTCTGCTGCCACAGCTGGCGCTTTGCTTCATTACAAAGCCAGGCAGCGCTTTTCCCTCCCTGGTGTGTGTGTGAGAGAGAAAAAGCCAGGCAGCGCTTTTCCCTCCCTGGTGTGTGTGTGTGAGAGAGAAAGAGAGAGAGAGGAGAGGGAGGGAGGGAGGAGAGAGAGACAGCCACACAGCGCCAGGCCTTGGGAAAGGAGAGCTCCGAGGAGGCAGCAGCACGAAAAGGGCAGAAGAGGAGGAGAGAGAGACAGCGAGAGAAGGCCAAAACAAAGGGAGGGAGGCCACACTCTCTGCACACACACTCAGTCTCTTCATCCCACACACACACTCCCAGAGCACAAGGGAAGGAGGCAGGTGCCAGGGTGGCGGACATAGGGGTTGCAATCCAACTCTCATTACTTGCAAAAGAGCCCAACCTCATGGGCCAGAAAGACACCATCAAAGCCCTCACAACAGATGGCTAACCAATTGAAGGGAGCCCTAAAGCCCATCCACTCCAACCCTCTCCTTCCCTCCCTCCTTCTTTCCCTTCCTCCATTTCTCTACTTCCCTTCTCCTTCCTTTACTTCTTTCCCTCCTTCCTGTCCTTTTCTCCATCACTCCTCCCTCCCTTTCCTTCCTTCCTCCCTTTCTTTCCTCCCCCCCCCTCACCAATTGTATGAGAATAATAACAATGAAGATGATGTATAATAATAAAATAGTAACTCCCATCTTCCTACCTGCCATAAAAAGGGGGGCAGGACTAGATGACCTTTGGGAGTCCCTTTAAAATTAGTCCAATACAAATAATAATAATGTATAATAATAATGTATAATGATAAAATAGTAACTCTATATTCCTGCCTGGCATAAAGGAGGGGGCTGGACTCGATGAGCTTTGGGAGTCCCAACTGAGAATAATAATAATAATAATAATAATAGTAAAATAGTAACTCCAATCTTTGTGACTCACATAAAAAGGAGGGCTGGACTAGATGAGCTTTGGGAGTCCCTTTCAACTGACTCCAAAAATATTAATAATCAATACTAATAAAATAGTAACTCAATATTTCTGCCTCTCATAAAGGAGGGGGCTGGACTAGAAGACCTTTGGGAGTCCCTTCCAACTGAGTCTAATACCACTACTTTCTCAGGACTTCACTTTGGAAACCACCACAGTCAGCCACAGCAAAGCGTGGCCGGGTACAGCTAGTAACAGATATTATTATAAACAAAATATAATGTAAAATATCTGTTATAAAAGTATTTATAAAACATACTGTCAAAAGGCTTGTGAACAATGAATACAACCCTCACTGCAAATAGACATATAAATAATTTTTTAATAATTATATCTCAAAAGATTTGTAACTGGTTGGGCCATTACAAATTTGCAATCAAGAGTTATACATTCATGATTGTTTTGGATTCATGACTCTTATGTGGTCCCAAAAAGAGGGGGAATTGCAAAAGTGATCCTGTTTCCATCTGTTGCAATGGAGATTACTCATAGTAGGAGTAATTACTCAGTAGAGAATGCTCATGGTAGGATATTACTCAGGTGGGAGTATTCCCATGCTCCACAGGGAAACAGTTTCCCATTAGCTGCAGTAGTTTCTACATAGTATATGTCAGTTGTGGGGGATTAGGATACAATCCACTGTGTAGCCCTATAACTATGGTGCTCCTGCATTTATAACTCACCAATGAGATTTGAAAAAAAGAGGGGGAACCTCAGAGTGTGCGTGAGGGGGGAGGGGGTACAGTCAAAACTTTCTAGAGATTCTGACAAATATGGCTAAGTTTCCTCAACATTTTGAGGCAGGTAGAACAAACAGGTAAATCAGAGTGGGAAATACGCCACTAACCAGAACCTATTAAATTGCAGCCTCCAGTGTTCCTAATCACTGGCTTTGTTAATCTGGGCTGATTGGAATTGCAGTCCAACAAGATATGGAAGCCCACATGAATCTAAATTCAAAGGTTCTTAGTGTTCAGGTCTGAAAATCAACATAATGCATACAGCAGTCCCATTACCCATGGTAGATCTTTCACATCCAATATAGGGAGAAAGTACCATCCTTGATTCTTTCAGGGTGAGGAAATTGCCTCTGGCTGCAGATGTTGTTGGACAACATCCTCAGGTAGCGGGTGTTGTGGGGCAGGGTTGCCTCCATAGATGGCCAACTAGTCATTTCTGTTGTCCACCAAATTGGTGGGAGTTCCTTGATTTATTATGTACCCAATCGATTATCCTGGTGCCTTTGGTGCGATTAAGAACACCATTCTATTGCTGGTGTGGAAGTAAAAGACAACATAGTCAACCTATGAGATATACATTAAATTGGCAAAGAAATCATGTCCTCTGTTTCAGGGCCAAATATTTCAAATCACATGGAGAGTGATGGGGCTAAACTACTGCTTCTGTGCTCACTACCAGATTTAAGGCTTTCAAAACCTGTGTGGGGTTAATGCTGTCAAGAAACACTCAAATGAACCAAAGCTCAAAGTATAGCCATCTTCTCGTGTCCCAAAACAAATCCATCAGGTGGTTTTTAAAATGCAAGTAGCTCTGTATCTAACTATTTTACCTATGCACATATTCAGTCTATTAGAAATATAATTAGGGGGGGGGGGAATAAAATGGACTTAATGTAGGTTCTAATTCTAGCAACACCGTCCTTATCATTATGCCATTTCGATAGCAAATTATAAAGTATGTCTAAATGGTGCCAGTTGGCTGCTGACTGATAGCTGAACCAAGATAATTAAGCTGTTAACCATATACTTCAAGTGGTCAACATGGTTATATATCTTTGTCCCAGTGCTGCCCCTCCTTCTTGCTTCCACAGATCTCAGGGGAACCAGATGAATGGCCCTTGACACCACCAGGCATCACAGACGACTGATTAGACGGAGTCCTGCTCTACTGCAGGTATACTCCATTATTCACTTTTTCTGATGTTCAGGAGTCTTCTAATTCAGAAAGGGCTGGGGCTGCTGATTTTATACATTCTATATTTCGTGGACAAATGTGTTGAGGCTTGTTAAAGAAGTTGAGGAATCATTTTCCCTATATCCAGAGAGCAGTCATTTTCTGTAGAAAAGGAAACAAAGATGTAGCTCTTTAAGCTGTCAGAAAAGACTATAGGTTTCATACATATATATTTCGCACACACATTGTGTTTTAATATGAAACTACAATATTTGTTCAGTATTTGTTGATTTGTTGCTATGAATACAGTTAGTCATTTTTAACATTCCAGCAAAAGAAGCAGTTTGCAAAAACAGCAACAAATACAATCCATCAAGTAATAGGGCATGCAAACTCATGAGAAGGCCCTGACAGCTCTTCTGTTTATACATCTCGTCCATACAACTAACTGTTTGTATAATCCAGTGTTAAATTTTAACTCATCTTCTGAAAGGAAAAAATAGATGTACAGATGCATTTTCTGAGCAGAAATTCTGAAGGGCTGCATATCATGTGAACCTCCCAGCACATGGATCCCCAGGACCAGAGTAAATCAAAGAAGCCATATTTGTTGGGGGGAACAGGCTCAGGTTTCCATAGCTTGGGATTCAGTCTTAGAATCTGGCTCCAATTCCCAGGACAATGGAGAGAAATCTCAGGTCAAGAGCACATTGGAGGAAAAAAGTGTACACACGTGTATTTTCTTCTTTTATTAGAACTAATGTTATTCTTTGTATTTGAATGGTACTTTCTATGCAGCTTTGGTTAATGCCTAATGTCTCAAGCTTAGGGAAATCACTAGGGCCTACTTCTGGTGACAACACAAGAGCTTAGGTTTTCACCTGAAATCTTAGAGCATAGTGTAATCCTGACTTGGCACCCTCACTTGCAGCCCATAACTGAAGTTCTTTTTTTGGTCATCTGTGCAGTCTATCATACATATAGAAAAACCTTTACCTGTGCAGTGAAGAACCAGAACATATAGACTCTATATGATAGAGCAAGGGATTTTGGGCTAAGATGTTTTTCTCTTTGCTCCTATGTATGTCAGCAAAGCAGGATTCCCACATCTTTCTTCAAATAAAGTCCTATCAGACTCTGTTTTTAAATTAATAGAGTTGTCTTAAGCAAAGCATGGAAAAATAGTATTTGGGCAATAGGAATGGCCAGACTGATTGGGAGATTTTGACAGTTATAGCCTCGCAAAGTAATTTTTCAAGCTCTATTCTCAATTTCCTTTTACAACTGCTTCTAAAACAACTTTTTGGCCTGGATATTATCATCCCTAGACGAAGCCTTTATTCTTTTGTCTTCCATAGCTGCTCCTCAAAACCAGTGTACCTCTCAATTGTTGCTGAGAACCTTCAAGATGTTTTCAACTCATGGCGATCCTGAAGCAAACCTATCATGGGGCTGATGGTGTGTGACTTGTCCAAGGTCATCCAAGTAGATTTCCATAGCTGAAGAGGGAATCATAGCCTTGTCTCCAGAATCATAATCCAATGTTCAAGCCACTATACCACACTGACTTGGACACACCTCATCTCCTCCCTTGTATTTTTGGTCTTTTGGCCTGCAGGCACTGATTTTGAGGAGAATATAGTGTAAAAATTTATCCATTCTAAAATCTAGCTTTCTTCCCTGACTTTTTTTCTTTTTAAAAATATGTATTGTTTTAAAACATTTCATACTTTATCAATAATTTTCCAGTTGTTTGAAGCAATGCAGAACACATCACAGGTGGCTTCTCTTCACCATCACCCACAAACCACAGCTATGCATTCTTAGACAGAACAAAAAAATAAGCATGGTGGGATTTTGTTGTTTACTGCCAACATTCATTTAAACATGCAGCAGCTTAAAAATACAGCACATTTTCAATAGCGTAAGAGAAATGTTGTGGTCTCTGTAACATCACAACAGAGGGCAGCAACAGACAACATGGACAATATTCAATGTTTCTAGTAAGAGGGGGGCAGAGTCATAGCTTTGCCAGAGCAGGAATTTATCTACAATACAGTATAAGACTTCTAATTATAAATGTAATTTTGCTTTTTATATTAATGAAAGGGTTGAGAGATGCCTGAATTGCTTAAAAGCTTGAGCCATCATATACTTTTGAATATAAAACTCAGGATTCAAAAATAAACACAAAATATGAATCATGTTCTAAGTCAGTATCAAAGAAATGATGTCTACTTTTCTTATTACATTAAAAAAATTAAAAAAAACACTAAATAAATATTCTTGAGAAGGAGAGAATGAGAGATTGAACAAATATTTCTTCCCTGTGCAACTTTCAGGCAATTCTCCCATTTGTTCTATGTATGAAGAGAAGTTACAAGATATAAATTTTGGAATTTTTAAAGATATATTAATAATTTTATTTTACTAATAAAAAGGGGAGAGGGTTGGAGGAAACTGCTACACTTTCATTGGCACCATATTCTGAAGGTTTTGACCGAGCTTGCAGCAGAAGGCAAAAAATGGGGTCTTACGGGCAAAAAGGCAAAGAAATGACAGACAAAACGGAAGGAGTTCAAAGAAACTAATGGAATAATTAGTCCTAAAAAAGACTAAAAAGGCTGAAGAATTCATGATGTCATAAAAAAAGCAGAGCCACTTAAATTGGATTAGAAAATAAAAATGACATGAACATTGTAAATATTCACAGATCACATCATTGACGTGTAATGTGCCGTTAAATGATGTCAAATTAAAGGGGAAATTACATGTGTAAGGACTAGGAAGAATAAAGGGAGACATTTTAAAGATGCACAATCCTTCAAGTGAAACTCCCCTCATGAATCAGATCTCATCACTGCATGGATGAAGGATAAAGTATAAAATAAAATATGGGAAAGAAAACATACGGTTAAAGCATTCCAGTTTAAAAATGGCAATGAATGGCAGTTCACTTCTACAAGATGGGCTTCTTTATAAGCACATCTCAAAATGGTGTTTAAGAACACACACGAACAGAGAGAGAGAGAGAGAGAGAGAGAGAGAGAGAGAGAGACTGATTTGTTCATTAAATGCTTTCTTCAATTAGTCAGAATACACTTTTCCAAAGAGTGGTTGCATTGAGGGAAAGATGGATTTTGCTCCCATGGTCATTTAAATTTGACTAGGTTTATCTCAATTAATATGCTGGAACATGATTCAGTAGGAATGTTAAGGTGGCATTTAGAAATCCCACTGCTTCTCGGCTGGTAAAAGTCATAAGGAAAGCTTAGTGGTCTAACATATATCAAGTTTGAAATATCTACTTTCTCTGGAATCACAGGTTCAAGTCCTAGATGGAGACACAGACTTTCATTCTTTGAAGACAGGTAAATCTATTTAGGGGTGAGTAGACAGGAAGAAGAAAAAGACAGACAGACTTTCCTATCCTCTCTGCCATTCACTGATTGAAAGTGTTTCCGGGGGGGAGGGGGATCGCGTGCTTAAGCAACCAATAACAATATGGCTGTTAATAGGCTTCTGGTCCAAAACTCCAGTTTTTCAAGACAGTCGTGTAGTGTGTACAAAATTGATCAATTTCTGTGACAAACAAAGTAGAGCTCTGAGGCCTGATGAGAAGCAATTTGAGGAATTAAAAGCACTCCCCCATAACAAATCCAGTTACTTAGGCAATTAATCCAAATGTCACAATCTTCAGTTATGTATGTAATTGTTTTATTGAAAGTGAGCAAACTGTTGATTTTTCTATCTTCATCACATTGTTAAATCTGTGTTACTCAGTATTCTTTCAAAACAGTTATCATCATACTACAGAGCATTGGCCCCGCCCACTACCACTGTCTTCATTGTGGGAGGAAAACCTCCTCACTTTGAAATGTCAGCTGTTACATGTCTTCAGTTCTGGAAGTTTGGAACCAGGGAGGGAAGGAAGGGAAGTGACAATGCTCTGCCTGCCTCCTCTCTCTGAGGAAACAAGGAAGGAGGGTAGGAAGGTAGGAAAAGCCCTTCTCTCTCTCTTGGCTTTCCCATGCAACACAAGGCACAGACATACGAGGGCGGGTCGATAAGTCAGTGACTTTTTGAATGAAACACAGGTTTTGGGATAAAAAATCATTTTATTTTTTAACGTAGTCTCCTTTGAGCTCTATACACTTTGTCCAATGTTTCTCCAATTTTTTTATGCCTTCCAAAAAATAAGATTTGTTGAGGTCATCAAAATAGGTATTTGTTTGTGAGATGATTTCATCGTTGGAGTCAAATCTCTTTCCTCTGAGCCATTTCTTCAGGCTTGAAAACAAGAAATAGTCACTCAGGGCTAAATCTGGAGAATAGGGTGGATGAGGGAGCAATTCATATCCCAAGTCATGGTTTGTTGCCATGGGAACTGCACATGTGTAGACCCTTGCATTGTGTGCACCCTTGCATTGTCCTGGTCCCATCTTGCGGAAAGCTTTCTCATACCCAAGTGATCATTGAAAATTGAAACCACTGAGCCACGTGAGATGCCTATGGCTTCCACAATCTCTCGTACTTTCAATCTCCTATCGGCCAACACTATATCGTGAATTTTTTCAATTGTTTTGGGTGTAGAGAACTCAACTGGGCATTCAGAATGTTCAGTATCTTCTGTGCTTGTACGACCACAATGAAATTCAGTAAACTACTTTTTACCATTGAAATTGATGGTGCAGAGTCCCGATAGTATTTATCAAGCTTAGCCTTGGTTTGAGTGATGGTTTCTTTCTGCAAAACATAATGCTTAATGAGCACACAAAATTCACTTTTTTCCATTTTCTCTTCAAATCACACGGTAGTCTGCTATCAATGGCTGCCAAACACAAACTAAATGCTTATTCAAATTTTGATAGGAGTCAACTGACAGATGCCTGTTGACAGGAGCAGTGTTGCCCTTTCAGTTACGAGGTGGGAAATTCAAAAAGTCACTGACTTATTGACCCACCCTCGTATCACGGAAGTAAGGGAAGAGAAGGGAACAGAAGGAAAGGAACCAGAAAGACTATTTTTTTGAAAAAAGAAATTGTTCTAGCAAAGTAAAACATCAGTGAGCAAAAGGTAATGGCAAAGATTGTCCTAACAAGAGTATTTTGGCTCCTCCCACAATTTCTCTTCCCATAAATTGGGTAATCCTAAATGTGAGAGCAATTAATGCTATCACATTACAAATTTTGCAAAACATTCATTGAAAAAAATCCATTTCCACACCTTCTTTTGATACTTTAAAAAAGAATGCTGCACCCTATGTTTAAAAAAAACTCAAAGAATTCTGTACTCTACACTTTAACCAAAACGAATGTGATGATCACAGTGGGTTACTGGATTTTAAGTGTAAGACTCAGTGGAATTTAACTAATGTGATGAAGTGGCAAATCTTCCCATACCTTTTCACTATTTTAAACAATGAAAAAAATACCTTTTTTCCATCTTGACATCACTTCTGATCATTTTAAAGGATTTTGTAAATATAGTATTTTGGAATAGGGTGTGTATAGGGTGTAAATTTGCCCCTGCCCTCCCTTCCCAATGTATTTGCTTAATCCTAATATAAGGAAACCTAATAGCTAGTAAACAAGCTATGACGATGATAATGTGATCTTAGTCCGATCCCTTGGTTGGTTTGAAATTTAAATAGTCACCAAGCAATCTTTGTTGTAGGAGATTATGTGTCTATTTCTCTCTATATTGATGTATCTTCTTCTGTCTGTCTGTCTCTTACACCATATCTCTATCATTTTTGTTGTCATTTCAAGATGACCACAATTTTTTTTGCCTGAGCATGAAGGGAAATGAGAAAAATTGTAAAGAACAAACTAAAAGGAGCAGTAAAAAAAATCAAATCCCTCCAAAATGCTTGGAAACTGTTTAAAAATACCTTAAAACAGGCCGAACTAAAATGCATTCCAATAAAAGAAAGAGGCATGGAAAGTCCAAAAGGACACCAGTATGGCTTACAAACGAAGTAAAAAGATGTGATTGGAAAGAAGAAAAACTCATTTAAGAAATGGAAGGCTCTTCCTACCGAGGAGAACAGAAAGGAACACAAGCTCTGGCAAACTAAATGCAAAGCAACAGTCAGGAAAGCCAAGAGAGATTTTGAGGCACACATAGCAAAGAATATTAAAAACAACAAAAACTTCTTTAAGTACATCAGAAGCAGGAACCCAACTAGAAAAGCAGTTGGGCCACTCGACGTGACAATGGCCAGAAAGGGAAAATCAGCGAAGACAAGGAGATTGCTGAGCGGCTAAATGACTTCTTTGCCTCCGTTTTCACACAGGAGGACAGACAACATATGCCTGCAGCTGAGTCAGTTTTTTCAGGGAGGGAATTAAAAGAATTAAAACAGATAGAGATAAACAAGGAGGATGTTCTCACATGCCTTACTAAACTAAATGTCAACAAATCACCAGGTCCAGACGGCATCCACCCCAGAGTTCTTAAGGAACTCAAGTGTGAAATTGCTGAACTTCTAGCTAAGATATATAACCTTTCTCTAAGATCAGGCACTGTACCCGAGGACTGGAGGGAGGCAAATGTAACACCGATCTTCAAGAAAGGATCCAGAGGTGATCCAGGAAATTATAGACCAGTCAGTTTAACCTCAGTTCCAGGCAAAATGATGGAAACCATTATTAAAGAAAAATTACTAGGCACATAGAAGAACAGGCATTGCTGAAAGAAAATCAACATGGTTTCTGCAAAGGCAAATCATGTCTTACTAACTTGTTAGAATTCTTTGAGGGTGTAAATAAACACATAGATAAAGGGGACCCAATTGATATTGTTTACCTTGACTTTCAAAAGGCTTTTGACAAAGTCCCTCACCAAAGGCTCCTAAATAAGCTCTTCAGCCATGGAATCAGGGACAGGTCTTGTCCTGGATTGGAACCTGGCTAAACTGTAGGAAACAAAGGGTGGTAATAAATGGACACTTCTCTGGGTGGAAAGAGGTGGGAAGTGGCGTACCCCAAGGTTCAGTTTTGGGTCCGTTACTTTTAATTTATTCATTAATGATCTGGATGTAGGAGTGAATTCTGAGGTAGCAAAGTTTGTAGACGACACTAAACTGTTCAGGGTAGTTAAAAATGAAACTGATTGTAAAGAGCTCCAGAAAGATCTCTCGAAATTGAGTGAATGGGCAACAAAGTGGCAAATGCATTTTAACCTAAACAAGTGTAAAGTCATGCACATCGGGCAAAGAACCCCAACGACACCTACCACTTGATGGGGTCAAAGCTTTCCGAGACAAACCAGGAAAGGGATCTTGGGGTCTTGGTGGACAGCTCAATGAAGATGTCAACCCAGTGCGCTGCAGCAGTGAAAAAGCAAATTCTATGCTAGGCATGATCAGAAAGGGAATCGAAAATAGGTCAGCAAATGTTGTATTACCTCTCTACAAATCTATGGTAAGGCCACATTTGGAGTACTGTGTACAATTCTGGTCTCCGCACCTTAAGAAGGATATAACGGAACTGGAAAAGGTACAGAAAAGGGCAACAAGAATGATCCAAGGGATGGAGCGGCTCCCTTATGAAACCAGGTTGCAACGCCTTGGTCTTTTTCAGCCTTGAAAGACGGCGTTTAAGAGGTGACTTGATCGAAGTGTATAAAATCATGCATGGGATAGAAAAGGTGAATAAAGTAAAATTATTTTCTTTGTCACAAAACACTAGGACTAGAGGGCACTCCCTGAAGCCCAAGGTAGGAAAATTAGGACTAATAAAGGGAAATATTTCTTCACCCAGAGGGTCATTGGGTTATGGAACTCACTTCCAGAAGAGGTTGTGACAGCTGTCAGCCTGAACAACTTCAAGGCAGGATTAGACAGATTCATGGATACCAAGTGTATCGGTAGTTACTGAAAAGGACATTCAAGTGCCACCGGAGTTGGTTGAGGTAGGCAGGATTTCCCTGGGTACTGGTTGTGGGGGTCGGGAGCAGGTGAGGTTT